>PVHX01000061.1:0-439340 GCA_004024805.1 Geosciurus inauris
AGGGAAAGAAAACATACAGGTATAAAAAACTAACGATGCTGCAGGACCAGGGCTACTCTAGCCCAAGAGTGTCCTGTGGTGTGTGAAGAACCTTGGGAGCATCCTCCTGGTGACAACAGTCCCCGCATTTGAGCAGGAAGGAACCCTCTGAGTCACACACAGCGTAAGAGAAATGGGAGACACAAATAAGAAAACCTGGATGCATTTTGAATTCTGGAGTGATATTCTGGAGGGTTATAAGAGGTGACTACTCTTGCCAGTTTGAACCAGCTCCTCTAAGTTCTTTAACTACTCAAAGGCACTCTGACTTAGTGGTCACCAGCCAGAAGCAGCTGCCTTCTTGCACACTACCAAAAGAGGGGACACTTCTAATCTCTGACCAAAGAATCTAGAGGAAGCCCGTGTGGGCACCGGCTTACTAAAGCAGAACACTGCTACGCCAGGTGTCAATTCAGCCACCACATTCTCCAACCAGAACTTCAAATACCAGAGGACTGGGGTGTTGGTTCCAAATTCTCAGAGCAATCTGAGTCACAGAGTACGTAAGTCAAAAATGCTGAACTTGCTGGGACATTCCAATGGTTTGTGGGAGGACTTGATAATATATTTGAAACTGAGTGGGATCCAGAAAACCAGGAGGTATGTGCCCAAAAAGGTCACACAAAGAGATCTTCCTGAACAGGGCTTTGTTGTGGAAATGAACCTCAAAGAACGGTTAATTTCTACCTGAAGAGAGGAGCTGCCTTGAGATTTTCTAGTAGTATCAACTCTTTACTCTGAGGATGTACCTATATAGTATAACTCAATTCACAAACTACTTTACCCAAAGTACTCTGTTGAGTACTTTCTTTGTCTCAGAAATATGCTGCCTATGATGGAGGGGAAAATTTAAATGGGAACAGTTCTTAGTGTTTTGAAATAACAGTGCCTTAAAATTTTTACATCCTGGCAAAAATGCCACATTTCTCATGGAATTACATTTTAAAAACATATTTTTTTTTAAAAAAAGAATAAGCTACTTAAATATTTTGACATTAAGGGAGTTAACCTTTGTTTGGCTTAACTTTCAAAGTTATCTGGCTTTCTTAAAGACTTTAAAATGAAAGAAGTTTTTTTTTCCTAATTACAAAGTCATTGAAATTTTAAATACTATGAAATTGTGAAAGTAGAAAATGAATACTTTCAAGAAATCACCACCTGCAGGTAGCTACCTTCAAGCCCCTACCCCGTGTGTGTGTGTGTGTGTGTGTGTGTGTGTGTGTCTAAGAAAGGGCAGTTAATAGAAGTAAACAGATTTGTGTACATTGGTGATCTTCAAATCTTGCTTCTCTGTTTCTGGATCGGTATTCATAGCATCTACTGAGATTCCAGATTCTCCAAGGCCTCACCATGGTTTTTCTCTTGAATCACAAAAATTCTGGATGCAGCTTCAACCATTGCTTTGTATATTTTGACCTCTCAAACACATATATTGTGTTCACCATTAGATGACTGATCACTTACTTATCAATTCCCATTTCGCTTTAACTTCTAACCCTAGTACACAAACCAAAGTAAAAAAAAAAAAGAATTCCTTCTTTTGAGGATTCTTTGTGTGCTGATTCTGATTTTAGCTGCTCATAGGCATGGAGTGAAGGTTACTTTTGTTCCTCTGGGAAAAAGACAGTTGGCTCTGGCCTTTTGGGTGTCATTTACTCTAGACATTTGCCTCAAATTCTTGAGACATTTCCCCCAATTTCTTCCAGAGCACTTGTCCATCTCTTCTTAGCCTTTTCTCCTCTATCACACTATTTTCCTCACTTCTTTACTTTCAAAATCACACTTTGTGTCTGCCTTCTCAAAATCTCATCTACCGTCCATTCTACCTTCCAAATAGTTATTTGTAAAGTGTTCTTGACTTTGGTACATGAAAATTCTGACAATTTGTCCTTTGTTTTGTCCATGATCTCTTCTTTTTTCTCCTCATCCTCTTCCTGCCATATCACTACAGATTCATTATTTCAGTTTATAAAAAGCAGATGCTACAAGTTTCCCCAGTCAGCCAAATGCACGGAAAGGTACACAGATGTTGATGCACAAAAAATAAAATCTAGATGACCAGATGACGTAGCGTAAACTCTCAGGCAAATGTGTTCCTGTTCTTGGTGTTTCCCCCCACTGCTAAACTTGGCCCTTAAGACATTTATTCTACTTTTGTGGAGTAAACAGAGTCATCCCCTGGGGGTAGCAATCCCCTTTGCCTTCTACTTCCTATACACATCCTCCCCCAAGTCTTCTTTTAAATGTTTCTCCTCGTACATCAAATAACCAACCTAAAAATGAACCCTGTTTGTTTCCTTTTCAGGACACCCTCTGTCCCTTCTTGGCTGTCAATAACACCTCCTGCCTCCCAAACTCAGGAGCTTGCAATCATCTATTATTCCTCCATTTCCTTCTCTGGCCACATCCATTCCCACGGGGACCCTCACTCCACTTCCTGAACAGAATTCAGACAAATTGAACGTTTTCTTTCTCACTTCCACTCTGTCTCTAGTTTAGGCTGAAATAATTTCCTGCTGAACTGACATAGAATCCCACCTTCCTCCTCCTAATTCTCCTGCTTGTCTCTTCTCATTCCTAGGAATCTAAAAACTTGCTACCAAAATATTTTATTTTCTCAGCTCCTCATGATCCCTATCCCCACATGTAGTCTGTCCATGTTCTTTGTTTCTATTAGATTTCCTGATTGATCTCTAGTTTCTCAATATAAAGGTGATTACTTCACAATATTTGTGTGACTCTCCCCATTTTTATACAAAATTCAGCATTTCATAATATATGTATGACCTTCCTTTTTATCTCATCTTTTGCACTCAGTAGCTTCCAGGCCCGACCTGCCAATAGCAACTGGCTGTCACAGACAAACTTTTATAGCATTTTTTGACTTCAGAGATTCACTTCATTCTTTTTTTTTAAAAGTACATTTTTTTTTGTTTGTTTGTTATTTCTTTTTTTCATATTTAATTTATTTATCATTCTAACATTTGACTTAAAGTGTAAGCACCACGTTATGCATCTCTTATGTATTATGTCCCCTTCCAGAACAGTTTGGTTGCAAATAAGAAATGAATGTTATACTTTATTACTACATAGTAAATGATTTCTAAGCACTTTTTGTTTTGAGTCATAACAAGCTGTTTCACAAGGCATGATTGTTACTATTTCTTTAAGAATACTTCCTGAACTTGGACAGGAAATGGGAAGTGGGACAGCCCTAGAATAGCCTTGAGGAAATGTTGTGTTGTGGAAACTGCTAAGGGGATAACATGGGACGTCTCCTAAGACCCAGGTAAAAGCAGAAGCAAGAGAAAAATCTGTCTCAGCTGCTTCCTGGGGAATTTTCATGCACTGAAAACTGTGAAAGTGTCTCCTATGCTCACTTAACAGAGAAGGCATTGCAAACCTTGGCACTGATTTGTTTGAGGTTGATGGAGTTGGATTGGTGCCCAATATAAGCACAGGAAGTGAACCCTGTAACCTGCTTTCTAAATTTCTTTGCTTGGTCCTGGATATCTCCTCTGTGATGTTTGCAGTAACATTGCAGCTGGAAGATTGTTTTGGATACTATTACTATAAAAATCCATATTTCTTCCAGTGTAACTTAAACCTACTTGTCCATAATAGTCAATATGATGCTGTGTTATTCAGCTTTCTGCTTCTGTAACAAATACCTGAAATAACCAACTCAAAAACTAGAAAAAGTTTATTTGACTCACAGTTTCGTAGGTTTCAGCCCTCTGTAGCTTGGCCCTATTGCTCTTAGTCTGTAACAAATCAATACATCATGGCAGGGTATGCACGGTGGAACAAAGCAGCTCATCTCATGGCCAGGAAGTAAGAGAGTGGAAAGGAAAGGACTGAGATCTCATTATTTGTTCCAAGGGTACACCCCCAATAACAGGATGACCTCTCACTAGGCCCCATCTCCTCAAGTTCCCACTACCTCCTTATAGCTCCAAAATGGGGACTTAACCTTTAATACATGGGC
The DNA here is from genome assembly GCA_004024805.1 of Geosciurus inauris. Lineage (NCBI taxonomy): Eukaryota > Metazoa > Chordata > Mammalia > Rodentia > Sciuridae > Geosciurus > Geosciurus inauris. Next base: position 4,028 of record PVHX01000061.1, read on the forward strand.
CTTTTGGTACATTCCAGATCCACACTATAACAGAGCACTGACTTTCTAACTCTCAGGTGTCACTCAGAGCCCTTCAGTGCAAAGGGGCATTGGAATAGCTGATGCTGTACACTGTCAAAACTTGACACTTGTTCTAAATGCTACTTGCTGGCAGGGTTAGCTATTGTTCTAATCCTGCCCCAAGCTGGTCTCCCTCAGACCACTCCTGGGAACTCTGTCACAGTTGCTTGCGCTGTTTCACCTCTTAGATTTTAATACATATTAGCAAAATCTAAATGAGATTTTTCATTGAGGTAATTTCAGTTTCTTCTCAAAGATAGGCAGGGAAAGCAGCAGGATGCTTTGCCAGCTGCAGCTTTAGCATTTTGATGAAAAGATGCAAGCTTATACTTTATCTCTTTATGGATCACAAAGGCCTGAACTAATTAGTACTTATTAGAAAGCCAATTAGAAATACATTTTATTTCTCCATGTGGTGTAAATGGAATATACCGAGGTGGATTGTGGACAGAGAGATGCTCTCCAGCACTATTGCAGACACAGGGTCTGGAAAGCACTGCACGTAAAGTAGAGAGAAGTGTGCCTGTAAGTCTGGGAGCATGAAATTCTCTTTCCTGGATGCTAACTGGGCCCAAGGCTCTGAAAACACTGGTATCTATATGCTTTTGGGTAATGAGTACCCTTTCCTAATTTGGATCTAATATTCCTAACATTCCAATGGGTTTCTCTCCTATAATATTTCCTGTTTATTCTCATTTTATTCCTTCTCAAACTTACACTTTTGAATTTTGATAATTTCAGGTTAGACACACACATTTTTATCATCTGTGTTTGAGAACTCTCTAACCTCCTCTCGGACTCTCTTCCTATTCAGTTATCCAGTAGTACACAATCAGGGTGAATATATCTCACCCACTCCTCCAACCATTGTGTACTATACTAACCTTCCTTCCCGTATGTTCCTGATCTTTCCCTAAGAGGTCTGCTGCCAATTAACATAACTAATGAATGCAAAGTATACAATCCCATATTTCTTTTCAAATTTCCCATTAACTGAATTGAACTTAGTAGGCTAAGGACTATTAAATATAAAATTAATTCTATATTATATAGATATAGATAATAGATATATTTCCATTCATCCATCTGTCCACCCACCCATCCATTCATTCATCCATCCATTATTTTCTTTGATGAACAAGTTCTAATAACAGCCTACATGCTTATATAGCTTGGGAGGTTAGAAAGAAGAAGGCTTTTCCTATCCAAAGCTTTCTTCTGATTCAGGCTCAGTAAGTCAGCAATTTATGGCCCTCCACTCACAACACAAATCTGCATGCATTTATGTTATGGGTCACCTGGCCTCTCATTTGACTAAATGTTTCTACTAGCCAGTAGTATGTTCATTTTGAAATGGGTATCATAAGCTCTGTAACCTCCATGTGGACAGAAGATATTTGCTAATTATCAGAAGTACTTACTCAGGAACTCAATTCTGTCCCACTGTTAATTGCTGAGCTGACTAAGCCATCTGCTAGCCTGCTTTCTTATATAGTACAGTTTGGGGCCTCTTGTGTGTCATTCTGAAAGCTGCCATTGCTTCTCCCTGAACTGCTTTCCACAGCTTATATTCTTTATTACCACTGCTTATTTTTAGAATCTAACATTGTTCTCATCCTTCACTTGCTTCTGAGCTTAGATAAAATCAACCTCATTGTAGAGGTCACCCTTTAAGCTTATTCAAAATTAAATGACATCTTTAGCACAGAAAAGTCTAATAAAGCCATTTGCTTATTTCATCCTATAGCATCACTACTTTTTGCGTTAATGTGGTAGGGACAGAATTTCAAGGGTTGTGACTCTAAATAAAAATGACCAAGAAGTTCCATTATCCATAAAGTACAAAACAAATAGATGTCCAGAGAAAGGGCACATTCCTTTCGCCCCTAATATTGCCTTCAATGCACTGGATACTTGGATGACATTTACACTGGTATTTTCTTCTAGTTTTTCCATGAGATTTGCTTCATCTCCTCTTTATATAAGCATCTTCCTAGTATCAATTTACTATAACTAAAATTCATCACTTGCTTTTTCTTGTATCAGGTGCCAAATAATATTGTTTATCCTTGAAATTAACTCTTCCTTTCTATCCCAGGACATTATAATGTGCTTTAAAAAAAAAAAAACAAAAACAAAACTTCAAATATCTGACCTTTGAACAATCAAGTTAATCATCCAAATACTGTGTTGAGTTTTATGAAAAAAGAAAAATGCTGAGACTGGATTTTTGAGTCATTCCTTACCTGGGGATGCTTCTAGCATTCTATTCTCAAAACTTTATTGATTATAAAATTCCAATAGAATCTGTGTTTGTTTGCCACAACTAAAAGTCGGATTCTTTCTGTTTTCAAAGACCTTTAGATCTTTGAGTATCAGGATGCTCAACAATCAGATCTCCAAATGTACAACTTAGTTCCCATCATCATTTAGTATTGTACATCATTCATTCTTAATGATTCTATTCCCGGCCAAGTTCTCTGTCATTACACAGTTTGCTGATGCTATGCTTTCCATTTATATTTCTCTATCATCTTCAGTCTGGTAAGTTAAACTCCTGCTTACCTCCTTGAGTCCTCTTCAGTCACCTGTGAGCATACACAGTTGACCATTTTTATTGTCCCTCAGGCCTCCAGAAAGATCTGGAAATGCTGGTCCTCTTCCCCACTTGCCTTTCTTGGCTGATTGCAGGAGTGTTAAAAGATTTTTTTTTTTTTACCAGCTCCCATGAATCCTGCCTGGACCACAGAGATCTAACCTGCCTGTGCTGTTGGGATCGGAGTTAAATCCTGAGATAAACACGGCACTTACACAATTTACCTAGAAGCAGGGGCAGATTGTCAGAGACTAGCACAGCCCCCCCGCCCCCCCAAACAGGAACTCTAACGTCTGGCCCACTATCATTTTCTGAGTAACTGATAATGTATTTTTGTTATTTTCAGATAACAGGACATAATTGAAAATCCCTCAGTTATAGTTTTGATATCTAGAAATTTTGCATGTATATTAATACATTTTTATAATCATTAGTGGATATATACTTTTCAGAATCTGACAATTCTGAGAAAGCACACTCATTTCTCAGAAAGATCCCTTCTAGTTGATCCTCCTGTCTCCAGTTCCTTCCTCACATTCTTGTCTTCTGACCGTTCAACAGAAGTAAACACAGCTTTCCCTGACATAGGGGGTCATGAAGCACTACTTCCACATGGACCTCACATTTGAAACTTGTGAATCTGAGGAAATTAATCAGATGTTACTTGAATGCACATGACATTTGATGAGCAGTTATGCAACCTATCTGCTGATATTTCCCCCTTCTTCCCTGAACATCATTTCATAACAAAGACCTATTCCAGCTTCCCTTCGTCATACACATTACCAATTTCACCCCCACATCCGTTCAGTAATATACAACAAAGCCTTCCTCCTGTCCATCCAACTGTGTCCCCTCCAGCTAAGGGGGATTACTCATTGACTCACTAACGGCTCTCCTCCTTGGCCTACGTATCAGTAGTGCTGCCAAGTCAACCCTCATCTTATGCACAGAATAAGTCAGAAACTGCTCCATTTCTAATGCTTACCCTATACTCTCTCAACTGTGGAATCTGAATCACAACTAAAATGTTTGTGAGTCACAGCCAGGGTTTAAATATCGAAAGTTCCCACGACTGATGTGCCAATGTGGGCAGTCGCTGACTTCGTTGAACCTCGTCCTGATGATGAATCAGCTTTCGGCTGCCGCGTGACTGGCCCTCTTCCTTCTTCCTGAATCCTCACAGATCTGCCCTTCCCTCAGCCAATCAATTTCTACTTAGAGGAATTAACTCATCCATTCTCCTCACACCCGATGCTTCAACCTTTTAAACCAAATGTTTTCCCGTCCTTGTTCATTCTCCTTTCTCCAACTTTTACTTTCAAGCAGCAGTTGCCCTCTCTGGCACATCTTTTTTCCAGGCATTTATGGGTGTACTGCATCCCTCATTCTGTTAGTGTCTGCACTCCTCTAGAACATTCTTTAGAAGTCCTGACTTCTTCTGTGACTTCTACAGCCTTCTCTTACTCAGTCCAACATTACTCTGTAATTATTCATTGCTCTTCCTTACAGAGAGTGTCCATCCAGGCTTAACCCTTGCATCTCTCAGATGTGCAGGTGTTTGTCCAGAAGTATAAATCCCAATGTCATAACAACTTTTGGGAAATAGTATTTACCTCCCATACAAAAGCATCACTGCTAGAATGGGCAGAGAAATTAAAAAGTAGCAAATATGGGTGACAAAAATATTTAGGACAAGATACACAAGAAATCCTATAATCATGACTTTACAATGTAAGAGCTGAGAATCAATGCACTGAAAGCCATGAACCATCATTCTCCAGGTAGATGGATGTGCAAAAATGCTTGAGCTATCCTCTTACCCTCCCCTGCACAGATACTAGAATGTTCTGGGAAGAAAGCATGAGCTATGGGAATCCCCCCTTTGTTTCCCAACCAATTTTGGCACTACTGTTTCTTTAAATGTGGAGGATAAGAATTTCTTACACTCTACAGCACAAGATGACACCCTAGAAGTAGGAGAAAGTAACAGAGCAATAACCAGACTTTCTAAGTTGTCCATCACAGAAACACATCAGTGTGAACAATAGTCTCATGGATATTACCCTTTCCCACATCAGGTGTACAATTATCTCGTGGATATTACCCAAAATCTAATAAATCAAAAGCTCAGTGTGTTCAATTCCCCTAAAACCTGCTCACCTTCTAACCATCCGGTAACCCCTAACCCCAAAGGTACCACCCTCCTTTGGTTTACTGAGAACTTTGGATAGTTCTGCCTTCTTTATCTGTGATACTCTGCCTGTCGCTGATTTTTTGATTCCCTCTTCACTTTTTTAAAAAAATTATTTTCCCTCTTGCCACCTTAGACCAGGGTCTCATCAACTTATTCCTAAATTGTCACACTTTATAGAAGGAACCATCACACCTAGTGTTCTCCATGCCTGCTTATATTACTTGGGTCATCGTGTTAATTGTCCCTAAAGTCTGCTCCCAATGCAACCTATCTTTCTCTGTTATTCCAAAAGTAAACTTCTCTTCCTCAATTCCAAGGCGAACCACTACTTTCTTTGCTTTTCCAGGTTGTTTTGCTAGGTGTGTACATGTGCACATAGTTCTAACTCTTGTTCCTTTTTAGTATTATAGAAAATCCTATTTTACACCTATTGTTTCTGCCTTAAATTCTAATTTGTCTGACTGATATGGCCAAACTAAGCATTTTTGAGTGAATATGTTCATGATGTATCTTTTTTATTTTTATTTGTCTTTAATATCTCAGTCTTGGTTTTAAGCATCTATACCCAGATTTTTATAGTATTATGCAATTAAATGATCTCTCTCTTTCAACAGATGAATCTCATTTATTACATTAAGAGTAACAATATGTGGGGACTAATTTCTACATCTTAGTTATCATTCTCTTTGACTTTTGTTACACCTTTGCCTTTTCCTGTAATGAAATGTTTCTATATTTTTGTATGTTTCTGTTCCTCTGCTGCTTTGGTAATTGTAGGTAGTGTTTCCATTTTTTAAATTTTTAAATATATGTCTTATCTTTTAATATTTATATTAAAATTTTATATAAAATGACTCTCTTGTCCATAACAACCATATCAATATGGTTTAAAAACTCACAGAATAATGAACCCCCCCATCATCTTATGACTTTTATTGAGAGTCTCTTTTGTACTTTTCACAGTAATTTTTATCAAGAAGAAATAAATTTACTGTCTTTTCATCAAATTCTATGTTATAATGGCTTTTAACTTACCTGTTGCATTTATCCCTCCCTATACTGAATGAATCTTACACTGTTTTTCTTAGTTTTTAATGTGTTTTAAATGTCTTTATCTTTCTCTGAGTCTTCAATGATAGCTTGGCTGGTTTTTAAAAAAATCACATTGACAACTATTGTCCTTCAGCTATTTGTTTAGCTGCTATTCTATTCCAGATAACCTATCTTTTATGTGTTCTGGGGGTTTAAGTTTATTCTTTATCTTTGGTTTATTGTGAAGTGAATGGATCTGGATTTGTTTTTATTTCCTTTTCTAGACATACAGCATGTAGTTTGCATCTCAGTATTCATGTGGTTTCTTTTCCTTTCCCCTCTCCTGGTACTCTAGTTGATATATGTTGGAACTCTCAAGACTGTCATCCATGTCTCTTAATTGCTCTTACACATATCTTTTTAATCTCTCTCTAATATCTTTATTTTAATTGTAAGATTAATTTTAACAACATTACATAGTTTTTAGTTCTGCACTTATATAGCTTTAAGTTTTGAATGTGATGATGATTGCACTTTTCCATTATATTTTACTGAATTTTAAAAAGAAAAAGAAATATATTTAATAAGAAGTATTTTCAAATTTGGGAGACTTAAGGTGATCTGGAGACATTTATCAAGATTAAGAATCTAGTTATATACTATTCAGTACCCATAGCTTAGCTTTTAATTTTATTTAATAGTTTCATTCATATTTTTGATCCTTCCAGCTGGATCCCTTGGTAGCACAAATGTCCTACAGGGTTGTGAAGACAGAAACCCTGCACAATTCACTCACATAAACCCAGGATTTCAGCAGAGCGTAGCACACTGAAAAAAAAAAACAATAAATCTTTTCTTTATTTGTTTTGCTCTAATGTTCATATAATTTATTTTTATTTTCTTCAATCTTGTCTATAGCAGATAATGTACAATTAGATAACAAATATCTGAATATGATTATGTTCAATTGAGTGCATAAACTAAAAATAGGAGTACAATCTTAGGACACATAAACCAAGATGATATTGTGAACCACTATTATTTGTACTTCAAAGTCCTTCAGGGACAGAAGATCTACTTATTTTTGTGTCTCACTTAGTGCATAATACAGTAATACATACCTACTTAGACACTCAGCAAATTCTTGTTGCATGAAAGCCCTTTCAGAGACTCCCATATGGTAAAGTTGAGACCTTAAATAATACCCTGAAACACTGAAACATTAAACAATACCCTGAAACATTCCAATACCATGAAAAATTGGGGAAGCTGGCATCAGAAGAGGGTGATACTCTATTATCAAGTGTTAGACTCAAGACCTGTTACTTTTTGCCAGTTGGATTGGCAATGCGGCAAGTCCCATTTCCAGTGCTAATATTAAATTTTCTGTCTCTATATGTCCCTCCTCCCCCAGATCCCCCAGGTCCAGTGGCTTGACAGTTTGGGATAATGTAAAACAATTGTAGTGCTTGGTCTTTGTCTGATTCATGATTAGTTTTTCTTGGTTATTCTTGTACTTTAGCATTTCATCAGCCTATTGGGACTTTGATGCTGGGCACATATTTTATTTATCTGAATTTTAAAATGCTACCATCCTTTGTGAGAACAGATAAGTCAGAGCATTTGTTTTGTTCCCCCTGTGGAGCTGTTCTTTGTTTTATCAGTAATGCACATGCTGAAGATTAACTTTAAATGGGGTTTGTTGGAGTATCTGAAGAACATATATAGATTGGAATTCATTCTTTTTTTTTTTTAATGTTTTTTTTTTTTTAAATAGATGGACACAATGTCTTTATTTTATTGGTTTGTATGTGGTGCTGAGGATTGAACCCAGGGCCTCACGCATGCGAGGCAAGCGCTCTACCGCTGAGCTACATTCCCAGCCCCTGGAATTCATTCTTTTAGAGGATTTTCCTAAGTCTGGGAAGACTTCACCATGCTAGATAGAGCCATGCTTTAGCCTTTTTATCAATAGTAGGATGGATCCCAAGTTCCTTAGTAAACCCAATGCAACTACAAGAGTCCTTAAAAGAGGGAGGCAGATAGATTTGACTACAGCAGAGGAAAAGGTGATGCCAGGAGGGATGTAGGTATCAGAGTGATGCAGTCTGAAGATGGCGTCAGGGATCACAAGCCAAAATATACAGGTGCCCATGAGAAGGGGGAAAGGTGAGGGCACAGATTCTTCCATCAGAGACTCCAGAAGAAGCCAGCTCTGCTGACACCTTGATTTAGCCTAGTGAAAGTGGGCCTCTGACTTCCAGAAATATAAAAGAATAAATTGTGTTGTAAGTCACTAGCAATGTGTTATTATCACAACAGGAAAATAAAACACGTGCCATATATTGTAAGTACCCAGCTCACATATAAAATGAAACAGAACTTAGAAGATATCCTTTAAACAGAGCCTTGAAGGCCATGTAATCCAACATCCCACGTGATATGTGAATTCCAATGCCATATCCATGGAAGGGATCAACAGATGGAGAAGGAATTATCTACTCAGCATGTGGTCCATTTCACCTCAGAGATAGCTCTACTGCGGGGAGGGAGGTATTTTACAAAACAGCTCTTCCCAAGATATCCTTGATACAATGGAGCCAGATAGATTTGAATCCTGAATGCTCCTGAGGACCCTCATCTACACAATGAAGGTTAAAATGTGCAACTTTCAGAGTTGTTGAAAGAATTAGAGATCCCACTGTAATACAATGACACGTATTAGTCACTCACCAAAAAATAGGCCCAATAATTTTCATTGTGAACCAAGTCAGTTTTTCATATAGGTTTGTAAAACTAGACAATTTATATTTTATGACCATATAGAAAAAGTAAAATCCCTTCTCTTACACATAAAACACTTCAATTATTTTAAAACAGCAGTGTCACCTGTGAAACTTCATCCATTCCAGCTAAATCTTCCTGGATTTTTCATCTTTCATTCATATGTCATAGTTTAAAGCCCTTTCATTATTTTCCACAGTCCTTGTTAGTATAGTGGTGAATATCCCCACCTGTCATTATTTTACAATCTCAGACTCTATCCTACCCTTAGTTTAGAAATAAGAGACACAAATGCAGACTGGATTCATATGAGGAGCCCATAGCATCTGTCAATGGGAAGGATAAGATATAAGCACCCATATTCTCCACCAATTTCCCTATCCAGCTGCTATGCCCCAGGTTTAGGACATGGAACTATGGGTGGTAATGCGCCTAGTGATAACTTCTGTCTGTTGACATTTGAAGGAAGTTCTCTTTATAGTTCTATACTAAAAAAAAAAAATAGGTTAGGCTCAAGAGAAGCAATGCACACAAACACACACACACACACACACACACATGCATACCAGTGACCTCCCTGATTTCACTTTGTCAGGATTGCAAGTCAACAGTCTCAGCATATAACAAAACTTCTGTAATTTTGCCAGTCTCATAACATCCCCATCCTGCATCAAATTCTTAAATAACTGTCTTTATTTGTCTCTGGCCCACCTATGCAGCCCTCACCTCCCACCTCCTTCTAGACATCCCCTACTACTCCCACCACAGCCAGCTACTAGCTCTCTTGCAAAGTGCTGCTTACTCACTCACACCTTCACCTTCCTGACAGTCTGTACCCTCCATATATCTGCTGAGCAAATTTTTGTTTCACCCTCAAGAAGTAGCTAATAATACACCTCATTCAGGATCTTTTCCTTTACCTATTCTACCCTATCACCATCATTGCGATGCATCAGACCTCCTCTGCACTTGAGTAATACCATACACTTTCTGCCACAATAATTCTTATTTATATCCATTGTATTCAGTGATCCTTTTTTCTCCCATGTGAGTTTGTGAACTATTTGAAAGCAGGTATTTTTAATTTCTGTATTGCAGTATTGGCAAGAGCTAGACTAGGGAAGGAGCTCAATGAGTACATGCTATTGAGATTGATGGTACTGAATGTGCCTTTCCCTGCCTCTCTTAGTCTGAGTATCTTCATCATGCCACCAAGAAGCCTTGCCACACATTCCACATGGTGCTCATCAGCATTCAACAATGGATGTTAGAGTACCAACCTGTTCCAGGTGTTTGGATTCATTCCAGGATGACTTTTCCAGTTAGCAAATGCTCAAATGACCCAGCAACACAAGCGCTTCCAAAACCAGAAATGATTTACCTAGAAAAAACAACCAAGAACAATCCTTTGAGCTCTTTAAACCAGTTTGTTCCTCACAAGCTAAATCAATCAGTCTCCTGATTGATGCTGGGTGCTTGAATTACTTAACCCTGTCTACCCTTTAATCAATTAATCATTTACAAAAAAGGTGAAATAATATAAATGATTATTTATTTATTGCTTTTGTTATTTTCTTGAAGCATTCTCTAGAGTAGTCCATATTTCAGTTCATGTCAGTTCTCTTCAATCATTTGTTCTTGACAAAAACTGATTTCTGAATTTGATATTTATTGCCACCTATTTAATGTATTGTTTTATGGATCTTTTTTCTAACAGCATTTAAAAATCTGATTTTATTCTTCCACAAGAAGAATACTACCTTTCTAATGTGTATTTATTTGATTGTTTTAGTTTCAAAACAGTAAATTGCAAAGTCTTATAGAATTCTTTTGAAAATATTCTATGCAGGAAAAAAACCTATACAAAAAGATATTTTAAGTTATCATGGAGAAAATGGGGAATTTCTATTGTGAGTCTTCAGTGATTTCCCCTGCTCCCCTAAATTAACTAATTACTAAGGCTTGATTGTATTGATGTGAGACAGATGAGGTGGGACACCTGAGTAATTCTCAAGAAGCAGGTTTATGTAATCTGCAGCAGTCTAGAGGGGCTAATGCTGAAAAATCTTTGGACTCTGGGTCTGAAAATTCTTTGAGATTTATGCCCAGTGAGTGTGTGTTGGGGGAAGGGATGTTACATAACTGTGTGTGGTTACATGGCAGATACCCTTTGTCCTATATTTGTAGGCTAGACAGAGGTTCCACAAGTTTTGGCCAAAGAGTCTGTTACGCCATTGGTTTGCAAACCGGGCATTTACAAGAAAGCCGAAGCTTCAAGCCATGTTGAGCTCTCTGTAGAAATCCTTTGAAATCCTGATCGCACTCTTTGTAAAAATCTTTCTGACAAGAAAAGAAGCTTAATTATGATAAGGGACTTTGGAGAAGCTTAATGATGGTGGGGTCTCTTTGGGTGTGGGGGATGGTACCGGGTGGCTGCATCAGTATTGCTCAACAGTTTGCATAAATGCTGATTCAGCAGGTATGATTTACTAAAGAGAGATCAAATTAATGTCTGTTTCTTGAACTCATTAGATAAAAAACACAAATTATAAATCTAGGACACATATAACTATAAACACCAGAGGAGATGAATCAAATCAAAAGCTGAAAGTTGCTTTTTTTTTTTTAATGAGGAGATTTTTCAAGTTACAAATCAAACACAAACAATTGCACCATTATACTACTTTGGCCCTTACTTACCTGCTACCTAAGTGCTTGGTCAACAGTTTCCTTTAGAGATGCATAAATAACAAGAGTTAGTTGGGCCTAAAACCAAACTTGTTTTCTTAAGCACAAGCCCTATTTCAAGTGCCAGATTAAGCAAATAGTTATTCTTCAGAACCTGTATATAGTACAAGAGACTAGCAACAATCATTAGCTTTAAGGAAAAAATAGTGGGTAAGGCCAGTTCCATTTACTTACATTAAAAAAGATTTATCATGCATGGTGTGAGTAATCTATCTAAATAAAATGTATTAGAAATTTAATGACTTCATTTTTTTCCATGGAAAATTCTCTTTAGTAAAAATCCAAGATACTTTACAGATAAGAGTGAAAAATGATAGAACACGATCAAATTAGAAAATGGGCAAAAGACATAAACACACACTTTACTGAAGAGGATATACAGATGGCAAATAAGCACACAAAAAGATACTTCATATTTCAAGCCATTAGGGACATCAAATGAAAACTATTTTAGATAAACTGCATACCAGTTAGAAGGGCTGAAATAAAAAAAATATTAAATGCCAACAAAGATGCTGAGAAATTGGATATCTCCCCCGGGCTGATGGAAATACACAATGGTACAGCCATTCTGAAATTTTACTTCTGGACCTTTGTTCTAGATAAACCAAAACCTACTATTCACACAAAAATTGCACGTGGATGTTTATTGCAGCTTTACTTCTAATAAAGTAAAAAAATAGTCCCAATAGTAAAGAAATAGTCCCAATGTCCTTCAGGGGAGGAATGTTTAAATAAACTGTGGTATATCTATGCTGTGGATTACTACTCAGCAATAAAAAGGAATTTTAAGCTATTGATACATATAACAACTTTGATAGAACTCAAGGGAATTATTCAAAATAAAAATCTGATATTCAATTGTTATATGCTACAAGAATCCATTTAAAAGACATTCTTGAAATAATCAGGTTATGAAATTAAAGAATGTATAAAAAATAACAGGGAGCCTGGGGATGTAGCTCAGTGGTAGAGAATTTGCTAGTATTCTCCAGTTTCTGGGCTCTATCCCATGCACACACACAAAAAAATCAAAAATCTTATTATTAATTGCCAGGATCTAGGAAGCAAGAAAGAGAAGGAAGTAGCTTTGACTATAGAGTATAGCCCAAGATGTCCTTGTGATGGGACCATTCTATGTCTTGACTGTGGTGGTGGTCACACAAATACATCCTAAATGTACTATTGAATTTGTAATATTGGTTAGTACTTGTTGGTTTACATGTTCTGTTTCCTTGGACTATGAACTCTACAGGGAAAGTTTTCATGTCTTTTCATTGCATTTCTCAGGATCACATGCAGTGCTTAAAAACAGTAGGTACTCCATAACAGTTGGCTGAGCTGAATTAGGAACAAAATTATGGAACTCCAATAGTTTTATTGAATTGGCTGTGGCTATTTGGTGTCAGTAATTTAAATACAGCTATAATTGATTGCACTGATGGTTCTGGTTAATGACTTCCCTTTACAATGTGAATTTGTAGTTTCTCCCATCCAGAGGGGAATCTGTTCCCCACCACTTGATTCTGGGTTGGCCTGCAATCTGCTTTGGAAAATGGAATATGACAGAATTGTCAGTGAGTCAGTTCTAAGCCTAAGCCTTGGAGAGGACTCGTGCTTATTCTCCCTCTCCTGGAACTCTGCCCAGCCACTGTGAGAAGGAGCCAGGCTAGTCTGCTGAAGGACAGAGACCACAAGAAGGAGAGCCCAGTTGTCCTGGAGGAGGCCATGCCAGACAACCAAATGGTGAGCCAATGCCTAAGAGATGCCAAAAGAACTGTTTGACATGTAGTGAACAGCAGCTACACATATGATCCAGTCATAACCAGACCTGAAGACCCACAGACAAAACTGACTATTATCGCATACCACTGAAATTTGGTTGTTTTTTATATAACATTATTTTGGTAATAAATGATGTGGACATTGGTACCAGGAGTGGAATGATCATCTAACAAAAATCTAAAATATACTGCACTGGTTTTAGAAGCAAAGTATGGAAGATAGAAAGTCAAAAGTACATTGTTAGCAGTCTATAGAAGTGGTGGGAGAGTTGTATTCAAAGCTAAAAAAAAAAAAAAAGGCAAAAAGGCAACTGTTGTCATGTAGGAGCAAAACTATTAACAAAACTATTGCCTCTATAATTTAAATGAAAGACGTCTGTCCCAGAAGAGTACATATATGTATAATTATAGCTCCATTTATATGAAAAGACCAGAATAGGCTAATCCAAAGAAACAGAAATTAGATTAATGCTTGCTGGAGACTGGAAGAAGGAAACAATGTGGAGTAACTGATAGTGCAAGGGATATGAGGAGGCACAAAAAGGTTCTAAAAGTAGAGAGTGGTAATGGTCAGACAACCACAAAATTATACAATTTAAAGACTGAACTTTATAGTATGTGAATTTTTTCTCAGTAGTGTTGTTATTTCTTTAAACTGTCATCTGCAGCAAGATGGATAGGTAGGAAGGTAGGTAGGTAGATAGATATATACAAACATATGGACATAGTACATAGAAAAGAAGATTAAAATATATCTGACAACTGGATTAGAATCCAAACCTCAGTACAAATGATGAAAGTGTTAGCTAGCTAGTTCTATATTACAAAGGATATCAAGAAAGAGATGAGATAAAGAAAGAACTGGCCAGTTTATGAGAAGAAAGATTTGCTGGATTAGAGTATATAATAGTTACTCATTTCCACTCTCTTCTACCAGCAAACAGTTGTCAAAATTAAACCCAGACTGAGGGCATAGAATAAATCAAGGATGTGGTTGCGTGACCTCTTGTCAAACCTCTGAAATATCACAATAGACCATTTTGTCTGGACAACGTAATTCTGGAATATTGTCTTAATCTCACAAAAACCTAGTTCTAAAAGAGTAGTAAGTAAATCTGTGTTTAGAAAATAAAGGTGATGTTGAGTTCTATGTAATTAGGTGGATAAGATAATCAAATAAGTAAGAAACCCACTATATTTTTAGGAGATTGCATTGGCAAAAATGATGAAAGTCCAAACTAAAAGAACTGAAATTCAAAATGTGCAAAGCGTTTTGAGTCACTTTGTATAGGCAAAAGTAGTCTAAGAAAGCCATTTTTACCTTATTATCTTATATTATCTATATTATATTGGCCAGCATGGCCTATTTTTTTAAACACTGCCAAGGAGAGTGATATGAAAAGAAATACATCTCAGAGGGTAGACCATAGAAAACTAAAGAGTAGAATAAGAACTTCACAGAAAAATGAACCAGGGAACTACTCACAAGGACAAAAACAAGTTCTAATCAGGATCCCACCTCCAGAGTTGAGGGGACCTAGAAACATTTAACCAGTAAGTTTCTAGGATTGCTATAGACCAGTTCCCACTAGTATGTCCCATTCTCTCCTTTTCAATAGGAGTATTTATGTCAGTTGCCTTGCCTATTGCATCATTATCATATATTGATTCTCTAGGGATAAGTAACTCAGCTCTGTATTTCATATGCTTCCAGATTAAGAAAAGCCACAACAAAAGATTTACGTACAGAACTCATACTGAGTTTGATGCCATGATTATGTACACACTCCCAAGATCTTGAGCAGTCTTGGGAAGATGTGAATATATTTTGCATATAGGAGGTATATGAGTAAGTGGGACCAGAGGACAGAATGCAACAAATTGATTGCATGAATAGCTATAATTAATGGCTTCCCTCTATCCACAACCTTTGCAACATCATTTTGCTACTCCTTCTGTCAAGAAATAGAGGCTGCCGGGCGCAGTGGTGCAGGCTTGTAACCCCAGCAGCTAAGGAAGCTGAAGCAGGAGGATCATGAGTTCAAAGCCAGCCTCAGCAGTAGTGAGGTGCTAAGCAACTTTGTGAGATCCTGTCTCTAAATAAAATACAAAACAGGACTGAGGATGTGGCTAGTGCCCTCAAGTACAATCCCCGGGTACACCCCCCCCCCCAAAAAAAAAAGAAATAGAGGCTGGTTATCCACCTCTTTGATTTGATTGAATTGATATTTGCTCTGACTGATAGAATATGGTAGAGTAATGCTATGCTAGTTTAATGCTTAATCCCCAGAAATAGAGCTATCTAGTCAACCTGTAGCTGCATAAGATGAACCACATAGCCAAGTCCCATTTAAACCCCCAACCTGAAGAATTGTGAACTAAGCAAATGTTTGTTGTTTTGATCTGCCAGGTTTGGAGTGGTTCATTATGAAGTGATAGTTAAATGACACAATAGCTAACATAAATTGAACTCAGTTCTCACAGCTCAGTGAAGTATTTTATCCCTACTTATAAATGTGCACAGGTACATTATTATTTAGTATACAAATGTAGTTCGAGTAATACAATGAACCAAAATGTCAGTGACTTAAACAATAAAAACTTTATTTCTCTTGTATTTAACAATCTAAACCACAAGCTGTTTAGAGAAAGTTGGAAGACCAGGAAGGTAACAGATTCAGGCCATTTCTGCCTTTTTGCTACATTATCCTCAAACCTCATCTTTTGCTGTGCAGCCCAAGTTAGCTGCATCAGTTGCAACCATCACACTTGGATTCCAGCCATCAGGAAGGGGAAAGATAAATGGTAAATAGAAAAACATGATTTTCCCTTTAAGGGTATGACCTAGAACTTGCTCATACCACCTTTTTTTTTCTATATCTCATAAGCCAGAACTTGGTCATGTGCCCATATCTACCAGCAAGGGAAGCAGGGAATTATAATCTTAAGCAGAGCAGCTGTGTCCTCAGCTTAAGCTTTCTGTGTGTGTGATGTAGGAGTTACAGAGTAAGTATCAGGGTACACTTGCAGTCTATATCACCTGCAAGGTCACAGAGCCAGAGAGTGATATACGAGGATTTTAATCAATGCTAGCCTGACTGTGATGCTAAGCTTGGTCACTGTGCTGTGGGGCTACCCTTCCTTTTCTTGCTCCCTTAACAAACTGTTTATGCTTCTATTGGAACACTGTGCTGCCCTATGTTACAGTCACTCAGGTGTGCACGTTTATCTCAACCACCAAACTACAGGACTCTGGGAGCACAAAACTGCTTTACTGACCATTCTTGCTCCTAAACCCTCAGTACCCTGCTGATAATAACAATATATCCACTCCTTGCATTCACAAGCCATCACATGAATAATATCTTATTGATACGCTCATTTCAGAGGCCAAGAAACTGAAAAATAGAGAAATTAGGTAACTTTCTTATATCATTAAGGAATTATGTGACTTCCTTAATTATGCAACTAGAAAGTGTCCAGATTTGAATCTTGACTCTTTGCCTCCAAAGCTTCTCGTTATATGTCCATCCCACACTGACCTCAGCCAAAGTCGCAATGTGCATTCAGCCCTCGCATTCACTCAGTAAGGCATTTAATCATGCCACTGAAAGTAATAATTACTGTCTTGTTCTCATTCTCCAGGATTATCTTGGTTCTTGGACTGCACTGGCCTCCTAACAATTCTCTCCTCTCTTAGCCTCATGCTGGCTCCTCTCTGCTGCCCTTGCTCTCTCCCTGGGTACCTCTTTCTTATGGTTCTTTAAAGGCAGGTACAAGGTGAGCCCATTCTTTGCACTGGGCCTACCCTCATGGTTCTTCTCTCTGGGTAGATTCTGGAGGAGTCTCCTTTCAGCCCTTCTTTTCCCAAGCTCTCTGCTGTATGTCCTCCTGCCTGTAGGAAAATTCCAAGTAGTAATTTGCTCGAGACCTAAACTTGGCTTGTCTGAAATGGTACTACTATGGCCTCTCCTCCAATTCTACCCCTAAGACCAAAATTAAAACTTACATAAATTGATTTCTGCTTTTCAAATCAGAGTGTCATTGTTTTCCATATTACCCCAGTTCTAAACTCAATTGTTGGCTCCAACTTACTATTCTCCTTAGTTCCCTTCCTTGCCTTATAAGGTTTCCCCTCCCTTGCCTTATATGGTTCTTTCCATTCCCATTCTATTATTAACCCTAAGTCAGACCAGACAATTGACAGGCCTTGACCCTTCACAGGACCGACTTCACCATGTACAGCCAGTAAAGCCACAGGTGATCTAAAACAGAAGTATCTGTTTTTAATTCTGTGTGGTAGCCATCTGGAAATTCCTAATCATGTCACTTTACCTGGTTTTGTGGCTGTAATCCAATGGGACAGCAAGGAACAGGCTGGAAGTTGGAGCCTCAGTTCACATGTAGTCCTTCCTACCTGCAGCTTTCAGTTTCCCCCATGGTTTCCCAAACACCATGTTCCCTAGCTCCTTGGATCCCATTAGTCTCTTCCCCCGTGTTCCTGCTCAGTGATTCACGATGCCCTCCACTCCAGACAGGTGCAAGGTATGGCTCTGGGAAGGACAGGTCTAGGTACATGCACCCTGTAGTCTCAAGGTGGACAGTAACTACCAATGTTCCTGACACAGGCTGGCAGCCAGTACCACAGTGCATGGGATGGACAACTCAGCAGGGGTAAGCCTCTCACGCACCCAGATCCAGGTACCCAATACAACCAAGTGCAATGTTCTCGAGATCACACCTCTGCTATGGTTGGAGCACTGGGTTGTGAGAGGGGAAGAGGACTGGCTCAACTTTCCCAATGCCAGTCAGGAAAAAGCACATTGGCCTAAAGGCTGGCACAAGGAAGACTCTCTGCATTGTGAGCTGGGATTCCCAGGCTACTGTGGAAGACTGAATTTTCCCTATGAGTATCTATACCCAAGGAAGCTGACATTAAATAGCAACAATGAAAACAATGAAACAATAACAACAACAACAACAACAAAAAGATGGAGGGGGGTAGATATCACAAATACTAAGAAATTAGCTTTCTATTTTTGGAATTTAATGGAATGTGACTCCCTACTTTTTGAACAACAAATCCCACTTTCCATTTTGCACTGTGCTCTGCGAATCATTCCTAAGACACTCCTGCATTTTAATAGCTCCTCTCTAGTGGTCACTCAAAACAGGCCAGCAAAATGTAAAAATGTTAGTGCTTTTCCCGGCAAAAAGCTGCTACCTGCTCCGACCATCAGAGCCTCTCTGACGTCACCTCCCCCTGTCTCTTTCCTTGGCTCTACTTGCCTGCTTTTGCCTCTGGGTCCCCCTGCCACCAACACTACTAACCCACCCTATCCTACCTACCTGAATCCTGCTTGCCCCTCAGGGCCAACTTAAATCCCACCTCCATGAAGTCTCAGTGGCTTCCAGGGTGATGATCTGTCTCCTCCAAATTCCCATGTCACTCCCACACATTTGGTGATTTTATTTATCTGTTTTTATTTTTATATTATACTTTATTTTCTTACCATTTTAAGGAGATGTTAAACTCCTAGAGGGAAGTGATTGGGTCTTTAAAAGATCTTTGAATTTTAAATTCAAGCAGTGTGGTTGCACAGCAACAGAGTATAGTGCATAGCTGTTGATTGTTGGTTTGTGTACAAAGATCTGGGGGACAGGCAATCTGGGTGGGGCAAAGGCATGGAGGTGGGAATGAGCATAAGGGAAAAAAGGATCACAGAAGCCCAAAGAGGTGACTTCTTGACAAGCATTGAAGTTTCTGAAGTGGCAGCATTTTTAAAAAAGTCACATTTCACTGCTAAAAACCATGCTTCTTGAATCCTCAGCACAATTTCGCATTCCCACTCCAGGAGTCCCAGGTGCTGTTTTCATACATTGATCTTCCTAATTGTATCCCCCTGCTTGTTTGAAAATATGATTTGCAAATCCAGCCTATCGCTTCAGAGCCCTAATCCGGATGACCGCCTGTTAGACAACCAACAGGCCACCATGAGGAGCCACTCCTTCCCCCACCTTGCTGATAGTTGTCAAGAGCTGTCCCTTGAAAAGGGCCTTTGTGCCACTGGTTTACAATAATATTTTGCATAAAGTCTACAGTTTCCTCTTTGTGATTCCAATCAGACAGAGATGATCGGAGCCCACTGTGTGAGAAAGGACAGAGGATCTGTAATTTTCCTTAAAATCATTCTTGGCCAGAGCCCTCATCTAATTTGTATGATGCATTGCTCTGCGATGTTACGAAACACCACCCTTGGCCTACAAAGATAATTTATGGAAATTACAAGCATACGTGGATTGGATTTCTTTTTTCCATTATAAAATGGTTTGATGGTTTGAATTTCTGGTGTCTTTTTAAGTCCCTCAGGGATGAGTGAACCCAGAAACTTCCTCACATTCCTGTATGTTAGAATCTTGCTAATCTTTCGGTGGTCTGTGATTCAAAGGCAGCAAAGCCTTTGAAAAATGCCTCCTGCATCCTGTTCCACATGCCATTTCATAGTTGCTTTTTGACAATTTTATGTTGGTGAGAACTGCAGAATACTTTTTTAGAGTTGACCACTTTGTTCACCTTGCTTCGTATTTCACTAACACCTAAATTGATAGTACCTTTTCAGTCCAAAGTATACTGATCTTGTACATCAATGAAATCCTTAATAAAGGTACATTGAAATCAGCCTTTCTGGTCTAACTTAAACCATATGAAACATATTTACACTGTAACAAAAATTTGATTGAAAGGGTTTTCTTTTTTTCCAAAAATATATGCTGTTAACTGGTCCTGAGATTGAAATATACTCAACTCTATTAGACCCAAAGTTAAGTTTATAATAAAGCAAATATGTACTGATTTTTTTAGATTTTATGATATATTTCATTTTATCTAGGTGTGTCATAAACTATTGAGGATTTGTCTAGAAGAAATAAGGATGCTATAGTAGATTTGTATTGATTAATATACAACTGCTATTTGAGATAATGTCTAAATGAGTCTGAGATATTCTTTTATTCTAAGAAAAGCAGCCTATCATCATTTCTTGTCTAAATCAAGGAGATTATTAAATAATATAATAATAATTACAATATAATGTTTGCCTTTTTACTAAATCCTTTTTCTCATATTAGAGACTATAAAAAGCAAGAAACAAAAGTACAACTCCTAAAATTGTCTATTACTCAGTCATCATCTTCTTAAAAACTTTAATCAATTCCTGAAATCTTCCTATAATTAAGGTATGAAATATCTTCTGTTTATTCATTTATTCACACAACAGACTTTTTCTAAGGATTTTCATTTCTCTATTCCAATCTGGGCTTTGCAAGCAAGCCTGCTATTTATTTCTGGGACTGATCAATGTCTCTCAGTTTAATCCTCAAATAATTATATTCAAACATCCAAAGAGCTACAAATGTAGCAGCCTAACTATTTAACTCAAATTCTAAATCACTAGTTATTCATGCTAATGGTTATAATGAGTTTTTAAAGCATATATTATCATTATTTAACATGTCAGAAAAGGAGTTCAAGCATTTCTTTTCCTTGCTAAATTTAAAAATCACTGAGATTAAAATCATATCAGACCCTCTCTCTCACCATGCACAAAAATCAACTCAAAGTGGATCAAAGACCTAGGAATTAGACCAGAGACATTGTGCCTAACAGAGGAAAGAGTAGGCCCAAACCTTCATCACATCGGATTAAGCTCCAACTTCCTTAACAAGACTCCTAAAGCACAAGAAATAAAATCAAAAATCAATAAATGGGATGGATTCAAATTAAAAAGCTTCTTCTCAGCAAAAGAAACAATGAGGTGAACAAAGAGCCTATGATCTGGGAGCAAATTTTTGCTACACACACATCAGATAGAGCACTAACCTCTAGGATATATAAAGAACTCAAAAAACTTAACACCAAAAAGCAAACAATCCAATCAATAAATGAGCTAAGGAGCTGAACAAACACTTCTCAGAAGAAGATATACAATCGATCAACAAATATATGAAGAAATGTTCAACATCTCTAGCAATTAGAGAAATGCAAATCAAAACTACTCTAAGATTTCATCTCACTCCAGTCAGAATGGCAGTTATCCAGAATACAAGCAACAACAAGTGCTGACGAGGATGTGGGGGGAAAGGCACATTCAAATATTGTTGGTGGGACTGCAAATTGGTGCAATCTATCTGGGAAGCAGCATGGAGGTTCCTTAAAAACTTGAAATGGAACCACCATTTGACTCAACTATCCCAATCCTCCATCTATACCCTAAAGACTTAAAAACAGCATACTATAGTAATACAGCCACTTCGATGTTTATAGCAGCACAATTTACAATTGCTAAACTGTAGAAGCAACCTAAATGCCTTTCAATAGATAAATGGATAAAGAAACTGTGGTATATATACACAATGAAATATTACTCAGCAATAAAAGAAAATAAAATTATAGCATTTGTAGGCAAATGGACCAAGTTGGAGAACACCATGCTAAGTGAAGTAAGCCAATCCCAAAGAACCAAAGGCTGAATGTTTTCTCTGATGAGTGGATACAGATACATAATGGGGGTGGAGGTGGGGAGCATGGGAGAAATGGAGGAACTTTGGATAAAGCAAAGGGGAGGTAGGGAAAGAAAGGGAGCATGGGGGTAGCAAAGATGGTGGAATGAGATGGACATCACTACCCTAGGTACATGTATGAAGGTACAAATGGTGTGACTCTATCTTGTTTACAACCAGAGAAATGGAAAATTGTGCTCCCTATGTGTAGTATGACTTGAAATGCATTCTTTTGTTTTAAAAAATAAAAATAAATAATTTTTGTAAAAAATCATATCAGACCCTGGGGAAGTAAAGATGGTGGAATTTGATGGACATCATAGCCCTAGCTTTATGTATGACTGCACCTATGTTGTGATTCTACATCACATACAACCAGAGAAATGAAAAGTTGTGCTCCACCTGTGTACAATGAATCAAAATGCATGCTGCTATCATGTATACCTAAGTAGAATAAATAAATAAATAAAATTTTTGAATAATCATATCAGACCCTTTTGGTTGACCTGTGAGTGTTGCAGGGAAACTGCCCTCTCTTTTCATGCCTCTTTGTCTCCTTTCTCCTTTAAAGTGAGACAGGATTGCATGAACAGTGTCTTCTCCATTTTTTCATGTCTTGCTCACATACTGATGTAGGTTTCACTGGCAAGAATGAGGATGGTTGTTTTCTGAGAGAAAAGCTTGTGACAGCTTGGATACTTACTCTCTGTGCCCTTTTCACACACACAGGTTCAGTTTCCACTTCCTGGTCTCACGCCCTTTTCAAATTGCCCCAGTTGTTTATTCTGGAAAAACTGAGGATGCCTATGAGTTTTTGCTATAGCAAAGCAGCTCATTCAGATAATGAAAGACTGGAAGTGTGCCTCCCACAGAAGAATGCAAATAGTAGCCCTGTCACCAGATTTTGCACCCTCCTAATACCCTCTCCTACTTACCCTGCCTTCTTCAGGTCATTGCCAAACACAAGAAAGCAGAAAGTGAAGTAGAGAAGCCGCAAACACTGGGACCAAGTCCTGCTTGGTTTGAACCAAGCAGGACTTCCTGTCTTAACACTGCTTTGCCCTTTCTCTCTCTCTTCTGTCCACAGCTGGGGTTCCTACATACTGGCCTGAGAGAGCCAAACATGATTTTGTTTAACCTCTTCTAAGTATTCCTTTACTTGCCAGCTGTCTCACCTACTGCTTCCCAAAATTCTGTCACTTCCTTCCCAGAAGGAAATATAATGAGTTATTAGAAATGTTATCTACATCAACCTCCTGTCCTAAATCGCTGGTTTGTCGGTTGGTAACTATACCTGTGATTCTTGAATAATCTCCTTGTTTGGTGTATCCTCATTAACTCCCAGTGGTACACAATAACAGTGGAAGGCTATTTGGTAAAGGGGCCTTTGTGAGGATAACCTGGCTGTGACATCTAGCCACATGGATGTACCCTTCTGCCTGACTCTACTGAAACTGAGGGACAACCTGAATAAACCCTCTACCTTCAATCACTTTTAGTTACTTTTTTATAGTGGACTTTAAATATCACTAATATTGGAGGTCACACAGCAGAGCAAAATCTTATTAGTCTCCTACGAGCTTTGCTGTAGAAAACACCCCGATGTGTGGGTTATGACAGTTCTTATATTGCTTTTCTCAGAGACTTGAAGGCCATTTTGGTTGAAAACACAAACTCTTCACATGAGCCTAATGAGTAGGTATCCTAAGGGTGACTTTTAGGAAGGCCAAAATCTACCCTGATAGGATGCTAACACTGTCACATTCTGAACATGTGCAAGAAGATTGATTACACATGTGCAGATCACTGATTGCCTCAAGTCCAATCATTTTCCCCCATGCCTTAAATCATTCTACTTATTTATCTTATAAATATCCCCAACCCCTAACTTCAGGGAGGTAGACATTGGGTCTCCAACCTTCACACTTCACCACCTTGTAAATAAACTCCCTCTGCACAACTCATTGTTTAGATAATTGGCATACTGTGCAGTAAACAAAACAGACCTGGTTCAGTAACACTAGCACAACATTTAAAGTAAGTCAAAAAGAGCAATCTTTTTAATTAAAACTGGCCATATCAGGCTTTTCCTTTGTCTTTGGTTGTTTTCTAAAACACATTAACTAAGCTGAACACCATAAATGACATTTTTATTCATTCAGAATCAGGAAGGTGCCTGATCACCAATGATTCAGTCACAAGTTTTCTTCATCAGTGTTAGAAGGTCTTTGGGATGTTCTTTGGCTGTTTCCAATGTCACTCCAAAAAGCTCTCCTCCAGCTCTGTAATAAAGGCCAGATTTGGTATTCAACAATACAGACTTCCCTTCCCTTCCTGCCAAATGGAGAAATCTCCAAAGCTACAAAGGACAAGAAGATTCAGTAACTGCCAAGACTAAATGAATCCATCCCCAAAATCTATCATAAAAATTATGAGGGAAATAGGAGACCAAGATCACCCAATGCAAAAACAATAGCCATTTTTTATGTTACAAAAGAAAAAAATAGTAGAGACCTTAGGCCCAAATAAATTAGTTTGGAATTTAGAATGAAAGTGTGACAAAAAAGTTTAAATTTTTAAACAAAACTTGGCATTTTTATCCAAAGCACAAGTCTTGGATTTCATCAAACTTCTTTTTAGAAGATCATAAAATACTCCATTATGAATATAGTGGAAACTTGATGAACTATTGTTTTTGGCTTGTTTGCAAGAAAGCAATAACATTGCCTTTTCTTGGCTGTTATCTAGATTCTTGTCATTATCCATGACATGGCATGCGCCTATATTATCTTTAATTTTGTTTTTGCAAACTGATAGTCTTAAGAAAATCTCTTTTCCACTTAAAGAATTACTTTATTTTCAGTCTCTCTTTTGGTATGATCTCAGCTCCTAGGGAAAAGAAGTTGAAAAACCCATAGATGGACAAGGACAAGTGGTCGTAGTCAGCAGAGAGGCACACTAAAGTCCTAATAAATCTATAACAGTTATTTATTCAAATTTCTTAAGCATTATTATCATTCACAATCTGATCCAACATAAATGCTATAATGAAGGAATTGCAAATTGCTGGACGGTTTTGTGGGAATTCTCCTTCCTCTAGTCACTCAGCACTTTAGGGCAGCCATGCCTAGGAAGCTGAACTCACCCACAAAATCAACTAGCGTATGGATATGTGATGGCTAGTCTGTAATGTGGAGGAAAGGGCTTAGGCCAATGTACCTACATGGGTTCACACTAATAGAGCAACATTAGGCTAGAGCCATGGCAAAGCGCTGACCTAGTATATATATATAAGGCCCTGAATTCAATCCTGAGCATCACACACACATACAAAACTATAACAACAGCAAATGTGTTATCATATTTACCTGGCATTTCTAAGCCCAGTCACTCAGAGTCTTGTCTCGCTGCCTGCTACTCAGGGTACATCATTCACAGAACAAGGTAAGGGCTCATGATGACGATAAAAGGAGGGGAAAAAAACTTTGAGAATTCTAACCCTTTGCAAGATTAGATGATAGCTGCAGAGCAAGCAAAAGGAGCATGTTTCCATGTCCGTGAGCAAAAGTTTTTTCATGGAGGAGAAACACAGAAACCTTAGCAAACTTAGGGGAAAAAAAGAGACCAGAACTGGTGGTACTACCAATTAAGGAAAGAGACAGAAAAAGAGAATGGGGGGAGGGGATTACGGCCAACTTGGAGAGAGTGGCCTAGATGCTTAAGGTCCTTCCAGGTTAAAGGGCAACTTTCCTCCCATCTGTTGGAAGCCTGTTGCTTAAAGTTCACCTAGTTAAACTTAAAGGCATCTATGATAAAACCCAGAGACCCATCATGAAAAAGATCCACATGCAAACAAGACTCAATCCCTTCCTGCCAAGAGCATGAGTGATAGGACCTGAGAAAGTAAAACTTCTTTTCTGAGAAGATGAAGTATCCCATATATCATGCAATTTGTTTCTAATTTTGCAAATAAGAAAGGAGATTTATTCAAAATGGCACAGTTACCCGTAGACTCCAAGTCTTCTGACTCCTTCCATTATGTAGCGTTACCTCTCCAGGACTCGAATTTCTGAGGAATAATGAGGTTAATGGAATTAGGTAAGTTGTAACCCAATTTCTCATTTCTCAATGAGATCAGGAAAGGAAATATGAAGTCAGGATGTGCGTGACAAAAAGATAGGGCAGCTCAGAGGAGCCCAAGCGTAGACAAGGGTTTGCATTGATATCTATCAGGGAGGCGACTTTTGTCCCAGGTCTAGGAAGATTGCAGAGGTTCAGAGAAAGCTGAGCATTGCAGGCAGGTATGCCAGAGACAACCGCTAAGGTCAACAATAGCAGGTGGGACCAATCTGTTCAGAAATGACTCATCCTAAGTCAAAGGCTCTTCATCTTCCCAGTTTCACATAGTTCCTGCTATGTAGAAACACAAAAACTGTTCTAATTTGGAGTTTATCCCAGGGAAAGGCAGTGCCTCACAGGTGCTGATAAATGCTACCCAACAATAATTGGGTATAGGCTTCTATGAATGAGAATTTGAAAAAATCTATAGACTTTATCTAAAAAAAAACAATGAAACTATGTTTAATTATTGAGGAGAATGTATATACATATTAGTTGGGCCTCTGGATACAAGTAACAAAACTAATTAGAGCTACTTTTCATCCAAAAAAGGAGGAAAAAGGAAATTTATTATCAGTATACAAGCTTCCCTATGGAATCCAAGATTAGGAAATCTTCAGGCTTCAGCAAGAACCAAGAATTGCCACAACTCTCCATTTACCACATGGCCTCTGCTGTGTAGATGGCTTTGTTCCTCTCTCCCTCTCTCTCCCTCTCTGCACTCTGGTGGACTCTCTCTAGCTGTCCACACTGGGCAGGAAGCAGCCAACCCATGATTCCCAAGTCTACAGGTTATGGCCCAACCGTAAGCAGATTACAATTGGCAGGTCCTCAAGCCTAACACCAAATACCTGGAAGAAGCAATGCACTCATTCCAGCTAGACTCGAGCCCACCTCTGGCCTGCATGGCTTGGTACAGGAAAAGTTATGCTGCAATGTCAGATGGAGCTGGGAGCTGAGCAGACAGTTCCCAGAAAAGAGGTGGTGGGAGAGCCTTGGGGCATCTATTATATCTTCATTTATGGAATTTAAGGCTGGGGACCTTGGACAGCTTCCAGACCAAACCAATCATTTTGTAAATAAAGCATTTGAGGCTCCAAGATGAAGAATTCTTGTTTAAGCTTAAAAATCTTATAAATTGTAAAGACAGAATTCATTGAAGTGCTCCTGTTTCATTGCTTATTTGCTAAATTCATGTGGATCTACCACCTATCAGCTTGCCAGTTATCAGGCTCCTGGAAAGAGGTCAAGAATATAGCAGCATTCAGTCCAGACAAGAATTCCACCTTTTGGGAGTGAATAGACGTGTCAGAGAAGTCACACAAAGAAGCACAAAGTTTTAACTCTGATCAAAACTAAGAAAACTGAATGGTGCCAAATCCTTTTGGCCATTTGGTGCCATTGGCCTACTCAAGAGAGTAGTTCTCAACGTTGGGCACTAAGAACAAAGAGGGATTGCATCCAAAACATACTTTGACACTTTATAATATTGTCAATAAACCTAGCTTGTGTGGACACAGTATGCCCTTTTAGGATCCTGAGAAATGGTTTGGAAGCACCCATAACTCTGGCACAGCCCTCAAACTGTGTGATGTTCACCAACTAACAGTATTTTGTCACTCAATCTTTATTTTGTTTAATTGGCAATGGCTGGACATTTGAAAACAATGCAGTTATTTTGTCAAACATACTGTCTTTTTCAAAGACTCTCATAGTACAACCATCCTAGATATTTCTTTTTCCGACATTTGTGACTCCTCAACTAAGATGCTGTCATCAAAAATGTAAAAGCCTATGAAAAATTAAAATGACATTGGTTTGGCTGAGGCCCTCAGCTGGAATAATATCATCACATGTCTTCATTTCTCTTGTATGTATGGAATTGTACTTCAGGGATGTTTTTTTCCTTCTCATTTCTTCTTGTTGCTAAAACCGTGTCAATTTCAAAGTATCCAGCTTCCTTTCTTCTTAAGGAAGTACTCTTGATTCTCATGTGTCATTATTCTCTCCTATTATAATGCAGCTCTTTCTCTAAACAATCAACATTCCCAATCTTTTCTTCCATTCCATGAAACACAAACCAAATTGAGGGAAAAAAAACCCACCAAAATAGCATCCTTCTATTTTTGCCATTTTATATGATTATAACATGCTAGAAATGTCACTATAATTATAGCAACAAATTATTTCAACAATCCTCACAAGTGATACTATTTATAGACAATCGGGAGAGTATGGAGAGAATTAATCTACTCTGGCAGAAAACCTATTAATGCCTGTGCTTGAGCCTAGGTCTGGGACTCCCTTGGCACTGCATAATTCAATGCCAAGATGAGGGGTGCCATGGTTCTTTATTCAAAAACAGAACATGAGAAATGGAATAAGTAAAAGAAAAACATTTAAATGATTATAGCTTGGCATTTACTCTGCATTCCCAGTATGTTAGGTACTATGTATAAAAAATTATCATGTGTACTCTCTTTTAAGACTTAACACTGATGGTCCTATCAAAGAGACTTGCAGGTTTGGAAGAGATAAGTGATAGGAATGCAATGTTTAGGTCAGGAAAAGGAAAATGGCCATTATCTGTGATCATGCATAGACTATTGAAGATGAAAAAATGCAATCAGTTATCATGTGCTATGCTTACTTCCTCCATTTCATCTTGAGCAGGAAAGAGTTGGCTGCAATTGCTTGTTCGTTATTGGTTTTCCCTCTTTTTATTTTTAGCCTCTTTAGCTTTATGGGTTTTATATCATTTTGCTTAACAAAGTTGTAAATTCAGGGGTAAAATAAATTTCACAGCGGCTCTTTAACCTCCACCGTACAGATGCATTTGTAGAAACTTCAACAGCTCAGAGAATTCTGCTCAGGATGGGGTTCAGAGAGGATAAAAAAAGCACTTAACCAAAAGGAATCCCTCAGTAAATCACAATTTGCTCCAAATTATCTGTGTCTTTTGCATATTGGTTAATGCAGCTCTTTCCCTGGGTCACTGCTTAGAGCTGATGGTGCTGTCATTCTGAGAGTATGGGTAAGTAGCTTACCATCGCTGCCCAGGAACCTGACCATGACGCTCTGGGATGCCTCCCCGGGAAGTGTGAACACCAGCTGCAGTTGCTGATAATAACAATCCTATGCTGACTCTTTTTAGCTAACAAAAATATGTCCCTAATTTTCCTAACCTCTTCATGGGTTTCTGCCTTTGTGTCGTTAAATGTTCACCTGGCATATTTCAGATTCCATCAAAGATTGCTTTATTCGCCATTAGTATTTTTCTGGTGTGCATGATTGCCTCAAGTCTCTAAAGGTAAATCTGCCATTAGTTGGCTGTCATTATGTGGTGGGAGCATACGTATCGGAGTGAAGCTTAATGCAGGGCACAAAGCAGAACTTCCAATGACTATCGCCTGGCATCCAGACAGCAATCTGAGAACACACTTCACGGGTAAATGGCAAGAGCAGAGTTGTGTCTTAAAGACAGAGGACAAAGATTTCAGGAGTTAATTGAGGGTTGCTTTCTCTGATCTATGTGAAGAACTAACCTGGAGAGGAAAAATAATAACAAGAAAACAACCACACCAACATGTGTGCAGCAAGGCCTGCAGCCACAGCTCCATTTGGAATGAATAAACATGTGTTAATCATTAGAGTTTGAAACTGATCCCAGAGAATGTTGCATTATAACTACAGACGTGAAAAATGAATCATTGCACAGACAATAGCTAGGCATGCTTCGATGGTGATAAAGCCACCCCTTGTAGTGCGGAGCTCAGGATGGGCTGGGGAGGACCATGTGATGTCATGGGTCACATTCAGGGAAAAAGGGGATGAATTTTCTTGGGAGGCAGCAAGATGTTCTCTGGCACGCAACCTACCAGCTTTGTAAGACAGCTCCAGATGGATGCTGAGAATAAGATACTAAACACAGCAACAACATGCTAGTTGGACAGCTACCTGACAGCATTGGATGATGCCTGCAAAAAGAGTCCCTTCATTAAGCTAATAATACACTGGCTTATGTGGTTAACTGAAGCCAAGGGCTGGGGATAATTTCACAAAAAGGAAAAAATTTAGCTGCCATGGTAACCTGGACAACGACAGATCTTCTGGATGTGACAAGATTCCAGGCTGAATTACACAAAGTCACCATAAGCCCAGAAAGCAAAGTGGATTTAATTAGTTGGTTAAGTCTGCAGCACAGGAAGGATGGCAACATTTGTCCTTTATTCTCTTTCCAAACTAACAACACGTCACTAGCCTGAGCGTTCCTAGAAAAGGA
The DNA here is from genome assembly GCA_004024805.1 of Geosciurus inauris. Taxonomy (NCBI): domain Eukaryota; kingdom Metazoa; phylum Chordata; class Mammalia; order Rodentia; family Sciuridae; genus Geosciurus; species Geosciurus inauris. The sequence goes on from PVHX01000061.1 coordinate 34,189, forward strand.
ACATTTTTAGCTGAGCACATGATTGTAAAATGATGCTGCACATGGGAAATCCCCAAATTTAAATTCCCTCAAAATCCCACGTCCAAATTAGCCGTGACTACTTGAAGGATGCACAGAGAACAAGTTTTATTATATGTCATTTCTAAACATTGAGTCTTCAAATGTTTCTCCCAATAGTCACAGATGCCAAGATTAGCACCTTCTAATTTTAACAGTCTATTAAGATAACTTTAGCACAGGAACCTTCTTCATCTTATTAATCAAAATATATTTGGTAAGTACATATGGCATTTTATTGAGTATTTAAAAAGCAAATTTCAACAGAGCAGATTCTCATGGACTAGGATTTTACTATCTAAGCTAGCATCCACGTTATCATAGACAGATCTAGGAAGGCGTATTAAGGACACTGAGAAATTTTCTGAAATGGAAGGATTGGTAAGACTGTTGCATATGTGTCCTGCCTTTTTGTAATGCCCATTTGCTTGTTGCCTTGGCTGTGTTTTCAGTTATTATCAATTTCGTTTTTAAAAAAAATTTTCAGACTGGGGGGTGCAGCTCAGTTTGCTTAGCATGCACAAGATGCCTGGTTTGATCCTACTGCAAACAAACAAAAAAGAAAAATGTAAAAAATTTTTATTACCTCCATCTTGACCACTCATTCATGGCTCTTCTTCATTGAATCCTTTCCTTTTTCCTCTCTAACATTATTTCAGGCATCTATGCTCATCATTCTCTAATATACCATTTCATGTTTACATTTCCCAAAGTCTTCTCACTTATCTTCTCCTCTTTTCCTTCATTTTCCTGGTGTCATTATTGTTTCGGGACTTTCTAGCTTAGAACTCCAGATTTAGTTATTTTTATGTCTCATATCTAATCAGTCACCAACTCTTGTCTATTATTCCTTCAGATATTTCCTCTACCTTATTCACATATTTTATACTTGTCAATGTCAAATAAATTATAGCTCTGTAAACAGACCAGAGTCTCTCAGGTCTGTATGCCTTAGAATACATGCTTTATTCAAACATCATTAGTAGTAGAGACTCAGAGTAGTTCATAATAGAGGGATATTGATTATCAAGATTCAGAGAAACCTCATGCACTTTGAGGCAAGAAGCAAAGCCCAGCTCATAGAACTAAAACAGAACAGGAAAGTAGCAACAGAGGTGGCATTTCTCTTTGCCTAGAAGAGGCTTTGTTCCCTCACTTTGCTTGAAGATCAACTTCTATGTTTATTCATCAACATGCAACTGACCACCATGCATCAAGTCATACCAGCTCTGCTGTCTGTGACCACCTGGCAACATGCTGGGTCTCTTGGATGAGGCTCTCAAAGGGATCAATAAACTGGACTAACTCACCTGTTTATCTAATTCTGCACATGTGTGTAGTTGCTGGGCCATTGACTGGGGGATTTTTTGTGTGTGTGTCAGATAACAGGTATTCAAACTTAGACAACCATCCATGTCTTAAGAAATAGGAAGGTAAGCTCTGCTATTGATTTTAGAGAGTGTAGGTGGAGCTGGCCTTCAGCTGGATCCCTGGGAAGGACAGAGAACGCAACAGTTCTTGTCAAAAGTGCTATTTCCTAGAGTACTCTTTCCCTACCCATCCACTCAAAATGTTCCTCCTACTCATTCATCGAAACCCTGAAAAGGTCATTGTTTTGTTCTATATTTCGCTAATCTTGCTCACCACTACAGCAGAAACCATCAATCTCTGCTTTCTTCTGGTACTCTTGCCTACTTATTACTGTACATAAATCACTAAATTATAATTATATATTTGCATGATTGGGTCTCCCATTGGACTAGGAGTCTCTTAAGGTTGTGTTTTGAACTTTATTTATTTCAGAATTCTCAGCATTAAATATGGTATCTGGTAGTAAGTGCTCAACAAATGTTTTGTTGATTCATTTGCTTTTAATATGGTAATTGCTTGATTAATATTTATAAATGATGTCTCCCAAGTCTGTCCCTTGCTTTAGGGAATTAATCGTATGAAATTGAAAGGGCAGAAGTTGGAGTTAGAAGCAATGAATTAGAATCAACCACAGAAATATGGATGAGCCTTTAAGAAAATACAGTCTTTAGAGAAAAAAACAAGATTCATTATTAATATCTTTTCCATAAATTAAAAATATATGCACACACAATAACAATAATTTTTTTTAAACACATGTAAAAAATATACTTCAAACACGCTGAACTTGTTGCCTATGGAAAGATGGTAATGGGAACAGGACATAGGGAATTTTTTTAAATTATCCTTTAATAAATAAATAAAATAAGAAAGGAAGTTTGCACAGATTAAAGAGGATAATGTGCCTTGAACTGAGGAGAATAATTAACTCAACCATATGCTTTTGACTTAAAAACAAAGAATAAAAAAATGGATAAGCATCAATATTACAAAGATTTAGGTTTATATCCTAGTTCTCACTCATTAGAGACTTGATAAGAGGAAATTTATTTAAATCTTACTGTACCTTAGTTTCTCTATTTATAAAATTGTGATAGTATTATCAATTTTATAGAGTTGTCTTAAAAGTAAATTAGAAAATATAGAGGGAACACCCTTCAAATAGTAACTCAAGCAACATCCATACAAATGAATCTCAACACAGACTCCTACCCCCACTGCTTGCACTTGTCTGGAGATTATTCTAGATCAAATACACCCTGCAATAATTCTACCTTCAAAGATATGTTCTTTTTCAAAATCTACTTCCTATATTATCTATTTCCCAGTTTATTGGGAGTAGTGGACAGTGGTGGCAAGGAAGGGGAGTTAGAAATGATGTCTTGAGCCTTGTTTAACCTGTAAGGTCCATATGGTTGGGGAATAGATGACAGACATTGCTGGCATGAGAGGACAGGAAAATATTGTCCCTGTACCACAAGTTTGGAATATGGAGTTGGCTACTAGAGTATCTCTCCCTCTTCAGTCATATAAGGAGTGGCCTTAGCTGTCACCTGATTATCCATTAGTCAGTGCTTGGTGATTCAAGGCCTCATCCACTTTCTTTCATAAACCTTTTGCTCTAAGTAAGCTGATTTTGCTATCATTCACTCTGCAGGATCCATGAGATTTCCTAGAGCTATGGCTTTACTGAAGATATTCCACATTTGGAATGTCTTGTCTTCTTGCCTCCTATTTCAATTGTATTCATTCTTTGGGAACTCGAAAAAAACTCCAGCTTTTAAATAAAATTTTCTATGTCACAACCAACTTTTGAGTAATTTCTCTTTGCAAGATGACTCTACTTGTTTGACATTATCTATGGCCTTCTTATAAATTTGAGTCACTTATTCAATTTGAATTATATCTATACTGAGTAGAGAAAGTTTTATCTTGATGGTATCTCTGCACCTAGATATTGAATTATATGTAGTAAACCTTTAAAAATATTATGTAATAAATAAGTTTCTTCAATAGCTTACAAAAATGCTATGTTCAGGTAAGTTAACTGAGGATTAAATCTCAATTTATTCAATCAGGAGAGTGTGGGCAGAGGAAATCTACCGAATCTGTGAGTCAATGAACCTGTGAGTCGATTTTGTTGTTTTGAATTTTTAGTTTCCCTCCTCATGTTTTTCCTAACCTGTAAAGGTTTATGGGTTTTCTACTTTGGGATAAGTCACAACAATACCAGTTTTGCCATTTATAAAATGAAAGTGTTCGACTAGATCTTCCTTCTATTGAAATCCTAACATGAAAACCCAACAAATAATACAGAAAAAAAAAATGTAGCTCCGGTGACTGAAGTTGAGGGGCTGTATAAAATCCCCATCTTCTTGTCCAGGCTATATTCCCTGATCTTTTTAAAGCTCAGTTTGAAAATCTCAGGGTGAAATACTCCCCCAAAAGCTCTCAGATACCACTCAATTGCTGACTCTGTGAAAGCAGGCAACTGAACACCCTCTTGGTTCTTTTGTATCACCTTTCCATTAGGCTGGCTTTCAGGGTACTACAAATTACATAGTAGACTCTGAGAGGTAGGTGCCTCACTATTCTCCCAAGAGTCTATGAAGATCACTTGACAGAGGTCAAAGAATTTGACAACAAAAAATGTTAGCAGAAAGACATAATGCCATTATTCATATCATTGCTGTGTTTATTCTTTTTATTACTACTTTGACACACTATTTAGAAATTGTTGTCCTTGTTTTACTGCAAGGTGAGGAAATGAGGACCTCAAAGAAGTTAAATACTTCATACCAAGCAAAATAAGAAGTAAAAAATCACTGATTCTAGTTGCAGAATTATTTTTTACTCCCAGATCCATGATGTTTTCAAAACACTGTTCTGACTCAAGCTGACCTGAGAAAGGCTACCAGAAATAAAAGATGACTTTTGAAAAAAATATGTTAAAGGAACACACTTATATGTTCTACCATAACCCTGACTAGTATCTCTGAAGAGTTTAGAGCAAATTTTGCTTGGAACTCAGAACAACACCAAGACAAAGGCAATGGAATAAGAAGAGCCTCCTGTGGTCTGGATGAGGGACCCCAAATGGCCATGTATTAAAGGATTGGTCCCCAGAATGGCGATATTAAGAGGTAGTTGAATATTTAGGTGAGGCCCAGTGAGAGATTCTTAGGTCATGAAGAGTGTGCCATTAAAAAGAATTGTGGAATCCTAATGGTCATCTCAGTCTCTCTTCACTCTCTGATGCATCCTGTAAGCACTTAATCCCACTGTGTGCTCCACCATGATGTTCTACACTTACCAAAGACCTAAAGTCATGGGGCTGCCTGATCTTTGACTGGAAACTCTGAAAACCATGAGTCAAAATAAACCTTTTTTATAAGCTAATTGCCTCAGGTATTTAGTTATAGTAATATGAAGCTGACTATTGCAGAGCTTCTCCAAGAGCTTGGGTTACAATAAAAGGTATTACAGGCCAGCAAAGATCTACCAGTAAAATTCAATCAGCATAGGGTATATTCTACTACTGGCCCTATCTCTTTGGGTTCTGATCTTTATCTCACGTTCTTGGCAACAACTTGACACATTTCCATATTTGTTTTCTAGTCATTCCTTTCCTTTAAATCTTTAAGACTAATACCTCTATGGTAGCAATAAGACCTGCACACAGCATACACTTACGTATTCTTCACTTTGTGGTATCGTTTGATACTTACTTTTATTTTGCCAGCTCAGGGCCCACCAACAAAGACGGGAGTGGGGCAGTGAGGCCACCTACATTTCTGAGATGAAGCAAGTCATCCAAGATCACACAGACATGACAAATTGAACATCCAAACCCCAAATCCACTGCAGAGCTTGTGGATGGAGCACTTAGAACTGGCCTGTCTGTATAACCACTGATGCCATTAGGGACATAGGTTATGTGAGATTCAGCATTTTTCTCCTCAGGAAACCATTTAACAATCATATAATCAAACACTGAAAATGTTATATTTAATATCCTTGGGATCAATATGTACTATGATAGAAATATAGCATGATTTTTTCTGTTCTAAGAAATTTCTATATGAGTGAAAGGGAGCAGATGCTAGCTTTTATTCATTTGCTTGACTCTCTTTCTGTTTGCTTTGATTTTTCAATTATTAATCATGCCCAACAAATGACCCTTTTTTCCTGTATTTCTTTTCTTTCTTTCCATTGCCCAAAAGATTTTCATTCAAAGAGAAGCCCAGAGTCATAAGGGGCTATGGGCTTTGGGGGAGGCCTTCAGTACATACATGCCTTCTCATAGGGAGCTGAGCAGTTCACTACCCTTGTGCTAGAGTTTGGATTTTAAATATCTCCCAAAATCCCACATGTTAAAATCTTGGTCACAAACCCATGGTACTCTTGGGAGGTAGTGAAACTTTAGGAGGTGACAACTAGTGGGAAAAAATTAGTTCATTGGGAGCATGCCTTGAAGGGGATTTTGGGGTCCCCACTCCTCTCTCTCTCTCTCTCTTCTTTCTGGTGCCATGAGGAGATCAGGCCTGCTCTGCCATGCACTCCTGCCATGATGTATTGTGCTGCCACAAACTCAAAGCCACAGGGCCATGTGACCACTGACTGAAACATCTGAAACCTTGAGCCAAAATAAACCTTTCCTCTTTATATGTAGTTTATCTCAAGTATTTTTTACAATGATGCAAAGCAAAGTTTACTTTCAGGAAGTGCTGGGACTAGAAATTCAAACCCAGGACAGAAACCAAAACCTCTGCTTCCAACCTCTGCTCTGCTTCCAGTAAATCTAGGTCCTCCATCTAAGTTTCATTCTCAGACTTAGTACTTATACTTTCAAAGAAGTATATATCTTAATATAATTCATAAAATCCAACTATATTTGGTAAATTATTACTAAGAACTAAATAACTAAACTTTAGTTCAATAACATTTGTGCTCAATATCATTAAATGCTTTTCATTTAGAATTTATTTTCATTACCCTGATGAAGCCTCAAACTAACACAAAATATAACTATAGCTCATCAAATTAAGTCTTGAATTTTAATTTTGTAGGAGAAACAGGGATTAAAGAATGAAATAAAATAATTACAGTTCCAAACCTCTAAAAATATCCAGCCCTAGTTTGTTTTGTTTGAAAAAATCCTTGATTTTTCAGTTCATTCAAATCAGTGTAGGCACTGCAAATAAAATTTTAAAATGTAGACAGAAGGTCTGTGAAGCATAAATTATAGGTGTTTTCCCAAATGGTTTGTATAAAGGACTTGCTAGATCATAAAAGTTTAATTCACTGAAACTCAGTTCTTCTGCAAAGTAGAACTTGACTTGAAGAATCATGTTCATTGATTTGAGAAATTTATACTGGGTGCCTAGGATGTGCCAAACACTGTGATTGTTACCATGAAATACACATATACACACAAAACCAACCAACCAACCCCCCTCCCAAAAAACCCCACATATCTCTAACATGAGAAGGCTTATAAAGTTGGTTGCAATTATTTGAAGAAAAGGAAAAAGACATAATGGTACCATCCACTACATTGGAAATATTGGGAAATCTAGTTTTCGTAAAGACTGATTATATGTTGAATTCCCTTGTGCTGTCTTGATTGTGTGTACTCTATTTATAAAAGAATAGTTGTCCAATGTTTAAGCACACGTGAAGATAAAATAATGGATAACACATAATCACTACTCTTAAGGAGTTTACAGTCTTTAATCATGTGATGTCCAAGAAAAAGGAAAGGTCTCCTGTCCTCCTAGTGAAAGAATAGACAGTTCTACATAAAGGGACTGGGGAGATGAAGGAACCAGACAAAATCTGAGCTGGAGTTTATAGAAAGGAAGCAATGTTAAAGATAATGCAATGACTTTTGAGAGTGAAACTTAGCACAAAAGAAAAAAATAACTTCAGGAAGCCAATTCAAATTCCTGAGCCAAGAGCTGACTGTGGTTTGGAAAGACAATCTAGACCAAAAGGAATCTGTAAGGATGGCCTATATTGATAACAATGTTGGATACTTGTCCATACTGTGTCTCTGCATGTTCTTATTAACAAAGAATTAGTACCTATGTGTGACTATAATAAGAGATGCAAAATTGGGTCTCAGAAGCAAGAACTTCAGGATACACACCCATCCCACCTGCCTACCCCTACTTCTTCCCCCTTGAGCCAAGCAGCTTTTAGTGCTTCTCTTAACACAGAAAGCAGCAAAGCTAGGTCATTGAAGGACTGCATCATTATCAACAGTAACTGAAACAACCAGTTTAGACCCTTATGACTGTCATTCTGCCCTTTTTCACTATGCAGAATATAGATGAAATAACAAGTACATCACAGATGAGGTAAGTGAGAAACTGACGTCATAAACTTAGACATTAGCATTAAACCTTAGTGCAACTTTTTACACTTTAGAGATTGTCTTCCTATCCATAAGGTAACACCAAGTAAGATAAAAGTAAATCTTTTTAAAATTTGGATTGAAACTTTTTTCATATGAAGTAAAATTGATAGAATTTATGATAAAGTTCCCTCCCCCAAATCCTTGAAATACTTAAGAAAGAATCTCATACAACCATAGGAACTGAAGTTGGAAAAGACTTGGGAAGTAACATGCATAATTCATTAATGGATTCTCCTGAGAATTTTCTATTTGGAAGTGTCCAAGATATTGGTGATTCTGTACAAGAAGCTAAAGGTTACTCTTCTTTTGATGTTCTCCCATTATTCTCGATAAATCTGCCTATGTAAAAAGTTCTACTGCTCACATTTCTTAAACTGATTTCCAAAAGTGATTATCTGCTTGCCTCCAAAAGACAGGACAGGGTAACTTTAACAAAAACAAAGTAAAACAAATTTGAATTCAAACTAAGAAATACAATGAAAAAATCTTGCTATTCAAAACCATAAAAGGAATGTTGGAAAAGAATATTTCTCTTTTCTTCATTTTTCTTAGAAACTTGAACTTCTGGAATGACTTTGTTTTTTCACTTCCCAACCCCCACATTCTCTGTTTCCAACTATTATTTTTTTCTTAATATCCATTTCTCCTTATCTAGATCCAAACATGGAATTATTTATAAGACATATCATAACCAAGACAATTTGGAGAGCATATACAATAATAAATCCAGCATATTATAAATTATAAAAGTGAGGCACAAGAAATTTAGTGACTGACTTAATTAAGATCATATAGTGAATTTATTAAAAAAAAACAGTTCCAACTTCTAAGATCATAGTCAGATATATGTGGACTCTGGGGACAGAACAATAATGAGATAATGCTTAGAATGCATGCATTTACTCTAAACGCGGTATATGGTAAAGCCTAATAAAGATCATTAGCATAAGTTGCTCTCAACAACTCAGGGTGATAAGTGCAATGGGGAGAAAACAAAAAGTGAGGAGAGGGCTGAGCACAGAGGCACGGGCCATTTCATTGGGGGATTCCATCTGTACATTCATAACAACCTGCCTCCTGCTGCCTGAACAAGGTGCCTTTATATCCTGGCTCTTTGATGTAAGTTCATTTGGGCACTTATTTCTTATGCTTCCCCTATTTTCTCTTAAGGCTCAACTTTGAGTGTCCCTTAACATAAAAACATCAGTTGGGCAATTCAATAACGGGGAGGTGAACAATGTCTATACAAAAACTTCTTCAGCAGACTTCATGGAAAAATAAAAGTTTATCAGATTAGACAAAGGGATGGAGGGAAGGGAGGGAGATGGGAATAGGAAAGACAGTAGAATGAACCAGACATAACTTTTCTATGTTCATATATAACTATACGACCAGTGAAACTCCACATCATGTTCAACCTCAAAAATGGGATCTTAACTGGAATGGGTTGTATTTCATGTATGTATAATATGTCAAAATATACTCCACTGTCATGTATATCTAAAAAAAATAAATTATGTATATGTATTTATATAGAGAGAGAAAGAGAGAGAAATTAGCTTAATTTTTGTCAATGCAAAGCAAGAATGTTTTCAAGTTTCAAAAAGGCAACCAAAATATGCAGAACAGCCTAATTTTGTTGAAGGTTCCATAGTTTAGACTCACAGATCTTCCTTTTATTGGGTGTAGAGTTCCAGAATAATGAAATCCTCTCAAAGACACTGAGGTCCTTACAGCTATGTTTTCATGGAAGTTCTTCCTCCTCGAAGCTCTTATGCCAATTTCTTGTTCTTCTTTCTTATTTTTTTAAGTGTTTATTGGATATTATCCTCTATAGGCTAAAACAAAAAAAAAAAGAATTAAAGTCGAAATATCAAAATAACTTACTAAGAAATGTTTAAGTATCTGGCAACTGCTAATTTCCTCTGTAGGATAAAAGTAAAATGATTCACAGGCATCTACTGTCTCCAAACCTCTGCTTTCTTTTTGAAATAACAGCTCATTTTTGATAATCTCTCTTTCAGACTACTCTTCTTTGAAATACTTTTCAATTCTCAGTCAGGGGAGTAATGGTGGAAACAAACCTTTAAAGGCAACTTGAATACCATTCTAGAAGCAATTTCATCAAACCTAAGATGGCAGCTTGAAGTACTGAGAATGTCTTTTCCCAGAGACACTGGAGGGAAAAAACAAACAAGCCAGGGTTTCTAGAACCAAATCTGCTGAAATTTCAATTTCCTGTATGGACTTTTAAAAAAAGAAATTCCTTCATGTTTCCAGGTCCCAGTTACCTCATCTATAAAATGATGAAGTTACATCTGCTGCTTCTAAGTTCAGCTTTAGCATTCTGTGAGACAAGGTGGTTGATTTTATTTCCAAAATATTTTCTCTTTATTGCTTTCTACCCTAACACAACCAATGTCATCTATCTCATAATGGAAGCATAACTCACTAAGGTGGTCAAACCAATAACCTAGAAGGCATTCATCTTGCCTCTCTTTCTTATAATTTACATTCAATCTATTACAAGTACTGGGTTTCAACACATCCCAGAGTTCGACCCTCTCCATCTGCACTGTTATTGTATTCCAAACCACCTCACTTTCTCTTTTTTCTTATTTTCTGGCTCCCACTTCTGCTGTTACACAGATTACCTTTTACACAGCAGCCAAAGTGATCCTTTAAAACATCAATCAAATCCTGTCCCTTCCCAGAACAAAGCCATCTTAGAACCCTTGTGAAATTCTCACTGTGATCTTCAGGGGCCTACATGGTTTATCTTGCCAAGTACATCAACACTCTTCTTTTGTTTATCGCCCTTCAGCCACACTAACCCTTTTTTCCCACCTGAGACATTTGTGTGTACTTGTCTCTGGCTGGAAAACTCCCTCTGGATGGCCATGTGGCCCCCTTTCCCTACTCCACAGCTCTCTGTTCAATGTCATCTTTTTCAGAGTCTTGTCCTGATCTCCTTATTTGAAAATAACTACCCATTACTGCCCATTATCCACTCCCTCATTCTTCCTTTTTAAAGTACCTCCTACCACCATTATGCTAGGTTGTTTCTCCAATGATCCACAATGAATCATGCCTCTTCACATTCATCCCTGTACAGAGTTCTCTCATGCGTTGTCTCTAAGCATCATTGTGACTTTCTCTAATTCACGGGGCTCATCAGCAAACGTGATACACACTAGAAACTCAACAAGAATTTGTTCATTTGTCCTTGTTCCCATGGAACCCTAAGACCACCCAGTGATAAAAAAACCATGTGGACAGAGGAGCCCAGCACTGTCAGCTCTCCCAGCTGAGCCATACCATCAGCTGACCATCTAGTTCAAAGAAACCACAGGCATGAACCCCAGTAAGGGTAGCAGAAAGTCGCTCAACTCATCCACAAAACTGTGAAAAATAGTAAACCCCTGGTGTTTTAAGACACTCACTTTGGAGTGATTTTTTAGTATACCAAAATACAAGCAATTCAGTTCCCATAGCATATTATTTGTTTTTGTTTTTTTTTTTAAATAGCATTTCCTCATTGGCATGTAAACTCCATGAGGATAGGGTTTTTGTCATTGCTATAATCCCACCACTTAGATCCTTGCATTGGGTATACACTCAATGGTATGGAGTAGATCGTTAGTAAAAATGTATCAAGTGAATGACTATATAAATGACTATATATATATATAAATGACTATATAAATGACTATATAAATATATATTTCACAAAGAAATATGCTGCTTAGCCTATTCTCTGGAACATTTTATTTTAAAAAAATACCTTATTACAACAAGAAGAATAAAGATGACATTTCAGAGATTTTTTTCTGTATCATTATTAGACTTTTTTGAAAATGGAAGTTCACTTTTTAGAACCACTTGGAAATGGAATTAAAAAAACCTGATTTTAGTCTAGCCTTTCATGCTACGCGCTGCTGTCTGTCAGGGACTCCTCAAGTAGGTTTATAACTTCAAAGTGTATAGCCACAAGTATATGGCTGATACACAACTGCAACAAGCGTGTGGCTAGAAAACTCTTTACCATATTCTGTAAGTGATAGAGTGAGCTATGCTGGGCAAGTGACCATGGGAACAGGGAAGGCATGTGCAAAGGTAAACCAGACCAGAATGACTTCAGGGCATCTGGAAAGTCACACAGTAAGTACTCATCACCCAAACCATTATGATGTCCATCCTGTCTTACTGGTGAATCCAAACCACTGGGAGCTTGGGACTCCTGCGCTGAACATTTAGCTCACTGCGTTATTGATTTCTAAACATACCATCGCTAGACCAGTGTACAAAGAACAATGCACCTTTTAAGTAGCAGTTATTTTCTGTAGGGCATAATTGTAGTTGTAAACCTGCCATTCCTCCCACCACATTAGAAAAATGCCTTCCCTCTGCACTGGCGGCCTCAGGCCCTGATGAATGAAGAAGGCCCTGTATGTATAAGAGCTCAATAAATTCTATTGATGACAGATTGAGAGGCCAGATCTAACATCCTGTCCCCTTCTCAGTAGACTGGCTCTGCTTCTTCCCAATTAGCAGAGCCAACCAAGACTGAGGAAACCAAACAGAATATGATGTGGAACTTTAAGTAGAACTTCAGTTGAGCCTAGAAGTGAGTTTAATCTATGTAGATAGTAGATAGAAGAAATCATGTGTCCTAGTGTTCTGTGGTCAGTCCCCTTCAGGACAACCTGGTGACATAGAAGGCAGACCTATGAACTCAGTGCGGCCTGCTTGGAGGCTGCTCTTGGGGCTGTCCCATTGATTGGGTGGCTTGGATGAAGTTTATTCAGCAACCTGATTTGCAGTGATTTTTGCTTATTTGGCGGATTTATTTTAGTTTTGGAGGGTATGGAGGAAAGTTTTTGGTTTTGTTTGTTTGTTTTTGTTTTTTCTGAAAAAGGAAAAAATTGTATTATATAAGCCTCAGGCTCTTTTAAGCTTAGAATCTTAAGGGTTTAAGTCAGTAAAGCCAAAAACATGCCTTATCCCACTGCAAGAGGCAAACTGTAAAAATCAATATTTTTACCAATTGTTAAGCACAAATGACTAGGTCTATGAAACATTAGAAACTTTTTCAAATGAAACTGCTTCCTAGATGTTGTGTTGTATTTGTCTCTAAAACAAATAACCATGCATTGATTTATTCTGCAAACACTCCTTGAGCACTACTGCTCATAGAAATATGTATTACATAGTGGAACTACCATAGATGTCAAGACATGAGGTCCTGGAAGCTTATAGAAGGCTGTGGCCATATTATAAGCCAAGGAGTTTGGATTTGAGTCCATAGGGAACAGGCCTCCAAATTCCTTCAAGTGGGAATTACTTGTCAGTGTGGTTCAAATGAGGATCAGTATGGTAACAGGATCCCTGGACAAGGAAGAATTATGTGACAGGGAGGCCATCAAGAATGCTGTTATAATAGTGGAAATGGAAAATGGGAAGATCCCTGTGCATCTTCTACTGCAGACTAGCTGTTGTTACCAACAGACTGAAATGTATCAAAGCTCAACATAAGGAACTTTGCTCCAGGCAGTCAGTCTGGACTGTCTGGTAGCTGTCCTTCAACACAAGCTCTGCCATTAGCCACTCCATTATTCCACAGGCACCATCACTAGGAACATTCAGCTGGCAGAAGATGCGAAAATGTGGAAGATAGGAATGGTAAGTTGTTAGGGGCCAGGCTCAGAAGGGACATGTGCCATTCCTATTCTCATTCCATTGGCATGGCCAGGCGGATACCACAAAGCTTAGAAATGCCCAGAAAGTCAGGAACAGACTTTGGAGAACTTTTGAAAGTTTCTGCTATGTGACATGAGCTTAGAGAAATAGACTAAGAGGATGAAGATGGCAGGGTAGAATTAGGAGACCATTTCTATGACATAATCACAGAATAAGGTGATAGTTTGGAAGGAAACTGGGAAGTGAAAGAGATAAGTTTGATGATGACCCAAAAGTTTCTAGCTTAGAACTGAAATGAAAAGCATTGCAAGTATTATCACCTTTACAAGGGCAAGATGATTTTTTTCTATCAAAATTTTTAATGGAGCATACCTTTCACACAAACATTCTACTTTAGGAATTTATCTTTTGGAAAAACTGAGATAATATGTATGCAAAAACATTCACTAAAGCATTACTAGTATTAGCCAAAAAAGAAAAACTATGTAAATATCCATAAAGAGGATGAGTTATGATAAATTATAATATGGCCACATAAGTGTGCAGTCATTAAAAATAGCAAGATTGATCTAGATGTATTGAAATCAAAAGATACGTGAATTGTACTGTCACATTTAAGAAGCAAGTTGCAGAATAATATATACAACTGTGTTTTGGGATAAAAATATTTGCATGTATATTCATTCAAGAAAAACTCTAAAAATAATATAGCAAAACTATTAGTGGCAATTTTGAGAGTTATATATTATTTAAATTTCTTTTTAGAGTTTCTATTCTCACTGGGGTAGCCAAGAACATGTACACTTTTGATTTTTTTTAAAAAAACTGATTTTTAAAGAATAAACAAGGTCATGCATGCTTAGGTTTAGGAGAGGGGGCAGAATGTGAGCTTCTATGCGTGTTATTTCTGTTCCTTCAAAACTCTTTGTAACATCTTCAGTTTTCCCATTTTAGAAAAGAGAAAGTAGGCTCAGCAAAGCTAATGTCTTCCCCAAGATCACAAATATCTGAAGATTCTCACTCAGGCTTCATGTACAATATGAATAAGCCTTACTGGGCCTTCTGCTCAGCACAAGTCCCTAGCAGGCAGAATGCAGGTGGGTGGGGTGGGGCCAGGAGGAGAAAGCCAATGAGCAAAATAAAGCAAGCTGCATGTTCTTCCCAGAGCACACATGGAATGTCAACTAAAACCACTTCTACTTTCACTTTGCCCAATCTTGTCTTCCTTCTCTTTTGACTTTCCTACTTCTTTTTTTTTTCTCCCTCCTAACTAAAGAAATAAGAACAGGAGACAGATACTGAAGATAAGGGATGTGAAAAACCAACAACATTGTTTTCCATATTTTGCAAATATACCCAGAGGATTTTTTTGTTTTTTGAATTTGTTTTATTTTCGTCTCTAATCATAAGCCCCTTGGGAGACAAGGGCAATGCATTCAGAGTAGTTAATACTCTGCTTCTGATTGTGACATATTCATGGTTATAAAATTCTTATTATTAAGCTCTGAATCAAAGGTGCCATTTGAGAAATAACTAGCAATTGTTGATTTTTTAAATTATATATCAATGTTAGCAATATATGTTTTTCTTTGTTTTTGTTTCAATTTGGTCATCTTTCTTGAATATGTCTAAATGAAATAAATAACAAGGGTACATATGGTTTAAAAGTTTTTTGTCTTGATTTTGAGTTATAAGTGAATTCATATTAAAGAATACAAAAAATACTCTAGCCGGGCATGGTGGCATATGCCTTGTAATCCTAGCAGCTCCAGAGGCTGAAGCAGAAGGATTGTGAGTTCAAAGCCAACCTTAGCAAAAACAAGGTGCTAACAATTCAGTAAGACTCTGTCTCTAAATGAAAGTAGGATGGGGATGTGGCTCAGTGGTTGAGAGTCCCTGAGTTCAATCCTTGGTACCAAAAAAAGAAGAATATTCTATGTGTAAGATATTTCATAAACAGTAGACCTAAAATTCCACACATATTTATATATGCTCAAAGAAGCTTATTTCCCTCTAAGAAGACATTCTATTAGCTATACATGAAATCTATTTCTTACCTTTATAGTCACTACATACATACAGGGGAAAAAAGACACACAGAGAAAAATTTGGCTTAGCATATATCACTAATAACCAGCATCATCGCAATTTCATCCCTATTGCTTTATTTGCATAAATAAATTTATATATTCAAGTAAAAATTGATGTTTCTACATTTAATGTAAAAATGTTTGTTATAAATATAATCACTAGAATACAGATGGTGATGTTTCGTTTCTAAATAAAGTTAGCAATAATTACTGAAAATGGTTTATTAGGTTCTTTTTCTAATAAATGGAAATAATAACCTTCATCATGCAGATTTTACTTCAGCATAATAATGTAAGACTACTTCAAAGTTATTGCAGTACACTTCAGATGAGAAAAAAAGTAGGTACAATGTTTTAATTTGTAATAAAAAGCCATGTAATATGCTTTTCAAAAAACATTATTACATGTGAATATTTTAAATGGTTATCCTTCCTAGAAATTGTCTTCAGCTTTCTCTGCCCTAAAGAAAATCAAATAAATTAGGCTAGACCAAGCATTAATTGGTTGCCAAGATTCATTTTTGTAAAAATCATTTTGGAGTTGTAGATGTTCACAAAAAGACTAATTGCAAAGTGGTTTAAATTATGATTGTTATGATTTAATTGTTCAAAACAATTTCCCCTTAGGATTATTTTTTCTAAGTCATTTATTTCACTTTACCAAATGACCTTTTAAGAAATTCCACAATAGGCATACTTGACTTTGTCAAGTCAAAACAGAAAATATGCAGATACACAGATACATAAGTACTGTAAGCTTTCCATCCTCCTCCTCTTCCTTCTCCTTCTCCTCCATTTCCATCCTGGGTTTCATCTTCTTTCTCTTTTTCTTCTTCTGCCTCTTCTTCTTCTTCCCCTTCCCCTTCTTATTCTTTTCTTCTTCTTCCTCTCTTCCTCCTCACTCTCCCGCCAACAAAACCATGTATCACATAAAAATAATTTGAATAAGACACATAAAAAGTAAATAGCACAAGTTTGCCACCTAAATTCCCTCATGTTACCTTAGCTTCATATGCAAAAAAATTTTTGTATTTTAAAATAGTATCCTCAGTATTTAATATGCAAAAAATTCAAAGAGTTTAAACATATATTGCATATAATATTAATATATAATTTTAAACGTAATATATACATATATAAATATATATACTTTTGTTTCTTCCACATAAATCTTTAGTCTCCATTAGGCATAGCTTTTTTTTAATAAATTTTTATTTTCAATTAAGCATATTATTTTGTATTTAGTCTCTCTCATTGGGAATCTTTAAAATCCCTGGAAGTTGCTTTCCTTAATGTACAACTTAGTGAAGTTCCTTTGTGTACAGACTGGTACCAAAGCATATCAATAATCAAAATGAATATACAGTAAAAGGAATTTAATCTAGTATATTCACATATGCCTTATGTAAAAAGTTATGTTATTGATGTCTGAGTCCCTGAAATAGAGATGAGACTTGAAGACTTAGTCTGGCTTGTTGCTTTATCTCCATATATCCAAAAAGGGTCCATGGAGTCAACACAAAAATATGGACTATCTGGCTTTCCAATATTAAACAGACATTAAGAAAAGTAACAATATTATCTGGAAAACAGATAATTACAATTGAGCTCATTAAACATTTTTTAATGGCCAAAAGCCATTTAAACATAATTTAAACATAATTTGCTCTCATTAATAATGTTAGAGTTTCATCTATATAATAGAAACAAAATCTTATCTTTTAAATCAACTGTTATCATGATCTCTGGCCTTCAGGTGGTATAAGAGGGTGGTGACCAATATACAAAAGGACTCTTCTACCAAAGAAATAAAAAATAAAGCATAGTAGCCAGGCATGGTGGTGCACAACTGTAATTCCAGTGACTTGGAAGGCTAAGGCAAGAGGACCACAAGTTCCAATCCAGCCTCAGCAACTTAGCAAGATCCTGTCTCAAAATAAAAAATAAAGAGGACTGAGGATGTAGGGCAGTGGTTAAGTGCTTCTGGGTTCATTCCCTGCTACCACCAAAAAAAAAAAAAAAAAAAGATAACAAACAGGTTAGCATGCTACTGCATGTTTGAACTCCATGCCACAGGCCCTGCTGCCATAGTTCATTTGTTAAAGCCCTAGTCCTCAACATGATGGTTTAGTTTGAGCATCCCTAATCCAATGTCTGAAATCTGAAATACTCCAAACTGAAGTTTTTTGAGGACTGTCATGATGCTATAGTGGAAAATTCCAAACCTGACCTCATGTGACAGATCATAGTCAAAATACAGGTGTACTAAAAATATAAAATAACCTTCAGACTATGTGTATAAGGTGTATATGAAACAAATGAATTTTGTGTTTATACTTGAGTTCCATCCCCAAAATATCTCATTACATATATGAAAATGTTCCTAAATCAAAAAAACCCTGAAATTCAAAACACTTGGCTGAGCTTTAGCATTTCAGAGAAAGAATATTCAACCTGTATTTGGAGATGAAGCCTTTGAGAGGTAATGAAGTCATGAGAGCAGAGTCCTTCTGATGGAATTCGTAACCTCAGACAGAGATAGGAGAGAACTTGCTTTCTTTCTGCCCTCAGTCATGTGAGGATATGAGAAGATGTCTGTTTGTAAACCAAAAGGAAGGACTTCAATAAGAACCAATCATTCTGGCATTCTGATCTCAGAACTCCAGCATCCTAAACTATGAGAAATAAATATTTGTTTAAGGTACCCAGTCCATGGTATTTGTTGGAGCAGCCCAAACTACAATGTATGCATTAGCTACTCTTCTAAAATATGCTACCATCATGGGAATATGGTGGAAAATAGAAAGTGGAAACATATGAAAAGAAGGGTTTTGTTATGGATTCAATTTTGCCTCCCCCCATTCACATGTTGAAGCTCTAACCCTAAAATGTGACTGTATTTGGCAATATGGCCTTTAGGGAGGAAATGAAGGTTGAATGAGACCATAAGGACAGTCCTAGTCTGATAAGGCTACTCTTCTCATAAGAAGTGGAAGAGACACTAGACATCACGTTCATGCTGTGCATGGAGAAAAGGCCATGGGAAGACACAGTAAGAAAATGCCAGTCTATAAGCCAGGAGGAGAGGCCTCACCAGAGACCAACTCTAACATAATTCAATCTTGGATTTTTTGCCTCCAGGACTGTGAGAAAATTAATTTCTCTTGTGTTAAGCCAACCAGCCTGTGGTATTTTATTAAGGCAGCATGAGCAGA
The DNA here is from genome assembly GCA_004024805.1 of Geosciurus inauris. Taxonomy (NCBI): domain Eukaryota; kingdom Metazoa; phylum Chordata; class Mammalia; order Rodentia; family Sciuridae; genus Geosciurus; species Geosciurus inauris. The sequence goes on from PVHX01000061.1 coordinate 53,043, forward strand.
TAAATCAAGTTTAAAAAGTATCTTCATCCACGTGCTAGTGGAAGGTAAATGGGAAAAAAATAGATTAAACACATAGCAGAGGAGCAATAACTCATGAACAAGGTCCTAGAGGAGATGAGAGGTGATGGAATCACCTCTAGTACTAGTACTACTAATCACTAGTACACTAGTGGCTTCCACTAAATACACCTATCATTCTAGCATCCTTGAGACAGGGACTTAGAGGACTTAATGAGCATTCTGAGTTTTTGTATGCATAGTATTTAAAAGACATTTCAAAACTGTGCCTTTCCCCCATTTCAAAAGAAAAAAAAAGATTTGTCTTCTGAAACTAAGGCTTCCATTTGTGCTTACAGTTTCAAAACTTCCCACAGATTATAAATCAGTACAATCACTATAAAGAGTGATATGGAGATTCTTCAAAAACACTAAAAATAGATCTACCATATGATCCAGGTATCCCATGTCTGAGTATGTATCCAAAGGAGGTGACTCAGCATACTGAAGAGATATCTGTACTCTCATGTTTATTGTGACACTATTCACAATTTCTAAGATAGGGGATCAAACTAGGTGCCCATCAATGGATGAATGGACAAGGAAAATGTGGTAGATATAAATAATGGAATATTCTTCAGCCAGGAAGAAATAAGGAAATCTTATCATTTGCAATAAAATGATGGATACAAAATATATAATGTTAAGTAAATAAGTAAGGCACATAGAGACAAATACCACATATTCTTTCTCCTATGGAAATATAAAGTCAACCTGAATGTACAATAGTGATTGCTAGAGATTAGAAGGAGGGTAGATAAAGGAAGGTTGGATAATGTACCCAAACACAGTTAGATAAAAGAAATAAGTTCTGGTGTTCTGGAGCACAGTAGGATGACTGTTGTGCACAATAACGTGTTCTATATTTTATGAAGATCTAAAAGAGAGGAGTTTGAAACCTCGAAACATAAATGATAAGAAGATGGAAATACTAACTACTTTGATTGGTTTAGTCCATGTTCTACACATGTGTTGAAATATTACACTGAACCCCATTGACATGTACAATTAATAGATGTTAATTAAAAGTATGTGTTTAAAAATTTCCCACAATCCAAAGATCTCTTGAACTTGCTTTCATCATTACCTTTCCAGCCAGACCACTCCTCTCTTTTCCTCCCAGCAAACAGTCCCATGAACCCTGTGTTCAAGTCCAGAATTTTCCAGCCTCTTGTGACTTTCTATTATATCTTGCAAACAATTTCCCCTAAGATTTTTCATGGTATGAAAAAAATTAACTTAAACTAAAAAGGGTTTTAAAAAAGTTTAGATCAACATATTATTAAAAATATTATAAAATTTATTGAATATAATCTTCCATAATATCCATTTTATGTATTAAAAGGTTTAGCTTTTTCTCAATTATTATGTGACACATACTGTTTGATTTACTTTAATTATGTAAGAAAAGGGATGGTTTAGTAATAAATTTCAAAATGATACTGTATGTGATTTGAGAGCTGATGTATATTAAAATGTAGATTAAAATTTAATTGCATATGACATCATAAGGATTTGGCAACTTGAGTAGCTCATATTTAGAATTTTTGTGTTTGGAAGTTCAAAAATCAACTGATTCATTTTTATAATTGTTAAGTCTAATGATGATATGAAAAGGTTTTTTAGGCTGTTATTTTGCAAGCACTTTCCAAATAACATATTTTTATTAGATGAAAGCCAAACAAGATAGGATTAGTACTATATTTTTGTCTTTTTTTATTCTGCTTATTTTTTAAGCATTTAAGACATCTTGATGAGATTTATAAGAATTTTGATATCTGAGTTGTGGAGCTGATGAAAATTACCTTGAACTAAATTTTCAGAGATTTTAATATCATTTACTTCTGAACAACTTATAACATTGGTGTCTCTTCCATTCCGTGTTAAAACAAAGTTCCTCTTTTTAGCCCCAATATGTGGCTGGAAGAAAAAACCAATTAAAAGCTATATAAAAGTCAAAGCCAGTGAAGTTTGTCCAAGTAACAATTGTGCTTAATCTGATGTCTACAACTGCTGCAATTGCCCATTGGGAATGGTGTGGGGGACCCCTGAATTGTTCTGTTATCACTCCCCTAGGACCCCTTTTGTGATGGTGGGTGTTCACAGATCACTGATGAGAACAGAGTGTCCTGGAGCAAAGGACTTAAGCCACCACTGAAATCAACTGAAGGGATTGTTGAAACACAGGTTGCTGGGCCCTATGTCCTGAATTCTCTAATACAGTGGATCAGGGGAAGGACCCAACAATTGTATCACTAACAATTCTCAGGAGCTTCTGATATTGCTGGTCCCAGAACCACACTCAGAGAACAGTAGTATTATTCTAGACTATGTTCTCCATTTATTTTCCAGGCTCCATGACTTCAACTGTTCCTATTTTTTTTTTTTTTTTGCCATTCCTTGCTCCATACTCTGAGTTCTACCTGTTGAAATCCTACTTGTCCTTCAAGGCAAAATTCAATGCCACTTCATCTGCCTGGCCCTTTGTTCTCTCTAGAACTCCCCATCCTCTCTGTTGCAAGATAGCCAGATTGATGATTGCTTAGTGTGATATACGGAGCACAAGCTATAGGATAGACTCCAAAGAAAATGCCCAGAGCATAGAGATGTACAAACTGCAGATCTTCTCTTTAAGGAGATCCCATTTGCATATTTCATTCCCATTTGCTGAATTGGACACGCCTTGATTGCAAACTCTATATTTTATTAATTTCTAGATTCCCCCAAAGAGCCCAGAGCACATCTAGACATTTAATAAGGTTCCTTCTACTTTTAATTGACTCATGAAAAATATTATTTATATATTCAACAAATACTTATTGGATGTGCCATAACGAATGAAGGCAGACCTAATCCCATCCCTCATAATACTACTGACAATCATGATGATTTATTGAGTATTTATTATGTGCCAGGTGTTATACTAAGTGTTTTATATTGACTTACCCATTTAAACCTCAAACAAATCTATATGGCAGTAATCATAATTACCATAATTTTGTATTGAGAAAGTGTAAATTATCACTCAAATTCGCATACCTAAGAAAGAAAAGAAAACAGGATTTGGAGCCAAGGAAATTTGGTCCCAGAGTCATTTACCATGCTGCTATATCTGCAGAAATACAGTCCAAAAGGGAAATGACATTAAAAATGAATGAATTAAACAGAATATCAATATGTACTATGTATAAGACGCATAGTATGGTAGAAGGGGCTTCTGATATTGCTGGTCCCACTGTACACTGTATGGTAGAAGGGGCAAATTCAGTTTTGGTGCCAGGAAGAGCAGGGGAGAGTGTCAGAAAAATATTTTTAAAAAATTATTTCTAAGCTAAAACTTGAAGGACAAGCAGGAGCTTAAGTAGAGAGTAAACTCTTACGAGTTCACAAAAAAGCACATGTTTAGTTGTGAAATGCTGTAAAATATTTAAGGAATTGAAAGATCACTTAAGTGCAGCTAAAGGGAAATACTAGGGCCACATCATTCAGGGACTTGGAGATGCTGTTAAGGATTCTGAAATTCACCCTAAAAGCAATGAGAAACCACTAAAGTTGTCTAAGTAAGGCAGTTATTTTATTGGAACTGTACAGACTGGAAAGGAACAAGTATAAATGTGGAAGGTGGCTGATAGGCTACTACTCTAGTCCAGGCAAAAGTAAAAAGTCTCTATTAGGATTATGGCAATGGAAACCGAGGGGTAATGAATGGACTTCAGTTAGATTTAAGAGAAAAACAAAACTCACTTTTAATTGAATATGAATGAAGCTGAAGCACCAACAAGGATGTTAATTTCTGTCTCAGCGAGGGATGTGACAGAATGAATGAAACAGTGGTTTTTAAATTAAAAACTGAATGATAAAAAAAGAATCAGCCCTGTAGGAATCTAAGAGAGAAAATCATAAGCAAAATTTAGAAGCACATTCCAAAGCCCTGCTGTGGCAATGCGCTTGGGGAATATGAAGAAGAGGTATCAGGCAGAATGGCTAGGGATAGGCAGAGAGAGAGTGTGTGGAGGAGGTAGGAATGGGAGATAGACAGGGAGGGCCTGGATTACCAGAGTCTCGTAGGCCAAAGCAAAGAACAGAATTATTATAAGTGCAATGGGGGTGTGTTCACTTCCATTGCTGTAACTAAGTGCCTGAGAAAATCAGCTTAAAGGAAGATAGATTTATTTGGGCTCACAGTTTCAGAGGTTTCAGTTCATTGTCAGCTGGCTCTATTGTTTCTGGGTCTGCGGTGAGCAAGCACACCATGATGGAGGGGCATGGCAGAGCAAAGCTTCTCACCTTATGGCTACAGCTCATTGGGGATCCAGACAAGAGCAATGTCAGAGGTATGATGGTGACTGGGATAAGGACAGAATATGAAGGAAGAGATGTTAACAAATTTGTTCTAAATTGTGTGTGATGAAAACCAGAGAAGGAGCTTGAGAGCTGGAGAGGATATGGGAAATACTATGGCATATTTTGGTGCAGGTGGAAATGGATGATATGAGCTGGGCAGAGAGACAAAATAACTGTAAGACTGAAGTCCTTGAGAAGGCCAGAGGAGGTGGCAGAACTAAAGGGAATGGCTTTAGATAGGAGCAAGCATAGTCCAATTGAAATTGGAGGTAAAGAACAGTATGTGGGTACAGATGCAGTTAGGTTGGTAGATTTGGTGGATGGAAGATGAATTAATCATTTTCACTTTCTGGTTTTATTTTTACAGTGAAGTATGAATTGAATAAGCTGAACAAGCTGGTACTTGAATATAGACAAGATAGTAAGAGCACAAGAAGATATACCATAGTCATATAAATTTGCAAAAAAAAAAAAAAAAAGAGGAAGCATAACAATGTCCAGTAAAGACAGATTATTAATCTAAGTGAAACCAGTCAGCACAATGATATGATGTTTCTCAAAATATATTCAGCAGATTTGTGAAACCATGGTATAGATGGATAGTTGATTAAAATGGAGATGGAGATATGCCAGGCAAGTGAGAAGAAAGGAGGGGCAAAAAATAAGAAGTGATTTTGATGATGGGCTGTGGAAATTAAGGAGTATTTTAGTTAGCTTTTCTATCAATGTGACCAAAAACACCAAAACAAGGAGGAAAAGTTTGTTTGGGGCTCACAGTTTCAGAGGTTCAGTCCACAGACAGCTGACCCCATTGCTCTGAACCCAAGGTGAGGCATCATCATGGGTGAGGGGCCCAGAGGAGAAAAACTGCTCAGCTCATGGTGAAGTGAGGAAGCAGAGATAAAGAGACGGGGGATGGGGCCACAGGGAAGATGCATCTTTTCAGGGCATGCCCCTAGTGATCCTACCTCCTTCAAGCACTTATCTACAGTTAATCACCTCATTAGTCCACTCAAACTAGGATGGACTAAATTACAGATTTCAGAATCTAATCATTTGACCTCTGAATATTCCTGCACTAAAAGGAGATTTAGGGGGACACTTCACATCCAAACCATTACAGGGAAGATGAAGAAAGAAGGAAGGGAATCAATAGATTCAAAATCTTGATAACATTTGAGAATTGCTGGTGTGGGGCTGGGCGCAGTGGCACACATCTGTAATCCCAGCAGCTCAGGAGCCTGAGGCAGGAGGATCACAAGTTCACAGCCAGCCTCAGCAAAAACAAGGCACTAAGCAATCCAATGAGACCCTGTCTCTAAATAAAATACAAAAAAAATAGGGCTAGGCATGTGGCTCAGTGGTCAAGTGCCCCTGAGTTCAATCCTTAGTACCCGTCCCCCACAAAACAAGAATTGCCGGTGTGGAATACTAGAGTTAGATCACTTAAGCATTTTAGGACAAAAGCAGTTTTCAATGTTCATGTAGCCAAATGTATTCACTAGTCAGAATTTTTTACATTTCACAAAAGAAATATGGTACATATGCCTTTTATTACATAACACTCTGGTAAGATTCAGGGTACTGCCTTCTAATCAAACAAATGAGTATTCCTATAGCAACATCATGCATTTTCATACTAAGTAGGATAAACAAAGACTAGTAATAGACTCACAACAAATCAGGTCAGTTACTCTGCCAAATGTGTTCAGATCTGGTCAGGCTTGGCTTCTAAATGAGTGGTCCATAAATATATAAACAAATGAATAAATAAATACATGTGTTGGAGAGATCTGAATGTTGAGAGTGTAGACAGATCATGAATATGACACTCTCTTTACCCTGACTAATTTCATTTTTGTTTTTAAATTTTCCCTTCTTTTCTCTTTTTCTACTTCAAGAGATTTCACACAGTCCCTAAGGAAGAGACCCATAATGTTCAAACAATAGGCATAATTTTAATGTGCTCTTTCTCTGAATGTCACACATGTTTATCATGGCTCATCCAGAGGAATAAAAGCCCACTTCCAAGTTTTACACAAAACTTGTGAAAAACTTAACCTTCTGGAAAATATGTGAACAAATGTAGATTCACTGAGATGGGAGAGGATAGAGGACATTCTCCCAGAGGATGGCAGCTCTGGAGTGGTCCTAGGGTCAGTCCCAATCCTCTGGTTTACATTTTTAGCGAGAATCCACCCAACAGCTATGCCTCAATCATTTTAAAGATGCTCTCTCCCACTCCCAGGCTTAAGTTAGTGAATTTTAATAATAAAAATAAAACAGTCGAATGTGCTGAGAAATATACATTATACTCCATTATGCAGCTCTGTAATTACTGTACTACACATGTTTGGCCACAGATTGACTGAAAACTGGATTAAACAAAGTTGTGGCTAATCCTGGACTCCACTCAACAGGCAGATGAATGGGACAAGCCTGATAGTTTGGCAAGACCAGGGCAAGTGAACTAAGGGGTAAGTAGAAGAATCAGTTGAGTGAAACTTTAGATTAAGAAGTTAATGATTGTGGCATGTTTGTTTGGAATAATTCTGTAAGATGGGCAGTTTAAAAAGAAAGAAAGAAAACTAACTCTCTGTATCCTTAAGTTTTGGCAATGTTTGCAAGGAGTTGATGAAAATATCAGCCTTCTTTTTAATTTACTGAAATGAGTATTTTATCTTTGAGAATTATCTTAGCTTAAGATTGTGGGGATGAAGATGAAGTTCAGTAGTAGAACACCTGCCTAGCATGTGTGAGGACCTGAGTTCAAGTCCCAGCACTGCAAAATAATAATAATAATAATAATAATAATAATAACAACAACAACAAGAACAACAACAACAACAATAATAAACTCTTGAGCTACCAAAGAGCCAGACTTTGCAATGATGGTCCATTCAGAGTTTAATTTTTCACAAATATGGCATAATAAATTTCACTATTTATGTAATTATAATTCACCAACTAAAATAATTTCAAAGAAAGAAAACATAAAACAAAAAAAATTTAATTTTCCAGGTAGGGGCATATCCCAGTTGTAAAGTTAAGTATTTAGCATGTGTGAGGTCTTGGGTTCAATCTCTAGCACCAAATAAAAACAAAAACTGTATTTCAAAAATTTTATATTTTGCCAGGAACAGTGGTGCATGCCTATAATCCCAGCAGCTCTGGAGCATAAGGCAGGAGGATCAAAAGTTCAAAGCCAATCTCAGCAACTTACTGAGGTCCTAAGCAACTTAGTGAGACCCTGTATCTAAATAAAAAATAAGAAAGGGCTGAGGATGTGGCTCAGTGATTAAGTGACCCTGGTTTTAATCCCTGGTCAAAAAATAATAATAATAATGTTTTGAAAAGCTTAGGGAAACCATACACTTAATTATGATAAGCCTAAATAAGTTATTTAACATTGCAATTATATTCCTGATAAAATACCTTCCCAGTGGGAGATAGTAAGCAAAAATAGAAAGACAGGGATGTCCAGAGTGAAGTGCAACTTTACAACATTTAGGTAGAAGTAATGCGAGGAAAGAACAGAAATGCCTAGCACTGCCCGGTTTTGAGGCTCTTAAATGCAAGCTTGAGGAATTGGAATTTACTTTGTTTGCAGAAGCAATGCTATTGAATGGGTTTTGAATAGGAGAATGGCATTATATATTTATACAGCCTTTCCATAAAACTCAAACCACTTCACATTCTTTTCTCATTAAATATGTCTGGCTGTAGGGTAATATCAAGTTAATTTGAGTCCTTGTCCTAGTGTTCATTGAATTCCAAGACCTGGAATCTATAAATTAGTGTGCCAGTGACTCAAATTCTCTGAACTTCATTTATAAGAAATATGTACGTGAAGATAATAATACTAATCTTATAAAATCCCTGCAAGGATTAAATGAGAGAATATATAAAGCACATTTAGTAGTAGATGGCACAAAGTAGATGCTCATTATAAATCAGTTTTTCTCCCAGGCCGTCCAATAATTACAACAATACTATCAGAAATGAAATATCCTCTTTTTTCTTATTTCTATCCTTTTTTTCTTTTTTCTTTTTTTTTCTTCTATTGGGAATTGAACACAGGGCCTCACACTTGGTAGGTAAGTGCTTTAAAAGCACCTTCTTTTATTTTAAGACATGGTCTTGTTAAGTTGCCCAGGCTAAACTCAAATTTGTGATCCTCTGTCTCGACCTCCCAAGTATCTGATATTACAGACAAGCACCACCACATCCAGCCCTCTCTCTTTTTTTTTTTTTTTTCAAGGTAATGAACTTGTATGTAGCACCTGGTTAGAGTTTGGTTGTAGAGACAATAAGATAGGGCCTATTTTCTCGAGAATTTGGCAAGGTCATAAAAGAGGCAGAAATCATTTTGGTCATCAGAACACTAAGAAGGAGAATTAACAATACTGGGGAGCAGAAAGTGGGAGGCACCAAGCTTAGCCAGTGGGTCTGGGAAGACTTTGCAGGAGAGTTGATAGTGTAGCTGGTCTCTGAAGAATAAAGAAGTTGACTTGTGAACATGTAACAGAGGCATGTTCCTAAAAGAAAAGGGGGCTCAGAATGAGCTAGCCCAGGATGGTTCTAGAAGGAATGCAATACCAGGCTATTAAAGAATGTATTTATGCTACTGTGGGTGTGAAGTTTATTCTATACTCAGGGAGAAACCATTAAAGATGTTCCAGGAGATTTGATATTTTAAAGACTGGTACAGTGGGGCGGAACAAAGGTAGGAGAAGAGGGGAAACAGAAGAAAATAGGGACATCCACAGACACTCCCACATTTTCAGCTTTGAATACAATTTTATTGGAAATTATAATCAACATGAAGATGCCAAGAAGAAAAGTTAGGACAAGTGGATTGTAGAGTAAGGTGAGATTATTTGGGACTGTTTGGATTTGAATGAACTGTGGTCCATTGAGATAAAAGTATGAATTGGAAGTTCCATTGAGAGATCATGATACATTGAGGAATCAGAGCGAGTAGGTGAGAGCTGAGGCCCAGGAAATGACGAGGTTCAACCAGGAAAGTTTGGAGTGGGAAGGAAAGAGGGCTAAGGGTGGAATTACAGGGTTCAGTGTGTAACATACCATGAAAATGAAAAAGAGAGAGGGAGTGAAAGAGGTAATATCAATAATACAGTAGGAAAAAGAACTAGGAAAAAGAATGTCTGGGAAGCCAGAAAAGACCAGCTGTGCTTTAAGCAGAAAGAAGGTCAAAATATATTTAGGGGAAAAAATAAAACCCACTATATTCCTTTTATAGCCACTTAAAAAACAAGGCAAAATGTCTTTTGAATTTTTTTCTGTGTGTCTTATTATGTATTGGCTCCAAATAGAAAAACAATTCCTGAAGAGAATATTAGTCTCCTTCATTCTTAGACAATTCTAAAGGCACCAGTTAGTCTTTCTGCGTCTCCTGTTTTATAACACAATCAGTTCCATTTAATGACATAAGATACATTCTCCTGAAGCTCTACCATATACTTTCTTACTGAAAGAACCCTAGGTTACTCCTTGTTGCTTATAGGACAAAGAATAAATTTTTTTTTTTGGCATTAATGACCATTCTTATGCAAGTTGCAGTCTTATATTCTCTTCTAGGATATTTCTATTATCTACTCACTGTCCACAAACAAACCCTAAACATTTATGCCTAAAATAGTTTACTAACATTTGACCTAATTCCCTCTAGCCTACAAATGGAAGCAAACTCTGCCATGTCAATTTCCACACATCCTTAAAGCCCCTTTCCTACTAAAAGTGTACTCTACTTTTCTAGGCACATCCTAAATGACCTTTGGAAACATCTCTGGACCTCAGTTTTCTCATCAGTAAGTTGAGATAATTTTTTCAGTTCTCAGATTCCAAAATCATTTGATATCGTATGCTATAGTATGTTCATAGCTAAAGAGATAGGATTTTCTAAAGCAGAACGGAACCATGATATTGGGTTTCTACACAGATGTGCATACACACATCCACTGACACAGCATTCCAGGAAGGAATGAAACTGTATATGTTCTAAAGAAATTAATATGCTAACATTAGGATTTCACCAGTGACAATGGATTTGTGAAAGAACACATGGGGGGTGGAATGACAATTATAGTCATGGGACAACTGAAGAATTTCACAAAATTAGAAGCTAAATTTCAGAACAAACTGGAGCTTTGGAAAAACACTATGATAAAATAACCACCTATTATCTGACTTAGGTGACCTCTTGAGACTCAGGTCATGTCACTCCTCCCTGTCTTGGGCACTTCCTCATCCTGAGATACACCATCTTCTTAAGTGTATCTGCATGTGTCCATTACAGTTTCTCTTTCACTCCCTAAATTATCTCTTTTTCTTGGAGATCATTCTTCCTTTCTGCTACTTCTCTTTCAACAGTGGGTTTCTCTCAAATGTGTGACCATCCACGTTTACTCCTTTGCACTGAGTAAATAAGAAAGTTAGCCTAAATAGAACAAACAAATAAATTAAATATGAAAAAAAAAGAAAGTTATTTATGTGTCTTCTTTCACATACCAAAATCTTTGAGGGGTAGGGCTGTCTCTTATTCACCTTTTTGGCTGGAACATCTCACGAGCTTGGGAATATTTAGAACCTAATAATTGAATCATTTTTAAATTTACACCATATTTAGACTAATGGTAACATTAAAAACAATAAGAGGACTGAGTTAGTTATGAAATCCTATTCTGTGACCAACAGTTGAACAGTTATATCATGAATCACACAAATGGTAAGGTTTCACCTGGAAAAGAGCAAGCAGAAGGAAGCAGAGGAATGGAGACTTAGATAAAGATAAAGTCAAATTTGTGAATGACTGTTGGACAAATACCATGAACATGATATATACTGATCCTATACCAGACACCATTCTGAAAATTCAACATGTTAACTCTCCCAACCCAAAAGGTAAATAATAATTTTGTTTTTCCATTTTACACATATGAAATTAAAAGTAAAAAACATTAAGTAATGTTTGTGCTTGAGGCCACACTGTTGTAACTGGTAAGGCCAAATTTTTTATCCAGACTATTTCTAAAATAGTCATTTCTGCAGATGTAACAATCATGTATTAGAGACTTTAGAATTTAGAACTGGGAGGAATTTATTAACAATTAGATTTTCCTGTGATAATATTAAATGGCAGGAATATGAAGAGTGCATATTTTCAATGGTCAAGAAGTTACTCCATCAAGATCTCCAAATTCAGGAACTTCTGACTGAGGCTTTGGATGCATTTGTCTATCTATTCTCTACAATTGAAATGTAAAATTCTTGGAGGTATTGATAATGCCATACAGTTTTTCATGTTCTTTTCATATTGTTCCATGTACACAGTAAGCAGATTATTTGTTGGTTAGTTTTGAAATACTTTCCACTGGCAAGCCTTTTAGAACAGGGTCGATTATCTTTCCTCTGTGATGTTGAGCATGAAGGCAACGGAACAGATTGATGACTTCTAAAGCTCCCTTCTAGGGCTGTGATTTGGTAGGGGACAAAAATAGACAGGAAAAAGCACCAACATCCTTATGTCCTTCTGTGGCACAGTTGGAGAGTGCTATGCCAGGATTTCTGATTTTAAAGGTTGTTTAAAAAAAAAGAAAGAAAGAAAGATAAAATGAAGTTCTGAGCAATTCTCAAAATGGCTTATTGATCATGTCACCCAGGTTTTCTAAACTCCATCCTGGATATAAGAAATATCAAGTTGGTATTTGGCAAAGGAGCTAGCCTCTCTGCTGGCCTCAAGGATATAGAAGTCATAACAGCAAGCTGTCTAAATACTTCTAAACTATAGCATTCAAAGACAAGAGAAGCAATCATAAAGATTTCACTTAACAATTGTCAGTAATAACACAACTGAAAAATTACAGCAAGATTGGAGGTAATAGTTCCTAAATATCTGCTAGGGTGTCAAGAATACTTTGAAATGATGATATTGCCTCCAAACAATGGCAATTTGATATTATAAATAGCACAATATAATAATTTTCAAGCAAAAACTATATGGGTCACTTAGCAATTGACTTTATACTTTGTTATATTTTTTAACGCTAAGTGAAAGTGCAAAAAATATTTCCGAGTCATGAAAGGAAACATATAGGATAATGATAATAGCCCTCCAAATCTACACTTGACAATTTGAAAAGAGTTTGTTGTACATAACCATTTTTATGCAGTAGCAAAAACATGAAAACATGATTTGAAGAAAAGAGAGATGTGCCCTTGTTTCTAGGGGAAAATGATGAGAGTACATCAAGTCTTTGAAAGCATCAAATGATCCAATAATATGAGATGTGGATGACTTTAAAGTCATAATTTTGCCCTCATTGAATGCGACAGGTCCTAACTTCTAAATAAGCCATGTATAAATTAGAATCAATTGCTACTTACCAGCTGCCCTCCCTAGTCCCCCAACTTTCCCAGATCCACTGAAGATACCCACTGCCTATGAACCTCTTCAAATCAATGATCTCATTTGTGAGGTCCACTGTTAGGACTCCAGTCTAGCTATCACTTTAGAGCCTAACTATCGAGGATATTCTTCCTTGCAATCCTATGAAAGCAAACCAGTTGCCAAAGACAAAATTTTCAAAACTTATCACTATCAGCACCCAATTGACTTGCCTTCCTTGCCCCTCTTAAAAATAAGTAGGGTCAAGGTCATAAGGGATCTCACAGCTGAGAGCTGCCAATAATCAAAGCTCAGCTATGTGTGAATCTAAAACGTCTTGATGGCCTGTCCTATATGGCCTGTCCTTTGTCATGTCATTGCTTTGGGGAACCATGTACAGTTCTAAACAACTGATTTTGTGACAGAGATCTAAATTCCTAGGTCAGGGACCAGGCATAAAAATAAACAAGCAGCAAAAGCTGAAGTCATAGAATTTAAAGTATTCGACTGGGAAAGAAGAAAAACTGAACTATTGAGAGTGTCTATTCAATAATTGTAGTTATTGAAAGAGAAAGCCTGTTGGCCAAAGAAAGAAGAGAAAAAAAGAAAAAGAAATCAAGAAGGTTTTTAAGTGAAACTAGTAACAAATAACGATGTCCTAGGAACCCCTATAACATGATATTTCAGTCAGTTGATCCCAGAATACTCCATTGGCTTCAGAAATCAAGTTCTTGAGAGTATAGTATATTTTTGTATTGAGAATGTCCTCTTTGCTTTAGGCTAAAACTATTGTCAATACTGCATGTTGGCAAAAAAAAAAAAAGAAAAGAAAAGAAAAGAAAAAGAAAAGCAAGCACGCAAACAAACAAACAAATACCTCTCTTGGTCCATCTTAAAAGAAAAATACAGGCATGAGGAGGGGAATAACAAGGCCTAGTCTCAGTATTAATCTGGCTGGAATAGAAAGGGACATATTCAAGGTCACAATTGTATAGAACAAGTGAACTCAACACCAAAGGATTTGGAAGCTGTGTGACTTTAACTTAATACTGTAAAATGCTTGTGTTTAATTATGGAAGCTCATGGGGGCTCTTTCTGTTCCCCTTCAAATGTGGGGAGTCATCAGTGATGGAAATCACCTGGTCGTGAGATTAAGAAAGACACGCGATTGATGCCAATCAAGGGCCAACATGGTTCTAACAAATTACAACTAAGCTTCTATTTTAGGGCAGCAGGATATCACTCTGGGGGATTTTTCCATCAGCCAAAGTACTCCTACCTGGACTTTTGTAGGTGTGACCTTCAATTAAGGCAACGATTTCCTCATTACCCATTTTCTACAGGCTTATTTTATAGAGATACTCCCAGGGAGCATGAAATGGGAAAACTCAGAAGAATAAGAAAAGGGATCTTAAAACCAGAATAGTCATTATAGCTTCAGGAACAAAAAATGAAATGTTTGAGAGTCTTTATAAAGCTTTATTTTATTTATATTGTTTTCCAAGGACAGCTTCTACTAACTGATGTGGTTATCAAAATTGCAGCTAATATATTTTTTGTCAGATAGATGAAGAAGCTCTACTATGACTCACCCCTTGTGTGTTGGAACAGCATGTGGCTGAGGAATATTTTTATGTTAGCAACAAGATCCACCTGCTGGATTTCATAATATTGAGAATGTTTGCTGTGACCACAGCTTAATCAGCATGAGCCCATCTAATATCTCTGTGAAGAATCAAAAATTGCCCAAAAGACTTCTCTATCAAAAGCATGGTACTCTCTATGTAGAGCTTCCAACCTCATGAGCAAGTTGGCAATTAAGTCAAAGATTGGTCTTAAAAATACTCTGGAAAAAAATAATACATCTCTGCTACCAAAGCTAGAGATAATATAAAATGAAGGCCATCACCAAAATATATTCTTCTTTGTCCTATGCTTGATCTAGTGCCAATAGTGCTCTGTTCCTGGTCTTCTGATTAGACCTGGGAATGATGAAGCAGAAACCTAGATTGTGGCACATTCTATTTTCACTGACAAGAGTATTCAGAGAGGTACAATGTTCCCAGTAGCACAACAGCACATGATCAGAGAAACAAAGAGGAATGGGCATGCTTTGACCCATATCTTTTCAATAAATCTTTTTCTTAAAAGTTTCAATTTAGTTAATTTCCAAAGATCTTTCATGAAATAAATGCTCCTGTTCCCTGATGAATAGGTGTACTTACTGACTTACCTTATACTTAAAAGTCATCAGGCAGGGAAGAGTTGTCTGCATGTTCTCTGGAGATTCTTTGTTTCTTTTTTGGTCTTGGTCATTCTCTGTCTTTCTTCTGATAGTGCTTTATTTTGTTATCATATACTGTCAACTCTCAGTATATTGGACATGGTCTCCACGTTCACTTCAAAGCTTCATGGTCTGTGTTAGAAACACAGACAATTCAAAAAAAAATATACTTAGAAGATTCCAAATATCCTAGAGTCAGCATCAGTGAGAGCTACCCCATGTGCATCCTGGTACTATACTCCCCGTGTTCAGGTTCTCCACAATATTGGATGGTGGCAAGCCCACTATAATGGTGATTTTTTTTTAACTGCTCACAAAACAGTGGAATCATTTCATTTTGCACCTGAAAAGGTTCTGAAAGATCACTTAATTTAACACCTATCTTTTACAGATAAAAACACTGGAAGCCCAACGTAATGAAGCAAGTTGTAAATTTACAGTTTTATGTTGCTTCAATATCCACTTTGAATGTAAGTTGGATTTCTCATACCAGAAGCAGGGCTTAGTCACTTTGACTTAATTTCCAGATTTCTGCTTCCTCCCTGTTCTTCAAGGTGGTTAATCCAGAGATCTACCTTATGAATCCACCTCCTAGTGACCATCTTCCCATAGAACAGTGACATGCAACTTACTAGATTACCCTACAGATTCCTTCATCCCAAATAGCCTGCACAAATATGCTACAGTGACGTCCTCTCCGTCATTGTAGGCCTACATGGAACTCACGTCTGCTTGCTCTAAACCTGCCAGTTGAAACACCTTTCAGGAAACCCACTTGAGTAATGCCCTGGACCCCAATAAAGGTTGTGGCATGCAGGCCTCTCTTCTTTCTCTTGTTCTTTGCTCACCAGTGGAGCATGTGTATCCTTGACAGTTTTCTACTTCCCAGTTGTCTTATGAGACATGCTGCCCTCTTCCCTCTGGGACCTGTGAGTAATAAAATGCTTCTGTTGTTTCATGAGTTTTGTTGAGTTGTCTCCTCTTTGTCTCATCTGACTGTCACTCCTGAACCTAACATTCTCCCTAGTCAGGATCCTCCCAGAGAATGGCTGTTCTTATTAGGAATAAACTGAACATAGAACAAACAATAGCCCATGGGAACATCTGCCAGGATAAACCAATTTTCTATGAGAGAGATGCATGCTTAGGGGCCAGATATTTAGACATTAGGCTGTCTACCAAGATAAAGAAATATCCTGTGAAAAGCACACATAAGTATCCAGAACCACCTCCCCTGGAACCCTACCAGAGCAGGGCTAGACACCCTCCAGGAGATGCATCAAGACCAAATTAAAAGACGTACGAAACAACATGAATGCAACAGAATTGCATGGTCAGAGTTGCAATAGGGTGGGAACTGGACTCCCAGCACAACGCTCTGAAAGTAGGTTGTGTTTTCTGCTATCCAATTTCATAGATGAGACTCCTCAATAATGTTACCATCCCCATTGAAACATGCATGCTTTTTAAAATTTCAAAAAAGGTCACATTTGCAAAAGAATAAACTACACCACAGATGTGTGTGGGCCTGTTCCAAATATATCTCAATATAGTCAAGTAATTCTTTTGTTTCAATAGTTAACATATCTCACGAAAACATATTTCACATGATTTACAGAAAAATAGATCATTTTAAGTCTTTACTTTTACAGTCTGATTTCTGCTATTTGGTGAACTTCACACTGGGAATCCACAAATTGTGATTTCTTAAAAGCACTTGTTGAAGAAAACTTACTATTTTACAAATGGTTCTTAAACTATAACTGCATGGAAAGCTCCTCAGTCTTCATTTTCCCTTCAAAGGTAATTTAAAATTCAGAGTCCAATGGTATGCTCCAACATGAGTATTTATAATGTTCCTTAATCCAGTATCCTTATAAAAATTTTCTAGAAATTTCTTTGCCTCTATAAACCTTCCCTGTTGACAGTGGCACCTAAATGGGTTAAGTATTGCACTCTTCCAGTAATAAATTTCTTCAAAGGCCTTTGTGAGGGAATAGAGAGGAGAGAATAATAATGAGGACTATACACCAAAAAGAAAATGAAATCTTAAAAAATAAACTGCTGCCTGCTTTATGATTTTACTGACAATTGACCCTGAATGAAGTACTGGCCTCAGATTTTAACATAGATGCCATAAGTTCATACTACCTGAATTTTTTTATTTTTAAAAACACTAAAACCAAAGCAAAATCAAACACAGTCTATGAATGCCAACCATAATAAAAACTAAGAATCAATAGTTTTATATATTCTTACTTGAAAATATCTAATAATAATAAAGAGAGAGGCTGTTGAATTGTGGACTACTATGTCTATTGACAGTCTGGTATCCCTTCCCATTTCTTCTGGTAACAGAATCCAAATTTTGTTTTTCTCTTGTTGCCCCTCTGCGTTCTGTCTACCCATGCATTCTCATTCCCACATCAAAGTGGGCTGATAAGAATAACCCATCTTCCTGAACAACTGACCGGTCCAGGAACAGGCATATAATCCATAATTCAAGTGGAGTAAATCAGAATTTTATTAAAGATAATTACATATTCTGTGAAGAAATCACCTTGTCCCCTAATCCTTTCTCTGTGATCATGACCTTGAAGGACCACTTAAGCATGGAAGCTGTCATTATGACCTTTGACACGGCCTGGAGATCACTTCCTTGAGAAGGAAACTAGCTTGGAAGAAAACACTGATGACATTGTGCTGATTGGCATCAGTTGAACCTCTGGCTCCAGCTATGTATTCATGAAGCCAGACCTATTCCTTGGTTTCCCAGTCTTGACCATAAATCACTTTACTGTTTAAGCTAATCCAGGTTGTACCTCCTGATGTGGTACAAACAAACCCTGACACCACTCACTCATATATCCTGGAATTTATAAGACACTTACTCCTAAATGTGAAAGTTGCTGCCACATTTTTGCATAATAATAAGTATTCACTTGACATGATCAGAACAAATAGCAAATACAGAAAATCAGATTTGATGTACCTAAGGTGGATAGCTGTTTTTAAACCCAAGGCAGATATTCTCAAATGAAGGTCCTAAGAGTCTTGGAAATCAATGAGACAGAAGTTTGTTTTGGCAGACAACATTAAATTTGAGTATATTTGAGTAAATTTGAGTGTGAGTTAAATTTGAGTATGTTTGGATACATCTAGTCCACGTCTCAACATAATTGCTAATCCTGTGAAATCACAAAGGGGTTTAATTTTTTTAAAAAATAGCTACAGTGGAGAATGTGATTTTGTACAACAGGCTAGACAAAATAGTACCATGTGAATTTAAGGATGCCATCTGACCTCATAAAATACAAACTGATGGAACTTCCTATGAATTTTCAAGATGATAAACCAATTGTGTTAGCTTTATTTTATTATAAAGTTTTAATTTCACCTACTTTAAGATACAGACTCAAATTCAAAACATACATTTCTCATATTTTATTCCATCACAGAATTGCTGCATTTGAACTCTCAATATGCCTCAGTTCTCCCACTTGTGGCATGAGGGGGAGAAACAATGACTTCAGAGGATGGTAAACCTCAGGTCCGTTTTGAACTCTGTGATTGTAAATTATCATTGAAAAGTCCCAATATGTGCTTGCTTTTTAGCTCTGCATTTAAAAATGCAAACTGATATATTTTGTTTTATCACCTGTCACATTACAACTTTGCTATCTCAACTTTTACATTTCTGTTCTTTTCAGTATCTGCAAATAATATTTATACTGGAAAAAATCAAGAAGAGAATGTTCAGCAGTATTTTTTTTGTTGTTTTGTTTTGTTTTATTTAGGCTTACATGTTAACAGTGTAAATTGATTCATTGTACATAGATAGAGGATAACATATCAATTCTCTAGTTGTAAGTTGTATAGAATCACAACATATATGCAGTCATACATAAAGTTAGGGTTATTATGACCATCATATTCCATCACCCTTTCAGCAGTATTTTTTACCAAACATTTTTCCTTACTGTCTGCATTACTATGTATTATCCCCGCTGGACTGTTTATATCATTTACGCAAGAGGAAAATGTGCCCGCCAAAAGGTAACCTGTTGTACTAACAGACTGAAGGCTTCTTAAAATATAAAAGTTCCAAAAAAAAAAACTTCTTAAAATATAAAATTCCTGTTCTGTTATGCATGATTTCCTTAGTATATTTTGGATATAAGGTGTCTACCCCAAAGCTCCTGTGTTAAGACAGAACTGTTCAGAGGTAAAAGATTAGATTATGAAAATTGTAACCTAACCAATGGATTAATCCATCTGATGGATTAATAATTTTAAAGGTCTATTATTGTACGAGGCAGTAATTCTAGGCAGATGGGTGTAGCCAGAGGAAATGGATCACTGGGGGTGTGCCCTGGGGATTATCTCCCTTGTTCTCCTGGTTTCTCCCCTCACTCTCTGCTTCCTGGCCATCATGAGCAGAACAGCATTTCTCTGTCATACTCTTCTGCCTCACCTTGGGCCTGCAGCAATTGAGCAGGCCAACTATGGACTGAATCTCTGAAACTGTAAACCAAAATACACTTTCCTCCTCTACATTGTTCTTGTCATGTCTTTTGGTCACAGAGATGAAAAGACTGATTAAAATACTGACTAACATAGAAATTGGTACTGAGAAGTGAGGTTGTTGCTATGACTAACTCGACTATGTGGTTCAGAAGCCTTTGGAACTAATTTGTGGGAGGAGTTTGGAAAAGTTTGGAGATGTGGGCCAGAGAAGTCTTAGTTGTGAGCACAGCTTAACAGGTGATTGTGGTGGGAGTTCAGAAGACCAGAATGCTAATGGGAATGCAGACAGTAAAGACTGTCCTCATGAAAGGGAAGGGACTCTATTGGGAACTGGACTAGAGGCCTTTTGTGTTATATCCTCTCAAAAAATTATATATTGTGAGATTTTGTGTGAGACCAAGTTTAAAGGTGATGTAGTCATGAATCTGGCAGAGGAAATTTCAAGGCAGCACAGCATTTAGTCAGTGGCATGGATATTATTATCAACTTTTAGCCAGGTTTACTGTGAGAACCAGGAACAAAGAACAAATGAGAAGGATTTTAAAAACTTGCAGTTTGGCAAAAAAAAAAAAAAAAAAGCAAGTAAAATTGGGGCCAAAGAAAGTGTGATTGTTGAAGTGATTATAGCCACTAAAGACATGATAATTACTTTTCACAAAGACCATAGGAAAGACACCTGAGGGGATCTCAGGAATTGTCAAGACCACAACCTTGCAGGCTCAATGGTATAAAAGTAAATTTCTTTGAGAAGAGACTATGGGGTCATCCTGTCCCATGGGCAGGGGTGTTCTAGGAAGTTGTTTCACTGCATTCAGCCACCCAGACATTCAGAGGTCACTGCACCCATACTCCCAGGGGGCCTAGCCACTGCTCAAGCTGGTGGTGGAACTTGGCCTCATCCACATGGTGCTGGTTTGCAGGAATACAAGTTGTTGGAATTGGGTCATAGAGCCTTCCACCAAAATTTAAAAAGGAAGGCATGAGAGGACAGATAAAGGGTAACAGAGTCAGCATCCCTGCCGGCTGCCCCTGAGAGTGAGATGCATGAATTTGTAAAGGTGAAAGAGAAGCTAGAATGGAAAACCCAAGAATTAAGAGACACCAGTAGTCTGCTGAGGACAGTTGCTGGCTCTGGAGAAAGCCAGGCTAACAGAGAGGCCATGAGTGCTACAACAGCTAGGCTGAAGCATGGTACTGCCTGTGGAGAGTACTTCTTACCACCGTGTGTTCCAGGAGATATAGAACTTGTTTTTCCAGCTGGTTTTCAGTCTTGTTTTGGTAGCAGCCTTTCTTCTATGCCCCTAGTTCTCACTTTTGGAATGGAAATGTTTACTCTGCACTATTAAAATCTGGATATATGTAACTAACTTTTGATTTTTAGAGTCCCACAGCCAAGAATTTGCCTTGAGTCTCACATGAGACTTTGGACCTGGACTTTTTGACAACACTGGAACTGTTAAGGCTATGTGAATTCTTGGAGATGGCCTAAGTGTATTTTGCATTGTGAGATAGAAATGAGGGGGTTTTTTTGTTTGTTTTGTTTTCTGGTGGTGCTGGGGATTGAACCCAAGGCCTTGTGTTCTCAAGGGAAGTGTTCTACCAATTGACCTATATCCTTAGCCCAGAAATGAGCTTCTTGAAGCTGGGTGGAATGTTATGTTTTAGATATGAGTTGCCTTCCCCCACACCAAAAATTCCTGTACTAATACAGAAATATTCGGAGATAAAATGATTAGATTATGAGATATGTAACCTGATCAGTGGATTAGTCCATTTGATGGATTACTAATTTGAAAGAACTATTATATTTAGGCAAGAGGATGTGGCTGGAGGAGATTGGCTACTGGGAGTGTGCCCTTGGGGATTATCACCTCTTACATAGGAGGAAAGCACTGTGAAAATCTGTTGGTTTAACAGTAAATTGAAGAAAAACCTTTATCAAAAAGAATGCCCAAAATATTAAAAAAAAAAAAGACACTAGATGACCAATTTAAAAAATAAAGAATGCCCACTGAAAACCTAACCAAATCATTATACTGAACGATCAAGGCCAGAAATCATATAACAATTTTTTAAAAGTCACATGTACACATGAAAATGATACAGAATAATGATACTAAATCTAGACTTTACACCAAGAAAGTTCTTTAGTTCTATTTTGCATAAATTATCCAAACAAAATTAGTGTATGCATGTCTGGTATAGGTTACAAAGAAAATAATTAATCTCCTTTGGATTGCTGGGAAGATGGAAAACAAAGGAAAGAATGGAGAAAGAAAGACATTTTTATTGCAAAGAATTATTTGGGATATACTTCCCCCATACATTAATTGATATATTCATTACTTTGTTGTATATAATTGTTGGAAAAATTCCTTGTCTAAAAAAAGAATTTACTGAACTTCTAATTTGAGGCATTAAAGCTGAAATAATACTATTAATATGACTATTACTGCTTCATTATGAGTTAAACAGATTTTTGTGAATTCCATGAAAAGCTAGGCAACTTTTCTAGGAAGATGTGTTCTACACAAAATGTGCTACAAACTCAGTTTTAAACTTAGAAAATTATTAAAACAACATTGATAAAAACTTCTGTGGTGAACTTGGTCTTCCATGTCAATCTTTGCTATTTACTGGAGACCTTCAGCACATTTCCTCTATCCTTACTTTCATCACATGATGTACTTCACTGAGAAAATGGACGAGTATATAGAAATTGCCCCCAACTAAAAAAACAGACCTACTTGGAATTATACCCATCAGCTCCTCCTTTCCTTTTGCTGCAACAGAGAGCTGCTTGTATCTTTTTGTATTCATTCATCTGGGCTTTAGATCACATACTCTCTTGTCTACTCAGGCTATTTACACCCTGATTACTTTTACTATGCTTTAATTTCAACATTTCCCTAAACTGGACTCTATCCATCAGTGTTTAAGAATGTTCAAAAGGACCCCATCTTAAAAACAAGCAAAAACTTAACCTCCCTTCACATTTATTTTTTCCAAAACTATTGTCTGTTTCCTCCCCTTCAATAGAAACTTCCAGCACAAATTTTCTTCATGCATTGTCTTTATTTCTTTGCCTTTTACTGATTCCTTAGTGCATTTCAATCTGGCTTCTAATCCTGTTCTTCCCTCACTCTGCTGAAATGACTCTTGGTAAAAGTCAGCTCTCAGTAACCATTACACCATTAAGTACAACTGCATTTTAGTCCTCATCCAGTCAGAACTCTCAATGTTATTTGCTACAGTTTCGATCTTAAATATCTTCCACAGGCCCATTTGCTAAAGGCTTAGTCACCAGCCTGTGGCACTAATGGCAAGTAGTAGAACCTTTAAGAGGTGAGGCCCAGTAGGAGGAAGTTAGATGTGCCCTTAAAGAGGATATTGGGACTCCAGCCCCTTCCTGTCTCTTTTTGCTTCCATGTACCATGAAGTGAAGAAGTCTCCTCCACCATGCACCCATGATATACTGTGCCACCAAAGCAATGCCACCAAGTGACCATGGACTTAAACCATCAGCTTAAATAAACCTTCACTCCCTCTAAATTGACCGCTTCAAGTATTTTATCACAAGGATGGAAAGCTGATCAGCACAGTACTCAATTCTTGTGCAGTACTTCCTTTCAGAAATTCCCCTTGCAAACCCTTCCAAAACATTCTTCCATTGTCCCTTGTCTATGTGAAAGATATCACTACACATCTTTGACCACACCCTTTCATGGGCATATCCACCTCTATCCTGTTACTTATCTTTCCTAAGTGCATGTAGTATGCACCTTTTCCATTCTGCACTGCCATAGTCCTTGTTCAAGCTCTTTAGACTCTATTGTTGCTACTTCCTAACCAGTCTCCTCTCTTCTTCCTTTGCTCCACTCATAACCCATTCTCTACACAATAGTCAGACTCATCTAATAAAAATACAACAAATTAAATTATTTTAGGATAAATTAAACAATTCTTAACTGTGCTTTTGAAGACTTCATTTGGTATAAAATTATTTTATTGATTGTCAAGATTCCTTAAAATTTTAGTTCTCTATTTACATAAAACTATTGTTAAATTTTAAGAGAGCAGCCACTTCCACTTCCCTTTTTTATTGTTAAACTTACATTTAAAGATCATTCTACAAAAAGAGTCCTTTAGAAAATCAGAATATGTTCTGTCTAATGATATTTTTATTGGTTTGCTGTTTGTTATTATTTTAGTTTTCCTAATTTAAGTGTAAGTCAATAAAAGCAGAATAATCTAAGATAATTCTTTCAGATAACTAGTATACTGTTTTAAAAACCTAGCCTTAACTTCTGCCACCAACATTTTGAACTCCCCACCATGATACAAATTTAGCATTGTCTTCCTCTTGTTTGTTATTGAATACATTGAATTACAAAAACTTCACATTGGTTTTAAAATTTTACATGGTAGTTGCTTGTCCAATGTTTGAAGACTTTTGAAGATAAGTTTTAAAAGTCTAATAATAAAGAATCAGAAATGAAATATTCATGTTTATTTTCTTTCTTCTCTGCTAATACAAATTAAGGAGAAAGCTGTGAGGCCCCCAAAGACACCTTTTGCATTATAGAGGAAGACAGAAGAGCCAGTCTTTAAAGCATTATTTTAAATAATAATTAAATTCCAAATTTTTTAAAAAATTTATTTATTTAATTTTTAATATTTGTTTTAATCAGTTATACATGACAGTAGAATGCACTTTAATACATCAGATATAATGGAGTGAGAAATTAAACTTAGCATATTACAGTGATACAACCACTGTTTATAGCAGCTCAATTCATAATAGCTAAACTATGGAACCAACCTACGTGCCCTTCAACAGATGAATGGATAAAAAAGTGAGCTATATATGTATATATACATATATGTTCATATATGTATATACATGAATGATGGAATATTAGCCTCAAAGAAGAATAAAATGACTGAAGAATGAATTAAGGCATTTGCTGGTAAATGGTTGGGAGCTGGAGAATATCATGCTAAGTGAAATAAGCCAATCCCAAAAAACCAAAAGCCAAATGTTTTCTCTGATGTGTGGATGCTAATTCACAATAGGGGGAGAGGCTAGGGAAGAGTAGAGTTACTTTAGGTTAGATAGAGGGGGGTGAAGGAAGGGGAGAGGGTATAGAGGTAAGAAGGATTGTAGAATGAATCAGAAATTCCAATTTTTACCTTTTCCTAGTTTCACTTCTTCTATTCTTACATTTCAAATATTGGTAAACTCCTGCTAAAAATATGTTGCTGTATTGTTTTTCTGAAATGCATGAGTCTCATTTTTAAAACAAACAAAAACTTGACTATACTTGGTACAGTTTTAAGCTACCAACATGAATCTCCATATTGCATCAATCTGAAGTACTTTGAGGAAGTTAGTGGCTCAAGTGGCCTTCTGGGAGCAATGGATCTCATCTTATTTCTGACAAATCAATGAGAACTTGATGAAAGAAAGGGAGCATTTATCATCCAGCCCATTCTTATAATGGGCCACGGTTCCAGCCCTCCTCAAATGGGCCTTACTTTTGCAGCAGCGCTTGAACCTGAGGCAATGAGGCTGGGTATTGACCACTAAGGGCCTCTGCTGGGCACTCTGGGAGAGCGGTAGATGAATCTTCCCTTCAGCGAAACTGGGTCCCATCTAATATGGGGAACTGTGATATTAAAAAGAAGTGATGTGTTCACGAGACCAAAATAAATTCAATTTAGGAATACTGCCAAATTCTTCCTTTGTCTATCACTTATTCTCATGTAAAGTCGGTCTGTCTCCCTTGCTGAAAGGGAGAAATCTAAAATTGCAGAAATCTAAAACTGACCCTTTTCACCACTTATTGGAATCCAACAGCAAAGGAAAGATGTTGTTAGCAATGACAATTTGCTCTGTACCAATGCACAAGCCAGCAATTATCAATCCGTGTGGCAGGGCTCCATTACCCAGAACTGTGTTTGGAAACCAAGGCGTCTAGGAAAGCCGCAGATAACCTAAGACCAGAAAATCAGAGGAAGAACTTAAGTGTACCTCTCGGAGAGTACATAGTGTATGTCTTATTAGTTGGTTGCAGGAAGACAGGCAAAAGTGCTCAGCTGGCGTGTCAGAAAGAAAGGCGTTTTCTGAGAGTTCACTCGCTGGAGTAGCCAGCCCTTCCTGGGGAATCGCCGGAGGGAGTCAGTAGAGGCAAGGTCAAGGGACGGTGGAGGAATGGGGGCTGTCCCTCCCAAGGTGCACGATCCCGTGGATGTATTTGTTGGCCTGGCAGGTCTAGGCTGGGAAATGCACACTCAGCAGGAAAAGGGAAGAGAGATTGGAGGCAGTTTTCTAAAAACAACTCAGCTCAAGTCTCCCGCTTGTGTCCCCTCGCTCACCCCATTCAGGCACAGACCGATAGAAACTGGCTCCCGGGAGCAAGGGCGTCGGGCGTGAGCGCGTACCCGCTAGCAAGATAGCGAGGATCTGTGACTCCTGGACGCCCCCGCAGCAGCTCCCACCCGGTTCTCCTTCACTGTGGACCTGCCAGGTCCTGAGAGGCGCCTGTTCCTCTGAGTCCAGGACTTAGGTCGTTTGGGGTCACCCTAAATGTGATGTTGCCGCTTGCCTGGCGCAGCAGGAACTGGCAGGGCTGCGCCGGGTTAAGGAAGCGGTTACGCGTGCGGGTCGTAACCAGGCGCCGGGGCTTTACTCCACCGCCCTTGCTCCCCTGGGTCTGTGCTGGGCGCGGCTGGCTGGCATCGCGGTCTTGCTTCCAACCAGCCTCCCTGTTCCAGCCCAGGGCTGCCCTCCGCCCCGCTACTACCCCTTCCGTTCGCCTGGGGCATTTGACTCCCGGCCTTTCAGTGTGCCCTTCCCACACGCGCCTCCCTGGAATGAAAGAGCCATAGAGGAGGAAAGTACCAAGGAAAAGGCGGCGCTCAGGGCCAGGGCAGGCTTGTGACGCCCTGAGGGCTGAGTCTTCAGCGGTGCAGCTTGGCAGCAGGGCGTCAGGACTCGGGTACTAGAGAAAGAAGGCTCAACCTAGAGCGGGAAGGCAGCGAGTGCGGACGCCGAGACTGCAACTCGGCACCGCCCGGAACCCTCCGGCACGAAGAAGGGCACGCGTCACCACGCCCAGCCGAGATCGGCGAGTGCCGAGCCCTGGCCAGAGGCCTGCGCGCCTCGAGTGTCCTTCTCCCTGTCTGACCCTAGTTCTTCCGCCAAAACCTTTGACCAGTCTCCTTGCCAATATTCTTAAATCTCCTGTGCCAGCTCTTTGCACCAGGTAGGATCCAGGCTCTGCTTTAGCGGTGTGTACATAAACGCTATTTCCCAGAACGCATATGACCTTTTCACCTCCTTAAGAACTCCTTCGCAGGGGGTCCGTGGGCATTTAGCCCCGTTAGTGCCTGACCATTGCCCACAACCTGTTTGTTCCCTGAACTGGCCTTGCTATTCATAACCGCATACGCCTCCTGCAGCAGTTCCCGGAAAGCCCTCAGGATGGAACTGGGGGCCACCCAGCAACAGTGAGGACGCGCGGCCATAGGAGGTGGGGTTGGGCAAGAGCTTTGAGAGACAGCATATGTAATTGCCTGTGGTCGGGAGCAGGCTCTGTGAGGGCCCTGCAAGAATCACCTCTCTGTGACACTCTTCTCCCTCCCTTGGGATGCACAGAAACGGGCCACTGGATTCCTAATTTCCAATTCCCTGGCGCTCCTGGGCTCTGAAACAAGCAAGGCGGCTGCCCCCTAGCTAGAAGGCCCACCACCTCCCACCCTCTTGGGTTTCCTCTGACCCAGAGGAGAGAGCACCAAATCTCGGGGAACAATGCAGCCCGTAGCGTGCAGAGGGCACCCGGACGCTGTTGACACCCAGCCGTGCGCTAGTGAGGCTGAAGCCTGCCTTCGCCCACCGTGGCGGTCTGACACCGCTTTAACGTGGCAGAGACACTGCCTCCGCTCATTTGGCTCAGTGGTGCATCTCTCGGTCTAACCTGGGTTTTCCTTTTGGCCCTACAATCCTGGCCTGAAGTGGCCAGAGTCGTGGGTTGCTCTCTACCACAAATCTCAGGTTGGCACGGTGGGGAGGGATAAGGGGTTGGCACCACTCCTCACAGCGGCGGCCACCGGCCGGGATTTAGAGTTTCTAGAAGCAACCACCACCTCCCGGGCACTCCTCTCTTCACCGCCGCAACACTTTCGCCTCCCAGGGCTGCCCAGCTCTCCCCAGGGTTCCAGAGCAAGTACGCCGAAGTAGGCCAGCCGGACCCTGAGGCTGGCATCGATCTCGATGCCCCTTACTGAAACACACATCCTTACGCCCTGGGCGCGGACTCCTAGAGCCTTTCTTCCCGTGGAGATCCCTGCAGGGCCTCCAGAGAGATAGACAGACGGACAGGGAAAGCACACCGAAAGAAACTTGTTCCTCCCAGTCTCCTGTCAGGCAATTACTGGCGAGCCTGTGCGGGGAAAGGGGAGGGAGGAAGCGAGGGAAGGGCTCCAGAAGGGGAGGGGGAGGACGAAGGAGTGGGGGAGGCGGGGGTGCAGTTGGTGAAACTCCTCCGTCTCTCGCTCATCTTTTCATTGCTTGCTCCTCTCCTTCCCGCAGACAACCCGGACCTCCCCTGGGCGCCAGCTCCTCGGCTCCAACCGGTCCAGAAACAAACTGGATTTTTTTTCTTTCTGGAAATTGGCTTTGGTGTGCGTCGCCCTACCTCCCTCCTTCCTCCCCCTCCCAGCTCCTTTTTTTTTTTTTTTTTTTGAGACATGGCCCGGGCAGTGGCTCCTGGAAGAGGAACAAGTGTGGGAAAAGGGAGAGGAAACCGGAGCTAACTGACAGGATGCAGGCGACTTGAGACACAAAAAGAGACGCGTTTCTTTCGAATCAAGGCATTGCCTCGCTGCTTTCCCTTCCCCAAGACGGACTGAGGATTTTACGGCTCTAGGAGGAGTTGGAGCGCTTCGGATTGTTTGGATTCCCCTCTTTGCTGTGTTTTCTCCTGCACATTCTCGTTCTCCCGCGTTTGCCTGGGGAGCCGGCAAAGGGAGGATGGAGAGGGGGCTGCCGCTCCTGGGCGCAGCGCTTGCCCTCGCCCTCGCCCTGGCCAGCGCTTTTCGCAACGGTAAGTGACAGGCGGAGGCGCGTGTGACAGCGGTGCCCCGGGCTTCCCAGCTGCCTGCGTCCCGCCTGTGTTCGGCTTCCCGCCTCAGCTACGCGACTCACGCAGAGCTGCTGCGAGCGTCCAGGAATAACCATCTCCTGGGCGTAGGAAACTTTTATCTGGGCGGAGAAATAAAGAAATAAGATCAGTCAGTTTAGGACAGGAGGATTTCAAGTCCTCTGGTTCCCTCCTGAACTTGGTTGTTTGGCTTTGGGGGTTTTTCTGCAGAGCTGGAGGTAGGCAGAGCTGCCTACCTTCCCAGATCAGCACACCAATTATCTTAATAATGTTTCCTCCCAAAGGCAATTAAATGAGACTCCTTTCAAAAATCTGATGGCTGTTGAAAGTTAATGAATACTTTTCCCGGAGAACTTCCTGGTTCTCTTTCAGCTTCCATAAACTGTTTCCTCTGGTGGGCGACTGCAGGAGATAGCGGTTTGTCTTGTCTGTTGCTTTGCTGGAACTCCCCCGCCTTTGTAAATCGTCCCTGTTCGGTCTGGAGTATGAATGAAAGTTACATAGTGTCAATAAAGGAATCTGATATATACAGTGTAAATCACCAGCATATCTGAAAATCCCTAACCTAGTTGGAGCTTCCACTTAGTTTTTAAAACCACTCACTGTTAAGTAAATGAAAGACTGTACTAGGGTATAAGCAGTACCATGTAGCCTAAATAATGTTTTAAAATATGATCTGGTTGTAAGCATGTTCGATTTACACTCTAAAGTAGGTGAAAGCGAGAGCAATATCTTTACAGTAAATCTTCAGCAATTATTATTAACTAATGATCAAATATTTACTTTTGTCTGGCTTAGATTTCAATCAAAGTAATTAGAAGCAAAGAACATCCACTACTTACTATGGTATATTGTTTTAATAAGAGACTGCAAGTGGAGAGGCTCATAGCAAGAGGAATTTAAATCATGTCTTTATGATGGAAGTTAATCTCTCTAATGTGCTTTTTCCTTGAGGTTTTGTGATTTAAGCAATAGGTTCCCCCTCCCCCCACAGGTACCAGTGTTCTGATAGATAAGCAAAAAAAAAAAAAATGTGAAAGTGGATGGAACTCAATTTATTAATGAACCTAAATTGGAGGCATCTTTGTGTAATCTGCCAGGGAAGCAAACACTCAAAAAATTGTGAATGTGAAGTTCGATTTATTAATGAACCTGAGTTCATGGCATCCTTGCATAATCTGGAGGGAATAAAATAACATTCTCTTCCAATTGAAAGAGCTCAATGGTTAGACTTTAAAAATTAGAGTAATCCACCCTATATCCTTCACAACTCCTGAGATTAAATTCATAGTGGGGGTGGTTCACACGATGGATTTGAAAGCTAGTTCCAAGCGCTTTCAGATTTTCAGTTCTGAACTCCACAAGTACATACACACACACATACATATTTCTTAATTTCCTTAGCAGAAATCTGGGGAATGCTGAGAATCCAGGCTTCAGTCAGTGAGCTTGACTAGCTAAAGCCATGTTGCTCTGCTTGAAGTGACCAGAGCCAGTAAATGCCTCAGTAAGTTAGCAGTCCTCCTAAAGCCATGTCCACCTCCTCTGAGTACCAGTGACTGCTAAATTAATTCATTAACCTTATTTAGGACTAATGGTCTAGAGTCATTAGAAATTGCTCTTTCTTAATCAACTGTTAGAGAGATTTAACAGAGCCAGGGAGTCTAGCAGTCCACATTATCTTATTACACTGTCACTTTCTCAGAAGTCACAGATTAAAGAGCTCTGGTGTGGTACCAAGTCCACCTAAATGTCTTCTGAAGTGACTCTGTCGAGTGACTAGAAGCAGTGCTGTTTTATGTCACTCTTCTAACAGATGCCAGACACTGCCATGATATTTGTACAGAGCTGGAGGAGTCTTAATGAGACAGGTTCACTTTCCAAGTTTCCTGCACATTTAAAATAATGCACAAGTCTCAGTAGAATCACATAACAGAGTCCAGTATGATCATTAGCTGAGATTCTGAATGCCAGTTGCAACATCATTTCTTCTTGGCAAACCTAAAGCTTTTAAAAGCCAATGCAAAGGAAACCAGTATAAGACTATCCCCAATCTAAGAAACAAAGTCAGAATCATGTAGCAAATGAGAAAACAATATAATTTATATTGTCTTCTTTTTAATTTATGGGAAATGACTTCTGTAATGCATGTAGCTTTATGCATTTTTGATGTACACTTCATCTTTCATTTCCATTTGACCTGGTTTTCCTGTAATAAAATTCTGTAGATTTATAAATTCATGCTGAGAGCAAAGAATGCCATTCTCTTTCCACAGGGAATCTATTAGATGCAATATTAAAATCTATATATACCATTACTGAATATTTGTGATTGATAGGCTTATATATTTCACTGCTTTCATACCTGTTCCTCCTACATAGTTTATGCACCAAATTTTTATTGCTTAAAATTAAGCATCAATAAATGTGGCAGCATTCCAGGCTGAGGCTCTCCAGTATGAAATTCATCATAAAAAGTGACAATAGGGATCTATGCTGAACAATAAACCAACCTAGAGACTGGTTTATTTGACTCTCCGCGCATCAGTTCAGTATTTGGTTTTTTTTTTTTAATGAGGGCTCTAAAATAGCTTATCTTTTCCAGAATGTGAGAATGTGGCTCACTATATGTGATACACAGACATCAGTGTGGTGGGGATTTTTCCTCCTCCAACATTTAGGTAATTAGAATTAATGCTTTGTGGCTATTTATTTTTCTTTCTGCCCCATTGCTTTGATCTGGCCTCCAAGCCTGAGCAACTTGGAGAAGTAAAGCAGAATTATTTCTGCTTCACCAACTGTACTTTGTTCTCTGTTGATTTGGATCTCAGGAGCAGAGATAACTCAAAATCTCTTAGATTTATGGGCAGATAAAACAACAACAAAAAGGGGTTTGGCTTTAAGCCAATCAAAGTCTTGGAGGACAATCCCCACTGATCAATGACATAGACCAGGCTTATCATCAAAAAGCGACACAAGAGGTCGAACAGCTTCTTTTAGTCACCTTCCACTTAGAACTTGCTACTTAATGTGATTACACTTCTTGGGGGATAATTAAGTCTAGCAGAAGCTCCCAGGGGACCATGTTAACATCAATTGAGGGGATTTAATGTTTTTAATGCTAGAAGACCTTTTTCTTGGGCAGGAACTTTGGGGGGTGGAGAAAGTCTTCTCAAATCTCAATCTGTTTTCTGCCTGAACCAACCTCCCAGAGATCAAAGAGTGTTCCTTCCTTCGTGTTGCTCTCAGGGCCACCTGAGGATTGTGGAGACCTCTTGGAGTTCCCCTTAAAAAGTTATGGAATGTTTACCAACTGATTATATAAATATATAAAACTAAAATACCTAATTGATTGTCAAGGACAGCTCTACTAAAATGTTATATTTATTACAGATAAATGTGGCGGCACTATAAAAATTGAAAGCCCGGGGTACCTTACATCTCCCGGTTATCCTCATTCTTATCACCCGAGTGAAAAATGTGAATGGCTGATTCAGGCACCGGACCCATACCAGAGAATTATGATCAACTTCAACCCTCACTTCGATTTGGAGGACAGAGACTGCAAGTGAGTGAAACCGTGTTTGAACAGGGCACCACAGCACCATCTAGTGGTCATGCATGTCCACGGGGGAAATCCTATGTAGTAAAATGTAGGATATAAATGGATTCAGAAGGGATTCCAATCTAGGCCAGATCATTAGTGTAAGGTATAGAAACTAAATCGCGTTTCTGAGTTCCGAAAACTAGGAAGATGATACTTAAACGTCTAATCTCTCATACTATTTCCTGTTAACACTTTTGGTTTTGGAAATCTTTTAAGAAATGTGTATGTGTGGATTTTTTCTTTCTGGAAAGGACTTGAAGAACGAGAAAGCCAAACTTCTCACATTTTTATTAAATATCATGGGTCACCAGGACACATTATTCACAGATGGTGGGGTTAGATATTTTTAAAACAAATTTGGGGCAGATGATAGGATGTAAGAACTGTATTATCTTATTCAGTTTGACATGGAAAAAAGTGAATTGTCATTGAATAAAAATTAAAGTATATAGAGTCAATAAGATGAGGTTATTTAAATGGTAGATTAATGACTGAAAGACTTCCATGAAAAATGCTAGAAAATAATTTACTATTATTTCAATGTCTATAGGGCATTACTTCTATAATAATTTGAAGTTGAATTTAATGAGAACCCAAATATACCTATTTTTCATCTATGCACCTTGGTTTGGCTCTCTCCTTTTATTGTTAAGTTATTAGACATCATTTTGTCATGTTATGCTATTACAAATACATTTTTCTATAGAGAAGTCCAAATTATATTTTCTCACTTTACTTGAAAATACTAGTGTGTCGATAATTTCCGCAGTATGGAAATTATGTTTTTACATTTCATGTGTCAGTCCACTCAGATCCATGTTTTCTAGTCTCTCTTGATGTTCAGCACAGCAGCTGTATGTCTTGTCCACATAGTTCCATTCTGGTATAGTTGTCCACATAGTTCCAAACATGGTGTAGTTCCAAGACTTGAACCTGCATATTGATCTTATAAAGTTTTTATATATATATGTATGTGTGTGTGTGTGTGTATACATATATATATATGAGCAGTTTAATCAAAGGAAAATAATCTTAAATCTCAATTCTAAAGTATTCTTTAGGGACTTGTTTTTTGCAAGTTTTAAAATGGTCAGTTTGATCTAATCATAAAACAATGTCTATAGGCTACTACTTCCATTAAACACAAACATTATTATGGAGGCATGTTTGTTACTGAAGATGTTCTATCTGCACATACTTTATTTTAGAAAAAAACAGAATAATGTGAAAATATTCCCACCTGTAGGAAGTATCCAGCAACCTGTTGAGTTGGTGGAGCAAACTAACTCTCTGTGGTCAGGGAAATTAGGTCATCTGGTTAATTCAACATTTTGGTGCTTAGAGAATTTGTATACATACCTAGACTGATAATCGGTTTCTAAATAATCAGGATATATTACAATGCAATAAAATCATGTTGATTCCAATTTAATCTTTATTCTGTGATTCAGAAATGCTTCAGGGCATGGTGTTGATTTTAAACTTTGTGTGGAAATTGCCATTAATAGAGTACTCCAGTGACTACTAGGGAATAGGGAGTACATTGTATTTTCTTTTTCTTTTCCACTAATTGTGTGTGTGTGTGTGTGTGTGTGTGTGTGTGTGTGGTGCTGGAGAGTGAACCCAGGACCTCACACTTGTTAGGAAAACACTCTACCACTGAGCATCACTCTACCCTTTGTTAACCACATAGAGAACCTGGAGATTTGTCTTCTATTTTACTTAATTAATTTTTGCTTTTTGACAATGCTTTAACTGGTACAGGAGATTTCTTTTAATATATCTTTTTTTTTAAGTTGCCAATGGAGCTTTATTTTATTTATTTATATGTGGCACTGAGAATCGAACCTAGGGCCTCACACATGCTAGGCAAGCGCTCTACCACTGAGCCACAACCCCAGCCCAACAGGAGATATTTTTAAGAAACTCTGGTAAAA
The DNA here is from genome assembly GCA_004024805.1 of Geosciurus inauris. Classification (NCBI taxonomy): domain Eukaryota; kingdom Metazoa; phylum Chordata; class Mammalia; order Rodentia; family Sciuridae; genus Geosciurus; species Geosciurus inauris. The sequence goes on from PVHX01000061.1 coordinate 87,370, forward strand.
CATATTTTTAAGAAAACTTGGGTAAAACCGAAAAAATAGGGTTCTACTAGATTTCAGTAAATGCATGTTTACTAATTCCAGGTCAAGAAATTATGGCCATGTATATGTGTAATAGAATAAAAAATTTAGAATAATCACTAGTTATTAGCAGTGGTGTGCTGGTAAATGTTTAACACCTGGCTCCTGGGAGGGGTTGACTCAAATTCTGAGTTATAACATTTGCTTCTTTCCATGGTGTAAATTCCCACCATGTGAACTCCCCATGTGATGTAATTATACACACACTTGAAAAGAGACATTCACAACTGGTTCTTGTGACCTAGTGCAGACCAGGTCCAGCACATAACTGGAGTAGAAGTTATAGAAGGCAAGCCAGTTACATGAATTAATTATGTAAAGTACTTACAACAGTGTCTGGTGTACAGTAAACCATAAATCAAGATTTGTCATAGAGTGGTATGAGACAGGGTAGGGTGGGATTGGAGGATCCCTGTTTTCATTTTTTGTTTTAAAGATAACATAAAGGATGAAGGTAATTTATAGAAAGATAATTTTCATGATATCAGCAAGGTATTAAGAGAAAGTAACCTATCTAAGAAGATTGTTTCTATAACAATTGTATGATGATGAAGTTTGCTTGGTGTTTTGTTTTTTGTGAGGTTTTATTTGTTTGCTTGTTATGGAGTAAGGTGGTTTCTTAATTGTCCTAACCGATGTTCTGTTCTCTGTGAAGCTGCCATCTCCTGGCCAGGAGTGAAAGACTGATACATTTAGTATGATGAAATCAATAGAGATCATGCTCATGGAGAATATTTTGTGCCATATTTTGAAGTGCTGCTACCTGATCTTTTTCATCACAAAAACTCCAAAAGGATATAGGAAGACTGACTTTAGGCATTGTCTTCCCTCTTTCAAGGTGGATCCACATGACTCCTAGCATTGTTGAGGCTGCAGTTGAGATTCTTCAAATGTGGCCCATACTTACCTCCTTTTGTAAGGCTGTGAGAAGTATCACAGCTTTAAAATCTACAGGTGATTAAAATTCCATAGAAAAATGGAAAATAACAGAAACTCCTTAAATAACAAGTTTATAGAGTCCAGTGTTTATTTCCGATGCCCAAAAATGTAGCTTTTGCTTTACTCTGCTTTTTTTGTTGGGGTTTTTTGATGTTTTTAATTTTGAATTTGTAGTGTATATTAGGTGATTTGCAAAAATAGATGTGCATGACACAAAACTTGATTCAGTATGCCACATTTAGAGAGCTGGTAAGCTTTTAGTTATCACTCCTACTAAGAACAAATTGTTTATCTTATTTGAGATATTTAAATATTTTGTTGCAGCTACAGTGTATGTCTAATAGTAACAAAGTATTTGCTGTACTAATGTCATTAGGTTACTGGTAGGATAAAATGAAGTAACAGATAATGAAAGTCCTTTGAAAAGTTAAAAGCTGTCCACCAAATAAGTTTTCATCATTGCTATGATGTCTTTAACAACTTGGTTATTGTTAGAACATTTGAAAATGTGAAACTAAGCATGTGTCAAACTGAATATATTGATCCATTAATGGGATGATTGCCATAGAATACACTCTTCATTTTCTCTTGAAATTGTCAGTATTTGTTCAGTCAACTTTCACGGTGAGAAATCTCAAGAAATCAATTTCTTAGCACATTTGCTTACTGAGAAACATCCTTGAGATTCAAATAAGTGGTTTTCTTTCCCAGAGTGTAGGATGGATAACATTATTAAATAGACTAGCTGAATCGTTCTGAAGAAAAATATTTTTATTTAAATTTTTATTGTTTTCATTATAATTATGAAAAAACCATCATTTCACAACTTCAACAATACAGTATATAATTAGAGTTCTCCATGTGAATAGTGTTAAGATCAAACCAGTTCATAAGTAAACCCTACTTTACAAAATGAGTGTTAAATTTTCATGGTGGCTATGAAGATACGAAATTTCCTGAGGGAAAGTAAATGTGTGAGTTATATAGGATAGTTTGAAAATACAACTATTGGTGTTGATGCCACCACTTAATCAGGCTCATCATAAATAAACATCAAAACCATGGTAATATGACTCCTTCAATTATTTTATTGAGCAAGGTGTGCTGTTAGTCAATCGATCAGAACAACAGCGCATCTGTCCACAGGGCTAAACTAGGGCTAGGATTTCTACCTAGATATTGTTTTGTTGATGTATGAGAAAACACTAGAGAATGTTCGGAGAGGAGAAGGTGTTGAAGAAATGGATGATTTCTCTTTTTTGTACCAGCAAAATCCTGCATGTTCGTGAAGTGTGAAAATACTGTGTTAAGTCAAAAAGAAAAAACTGAAGAGCTGAGTGTTCTCAGAAAGAATGTCCATTGTACACTGTAAATGGTTTCCAGTGTTTACAAGGAACTAGTTAGATCTTACTTCACTAAAGTTTTCTTCAGTGGTAAGGCAGACATCTTGAATCTCATAAAACTTTATATCTGTATAATAAACAAGAATGTCATTGATACAGTAGTTAGAATTTATGAAACTTTTCCGGTTTCCCAGCAATGCAAACTATCAGCATGATAATTTATAATGGTTTGTGACAAATACTGCTGAGCAAAGAGGTGTGTGGTTACATTCAGATCATATGTCGTCAACCGGGGAGCAATAAAAATTTAACAGACATTGGGTTAAAAACATTAAGAAAATGAATATGAAATTCCAAAAGAAAAACAAAGGGGAAAAAAAAGTTGAAAAAAGTAATGCTGGGGAGAGAAAACCTAATAGAATTTTTTTTTTTTACTGACAAGATCCTGACTTCAATGTGATTTGACAGTGTTATTTCATAACATAGTATAGATGCTTTTCTTTGCATGATTTAAGATTTATAATCTCATCTTTGTGTAACCAATAATAGATGTGTTTTCCCTAATTCAGTGCATTCAAAGGAAGACTTCACTCTTGTAACTTCAAACGAAGTCTAATCACAGAGAAATTATAATTAAATAGAGATAATAGTCAAGTTTTGGAATTTTATTGAAACAAATCACACATTGTTTCTTAATGCTATTTTTCAAATTTCCTAAATTATTATGAACATTAAAACACTACTAATTGTCTTCATTTTCAAGGAATATAAAGTCACTGAATGAAAATTAATCTGCCATTAGTTTCTCAAATCTGATTATTCCTGCAAATTTCATTTTATAATGGTCACATAGTCATTTAATTGGTTAATAAGAGGCTATACATTCCATTTTTTTTGTTTCTCTGAGTAATATTTCCTAATTTGACCCTTTTCCCCCCTTCTTTTGTTCAGGATAAGGGTTTTTGTACTAATTTTATTTTTAAATGTTGCATTAAAATACTGTTTATCTTGAATTTTGAAGTTTTTGGCTTTTGAGTTGAAGGCAAGTGTCTCACTCCAGTCTTATATTTTAGAGCATCACTTAGAAAATTTTTTTTAAAAGGCTTGTTTAATGGAAAGCATTGAGTAGCCTAAGATAAAATATTTCTTCATTTTCTATATGAAATATAGAAGTGCATATACTTATAAAGTATTATATATTTAGAAAAATATAAAACCTAAGTGCATAAGTTGATTTAAAGTTGAAAGGTGAGCAAATGCATGTAACTAATCCAGAAGCAGGGTTTTGCACTTCCAGAAAACCTCTGGAGTCCACTTTAGGCCCTAAAATTTACCCTTCAGGGCATTCCTAACTTGTGTGATTCCATTTGTATGAATTTCAAAATTGAACAAAACTCAAATATAGTCTTAGGAGTCTATGTATGCTATGATTTGAATAGAGACTGTGATTTTTTTGAATAAAGAGAGAAAAATATATACTGTTCCCCCTGATAAAAAAGCAGAGTCCTATTGAAACATTTTCTAATTTTTTTCCAGAGGCTACTGTAGAAATACCTTGTCTTTGTTTCTTATACCACAGTTATGTTTAAGTAGACAAAAAGTTTTATATGCTTTATGTGCCAGGCAAATCCAGAAAACTCTTTCCTTATATTTTTCTTCATCTTTTCATTCTTGGTTTTGATGTTGGAAGACTTTGCTATGTAGGCAACCTAGAGGTTCCACCAGCAAGTTCAATTCAATTGAACATGTATTGGGTGGGTAAGAACAAATCCTTCTAGAATAACTGCTGGTCAATGTCATTACCACCTGCAGCATCCTTGGTTATTATTCAGGCAGATTATTATTTACTTTCATTCTTTGGATTTTTTTTTCTCATTAGCCCTGATTTAATTTGAACAGAACTCTATGTGTTTAATAAAAACTTTTTTATTTCTATTATTCTTTAGTCTAAGTAGTCACATTTGATCATGATAAATTTTGAATATGGCAAGGTCATTTTGTCTTAGACACTTCTGTCATTTAAAGGAAACAATCTTTATGAGAAGCCAAAAGGAGAAGATTAGCTGAGATTTTATCAAATCGAATCAACATGTGTATGACATTTCCAACCAGACTTCTCTTTGGGGCACAGACACTGAAGAATTGATCCATGTAAGACATATGCCTTTAGCTGACATGCATATTCTCAGCTCCTTTCTTTCCAGCATAAAACTTGATACTCATGTATATGATAACATGCTTCAACAAGAAGCACACACATCAACTCATTTGTGCATGAAGAGGAGGCTAAAAAATAAACTTAACTAATTGCCCTTGTAGTATCCATCAAGCCTGATAATTAAGCCCCACCAAAAAGACAAAATCAGTGTTCAGATCAGGTTCCAAATGTCCCTTAATTGAGTGTCTGTAATCAATCCTGATTGTAAGAGTCAGTGATTTGGCAGTATGTATGTAGTACCTTAAAGAAAGTTTTGTCCTGCTATTCTGTGTCTGATTAGCCTGCATCTAATATCTAGGTCAATAACTACTGTCTTACGGTTGAAATAATCTAGAGTCTTTGCAGATAGTTTAGAAAATGGAGTGCATTCATTCAGAACTTTGCTACATTCTGCAGATGAGCAAATGGAAGACAAACCATCTCTGGCTTCTGTCCACTCAATTGCATAAAGAAGTTCAACTTCATTGAGGAGAACTTTTGCTTACAACATGTTTTTCCTCCTCCTCTTCAAGCCTGAGTCTGTATTGCTGTATCTTATTTGGTGATTATGGTTTTATTCCCCTTTAATTTAAGTGATCAAAGAATGTTTGGAAAGGAATGATGTTGAAGGGTTCTTACCACTGGGTCCTCAATATGTGCCTGCCATGGTGCTAAGCACAGAGGCACATGATGTCACTTAATCTTCTTGTCATACCTATTTTAGTGATGACAGCCCTGAGATTTGAAAAACTTAAATTAAATACGCAAATTCTCAGCTTCTGCACCTTTCCACCTTTGTGATCAAATGTGCCTTTCAAATGAGAGAATTCTGATGAAATGTTGCTGGCTTATTTTTTATCCAAATAGCCATCTTCCTTCAAGAACTACTTCAATTGAAAATTTAGACATAAACTAGCCACTTCTGAGGGAGGACTTAATTATTCAACTTTTGGTTCAGATTAAGTAAGCATTTGTGTAAATGGTGCACAAAAATTTGCAACCAATTGGTGATTTTCCACTCAATCAAAACTTGCATTAACTTAAAAATGGAAATCCCTGGTGAGAAATATCTAAATTCTGGTCCCTTTGGTTGATGGAGCTTGAAAACACAAAGCACATATAAATACCAGCTATTTATTTGAAGCCTGACAACCAGGCAGCACATGGATTGGATTTATACAATTGGTTAAAAGGACATATGAGATGCCAGCTGCATCCAGCACTTAGTCCCAAGCCCAGAAGTAAGGTGTATTCACTTCCAAGTATTGCTTATTTTCTTAATCTCAGGAAAGTATGGCTCCCCTATTCCTCAAATTTTCAGGCTTGTACTCGCTGCTGTGGTTCTGTAAGGGTTAAGTGGAAATGTTCATTCAGGCACTGGGTTCCTATGAGAAGTACAGAGTGTTTTTTGAGAAAAAACAGATGCTGCAAAGTATTTTGTTTTTATCTGGGTAGATACTTTGTACAAGCAGCCAAGCCAGGTTGGAGGTGATTACTTGTAGCTTCTGTGATAGACTGGCATGTCACCAAGATAGCTTCCAGTCCCAGCCTGAAAGAGGATGCTAAATGTCTCATTATTTAAGTTCCTGAATTTCTTTAGAACAGCCAGTGATGGCAAAGGCCTGTCTAGTCACAATTTTAAGTCCTTGTCTGATTCTCCAACCAATAGATACTATGCACCAGGCAGCTATTATGCAGGATACAAACTATCTGGAAAATATCATGGAAAAAATAATAAGACGTGAGCAAAACTTTTAGTCTGAGGAAAATAAATGTAAACATTGTTAAAGCATGAAACTCCCCAAACTAAAGAATATACTTTTGATGCTTAGATAAAGGGGCCCCACATAGCTCCACAAGCTTGGTAGCACTTAAGCTCACTTGGTTTTATAAGGAATTATGTTGTTTTTATATGGATAAATTAGATTGCTATTTTACCTATTTTTTTCTTCAGTACTGGGAATTGAACACATGCTCTCACTCAGGCTAGGCAAATACTCTACCATGGAGCTATATTTCCAATCCTCTTTAATATTTTATTTTGAGAAAGGGTCTAAGTTGCCCAGACTTACTTCAAACTTACAATCCTCCTGCCTCAGCCTACCGGATAACTGGAATTGCAGGAAGCTGCTATTACTCTTTATCCTTTATTATTTTGGTTCATTTTTGTCTATCTATTCTTGAATAAATTATGAAGTATATACTTATTTGCTAAATGTTTTTATAAAAAAGATATTTAAATAAAGGAAAATGTAAATTTCTAGGTTGATCCACTCTTTTGGAAAAATGGCAGCCAGTAAAAATGACAAATACCAATTAATTTAATAGTCTGACATCCTCTCCCCCATAGCACTCTATTTGCACATCTGGTCTAACACCCATCTATGGAGGTTTTCATTCTAACTGTACAGGTTAGCATTTGTTTCCTTATTGGTCAAACTCCTCAAAGGCAGTAGCTATATCTTCCTTAGGTCTCCACTCTCCACAATCCAACAGAATGCTTTGCATACACTAGGCACTAGTGTAATTCAGCTGAACGACTGGCACTTTTACTGAAATGGAAATCTGGTATATGAAGAGTAGAACAAACACCCACATATTTCACTGAGAAGAATCTAAGTTTATAGTAGGCAATATGGAGAAGAGACCAGCAAAGTTCCACAAAAAGGGTCAAAGTGGTAATTTTGATAACTGCTCAAGGGCTGAGTAACAATCTTTCAGGAAGGACTTATGGAGGCTACTCCCTAGACCTAAAGGCAGTAGCTGCATTTCTGCATCCAGAAAATCTGGCTGCCTCCATCCCTATAGCAGCTTCTTCTGTTCCATAGTGGGTAGCCCATAATTGTATTTTTCACTAAAAGGTGACACTAGTAGGCTGAGAGAAGGTTGAGTGTTTTTTTGTTTTTGTTTTTTATAAAGCATTTATTAGAATTTTCTCTCCCCACCCTCCTCCCAGAAAAGGTTTTGCGTTTTCCTTACTTTTATTCCCGTGCCAATTTCTTTGTCCATGAAGCTGGGAACAGTGCTGATTAATAATTAGGATATATTGGTTCAGTTCTCCAAGGCACACCTGCTTTTCCTGCTGTCCTAGAATCATACCTGATGTGTGTGGTGGTTCATTAACACAAGCTGGGGATTCCTGATTATCAGGGGATTGTGTTTGCAGCTCCCCAGGAAAAAGGTTCTGGTGAAAATTGGGGACGAAGGTTATAATTGCACCTCTGCCATTCATTCTCATCTGTGAGACAGGAGATAGGTCATGTGGACTAGGTCACAATTATATGAATGGCATAATGATGGCAAGGTTAATGCTGCCACTCTGAGAAGTGCAGCTTGGGAAGGTGAAACAAAGACCAGGATGCCTACTTCAAGGTCTGGCAGAGTGACACTACCTGCATGCAGCTTTTATTCACCTTTTCCCCTTCTCTTTTGGAAGCAGCACTGCTTTTCTTCTTCTGCCTGTATCAGTAATTCAGTGTTGCTGAGATGCTATAGGTGGAAGTATCTTATAAATACGAGACAAATACATGAAACAAAGCCTAGGTATCACAGGAAGTGCATCCGCAGGGTTTGTTCCTTAAAATAAATTCAGACTGTAAACAATAACATCTGCATCCTCAGGAGTAGACACAAATATTTCAAAAGCACCATGCATGCCCACAGTAAAGATAGCATCTAATGCTCAGCTTGTGTTCAACCAACAAGAATTTCTGAATGTCCTTGTAATAATTTGACTGTGTTATAATCACCATCTTCTAAAAATCTGGTTGGGTGGATTTTCTGGAAAATCTATGGAAGATGCTATCTCAGTGTCACAGACTTGATGATAATAACATGAATGGCTTTTAAAAAAAAAATCATTCTTTTCCCATGGACTTGTAAATATGCTCCGTATATAGCCTGTTGTTTAAACAGCAAAGCAGGAGCCAATAACATGGTGGTTACTCCAAAGGGAAGTCAATCTTCCTAAACAGTTTAACCAAACAGTAGCATTTTGCTTGTTTCCAAGAAAGAGGAAACACATGGATTTTGTAGCATCCATTCATTGGGAAAGGCAACTGAGGAAATAAGTATTTTTAAACTGATGGTCCTTCATATTATTTTCCTTTCCCTCTTCTTGTATCCCCAGGTCTTCTAGCCTTTCCATCTCTTTCTCCCATTTCTGGGTATGACAGACTTCCCAACAGTGATGGGGGAATTCCCAGTGATGACGAACACGTTTGCAGGAAGGATCTTGGAATTGTGACAGAGAAGAGATAACTATTTTAGTCCCTTCTCCTCGTTTCACCCTCATGAATAACCTTTTATGACATCAATGATATCTGCAGCCCTTTAAAAGTACTCTGAGCTCTGTTTCCATTTGATGACTACAGGTGTGCCTGGGATATCCAACAGAAGGGATTTGCTTTCTTTCTGGGGGAACCACTGTAGGCCTTCATGGGTCAAATGGATTCTGTAGGTTTTTCCTGTTCACGAGGAAAAGAAATCCTCCTTTGTCTTTGTTAACCCTGCAAAAAGTATTCTCTCTCTCTTTTTCTCTTTCCTCTCACTGCCAAAGAGTATCCAAAGTGGTGACTGCAGTCTAGAGTTCCACCATCTCCACTGACTTCAGCATTAGCTTGTGTCTCCTCCATTTGACTGAAAATGCTTGCTCAAATATTGTCTTCATTTACTTCCTCTGGTGCTCCAAACTGTTGGACACACTTGGCCCTCATTTCTTCAGTGTTTGTGCAACTCTGTACACAGTTGAGTGTTCTCCATGTATCGGAATTGCTTCTTTCCTACATCTCATGACCCTGCACCAGCTCAGCCTTTTCCCGGTCTCTCTGACAGCTTCTCTTTCGCTTCTGCTTCTCCTCTAACACTGAAATACAGGCGTTTGTCAAGGTTTTGCCTTTTCCCTGAATATCTCTTCCTTCAATAACCTTTTTGATATTAGTCTCTTGGCTGATATTTCTGGCCAGCCCCATATCTTACCTAATTCTTGGACTCAAATTTCCAGATACTTTCTGGATGATGTGGACTACCTAAATGATTGACCCTTTCTACAAGTGGGAAAAAATCACACTCTGCACCTTCCCTTGCAAATGTTTTCTCTTTTGCTTTTGCTTTTTCTCTTACCAATTCCTTCATTTCCTACTTATTTGAATTTGTAGAACTCTGGAACATCTCCTGATTTCTATTTGTCTGCCCGATCTATTCAGCTTAAAGGTCTTTAAATTACATATCTGCAGTCTTTCTCGTGCCTTTTCTGTTAGATTTCTGCTGCAACCATCCGAATTCTAATGTCTTAGCCTCTCTGGTGCTATTGCATCAGCCTTCTCAAAGGTCTTTCTTCCTTCTCATCCTCTGCTTGGAAACATTCAGAAACCCTCACTTTGTCTCACTTTTGCCTTTGCTTCTCAGTCTTTCCCAGTGGAGCTCCCACCTGTCTCTCTGGCCTTATTTCCTGTGGTTTCTCTGTGCTTTCTAGCCCAGTCATCTTGTAGATCTTCAGACACACCTCTGCCTTCCCAAGGCTTAGACTGTTTTCTTCACAGGTTTTTAAAGGGTGTATGCCCCCTTTTCAGTAGAATTAAATGGAACTAGGATGGTGTGCATTGTTTTGACAGGGAGACACAGGTGTGTAGCAACATTTTGAGGAGGAGACACAGGTGTATAATGGACCACACACCCGTGTCTCCCTGTCAAAATGTTGTACACCATCCTAATTTCATATGAAATAATGTTTTCTTCATAAAGCCGTATTTGATGACCACCTGCAGATTAAATGTGCCCTCTCTTTCTGTCTTTCTACAACCTTAAGAATTGCATTTAAGCTGGGCGCAGTGGCGCATGCCTGTCATCCCAGTACTTCGGGAGGCTGAGACAGGAAAATTGCGAGTTCAAAGCCAGCCTCAGCAAGGGCAAGGCACTAAGCAACTCAGTGAGACCTTGTCTCTACATAAAACACAAAGTAGGGCTGGGGATGTGGCTCAGTGGTCAAATGCCCCTGAGGTCAATCCCCAGTACCAAAAAAAAAGAATTGGATGTATGTGATATTTTTCCCTTGATTTTCTGTATTGTGTTATAATCACTGATATTCTTCTAATATTCACTCAACTACATTATGTGATATTTACAAACAGGGATGGATATTGCTTCCTACCACTTGCAGGGCATATTATAATGCTTTGCTATAGTAACTACTCAGTTAATATTTGCTGAATTGATCAACTGATGTTTAACAACTCTTTCCCAGCTTATTCATCTAGCACAGGATGGTCAAGTCAGATCTCTCTGGACAAAGGTTTAACTTAGACTATAAACATGCACAGTTATGGTTCTCATTGATATGGTAAACCTTTCATTTTGGGGGGTAGGAAAGTCGGGCTTTAATTTTCCTTTAAAAACCTCTATTTCTGAAAGCCTGAATTTCTAGCTATGAGTAACTACCTAAATTTCCAAAAATATGCAAAGGTAGTGCTTGACTGAAAGCTTTTCTTTCTGTCTCACAGTCATCTTCATAATCTGTTTTGAAGTTAAAGGGATAAAATGTATTGACATGGTAGGCACATATCTTGATTGCCTAGTATTTTTTTGACATCCCCACAACTCTTAGAACTTTGTGTCACAATTCTGTAAACTTGGTCTATTGTATATTCATATCTGGGCTCACATCCAAACCACCTTTACATAAATTTAACACAAATAAAATTGAGAGTCTTCTTCCGTTCCAGCTGGCAACCTCAGTAAATGCACATGTGAACTTTGGAGCAGGCTTCCCAGAGAAGATGTACAATGTGAACTCCGTTAGAGAAGGTAGCCTGGGATGTATTTCTTGCAGAAAGGCTTAAATATGTCAATTCATACCACCAGGAAAATACCAAGACCCGTGTCCTGGGGAAAAAGGCTACCCAGAGAAGTGGTGACTTAGCTTGCCCGGAGTGGCTGTGGTGGGGTGTTTCTGAAGTGGACTGCAGTGGGGTTCATCTGCCCACCTGGCTCACACCTCTCCCACTACAGCAACATGTCATAAGATCATGTAGTATTGCATGTGGTGTCAGCCCAGGAGGAATTGGGGGATGCATGACTACACCTGTAAAAGCAAGTAACTTTGTCACTTTTAGGTCTTTATCTTTCTTACTGACTCCCCGGTGTCTTTCTCTCACACTTAGTTTTCTGGAATATTTCCAAATGTTTCTGTTATACTCAAACAACAACTAAAAAGAATAGTGCTGCCTCATTCTCCTACTCCTTGTATGTCTGCAACCTCAGAATAGAATGGCTTAGTGCTAAACTCTTCTGTTTTCATGAAGATAAAAGATTAGCTGGGCAGTGCAGACACATAGCCTAACCAGATTTTCAGCTTATGCTGCTCTGTACCATTTCTCTGTTGACCATGTTCATAGTTCTCTTGACACTTGCTTGGTTGATAGTATGGCCTGTGGTGATGCTACGGATACTTCCTGTGACCCTGAGTTCTTGAACTCTCTCAGCCTCAGTGAGCTGTGTGGCTGGAGTGTTTCGTCTTTCCTGGTCTCTATATTCTTATCTGGGAAATGAGAGAAATGGCCTCTGTTCTGTTAACTCCTCTTGGCTCTTACATAGGAGGGTTCTGTTTCTTCAAGGGAATTCCATTGCCATAAAGCATATTCCAAAGATGTCTTTTTTTGGCAATTTACCCTGGCCTTGATCCCTGTGTCTTCTTCGGCGTTTGTTAAGCACTGCCTTCCACCCCCAACCAGCATATCACCATGCACACGCCCTGCTTTTTCTTTCTTCTTCCCTGGATCTACTACTTTAATCCTGCCTTTTCTACCTTGCTCTAATTATTTTCTTTTTTTCCCTTAAACTCTCTCCTTTGAAACTTATACATAAAAACAAAAAATTTGCACATATTAATGGGGTACCGTGATGTTTTGATACATGTATATATTGTGTACCCTTCAAACCATGGCAGACATATCTTTCTCTTCAACCATTTCCTTGTGTAAAAACACTCGGAATTCTTTCTTATAGCTCTTTGAAATACAGGATGCATAATTGTGGAATTGAAGGGTTGCCCTCTTGTGCAGTCATGCACCAGAAGTTCTTACTCCTGTCTAGCTGTAGTCCTCAACCAACCTTTCTCCATTCCTCCCATCCTCTTCCTATTATTATTTCACCAGGACACTTGCATTTTTTCACTAGGAATTGAACCCAGAAGTGCTTTACTACTGAGCTACATCCCTAGTCCTTATTTTTTATATTGAGACAGTGTCTTGCTAAGTTACACAGAGCCTCACTAAATTGCTGAGGCTGTGCTTGAACTTGCAATCCTCAGGCTTCAGCCTCCTAAGTCATTGGGATTGCAGGCATGCACCATGGTTCCCAGTACACCTGGATGCATATTTTATGTCAGTTTTCTGTCCCTGAATTGTATCAGATATTGTACACTCTGTTTTGTCAAAATCTATTTAAAGGCATTGTCCACTTTTTAACCTAGAACTGATTAGATATGTTATACCTAATCAGTTATTCAGAAGATCAGAGAATGTGGCCATCAAACACATTTGTTCTGCTGTTATGGAATATAACATTTTTGGTCTGGAAATTTTATGTAGAAATGAGTGGTTTGGTCTTGAAACGAGATAAGCTGCAAGCCAAATTTGAGGTGCAATTTAATACAATACACAGTCGATAACCTGAGTATTAACCTAAACTCAGATTTGATCACTAACACAAAAGTAGCTTTTACTTTATCTTTTTGTGCAACAAAACATTAAAATTAGATTGTAAAGAATAGAAATTACATTGAAAAAAGTACAAAGGGATGACAACAGGGATTTTGTTAATGAATCCCACCTCACTCTTTATGTCTCCAAGGCAGCGTACACCATGCAATAAGCTGTGTACCTATTTGTAAAACAGCCTCAAATTAAGGAGCTTGTTCAGATGCCATTGTAAAAATAATTTTCTGAAATTGTGGTCTATCAACAGGAGATAAGATGGCACTTTGTTGTCGCCTGCCGAGGCCCATTATGAATATTCTATTTCAGAGGCAAATCACACTGTAAATACAATGTTCAGATTCATTTATTCCCACAATAGCATTTTTGCAAAGGTGCAATTTCATAATTTGACTTAGCATTGATAGCACATTATCATTTCAAAGCTCTTTATAACCACTGGTTAATTCACACTTCCTTGGGAAATTGTTTATTTGTTCCAGACCCATTTCGAAACGAAATAACTAAAATGTATAAAGATAAAGCAACTTGCCAAAGGCTAAACAAGGACAGAGATGTGTTTAAAACTTGATGTCCTAAGCCTATCCTTAGCACATTCGACTAGGCACTCCTGAACAATTGAACATAGGTGTGGTACCAACCAAGATTAAAAAGTTCTACTAGGGCTGGGGAAATAGCTCAGTGGTAAAGCCTAGCATACATGAAGCCCTGCGTTCAATCCTTAACACCACATAAAAAAAATTAAACAAAATAAAAAGTCCTATTAATCATTCTATTACAGATAGGAAACTTGATTGAAAAAAAAAGCCCATAAACATGAGTCCTTTAAGATGCAAAAGTAAAGAGGACACGAAATGAATGAACATATTAATTGTACTTCTCTCTATTTGGTCCTCCTGAGCCATGTTTTCATTAAAGTGAATGATCAACCATGGCCTAACATCTAAAGTTATTTGGGTTATTCCCAGCATTAATTGGAAAATGTCTAGTATTTCCAAACACCAGGATAAAAAAGGAATTGGAACTGTCAACCCACATTATTTTTGTTATTACATCTTTCCTGAGACTAACCTTGAGATTTAAACTATTCATGTTTCTTATCAATGTTGTTTTAGGGATTGCTTTATGTACTGACTATTATACAAACCTTGAGATTGATGGTGAACATGAGTTCACTGTTAAACATTCATCACAGCATATACTTAGAAAAAAAATATAGGTGGTAATAAATTCAGAACTCATGAACTTGGAAGTCGGAGGAGATTCAGGCATTTTCCCAAACGTTGTTGCTTGGGTCACCAAAATTCTTTCTCTGAAAATTTCAGCTGTTTTCTCCCATCTCATTCATTCACTCATTCGTTCAACAAGTATTTACTGACTGCCAAGGATATACTAATCACTATTTTCATATAGGGTACTGAACAAAACAGACACCGTTCCTTACCCTCCTGGTCTTTCTATTCTAGAAAGAAAATGATAAGAAAAAAAAAGAAATCTGTGACTTCAGGGTCATTCCTCTTGGCTTCATCTATGCCCTTCCAGCTTGCCGATCCTCATCGTTTTCACCTACAGGTGCCAAGTCAGGCCCTCTTGGGACCTGGATCTTGGTCTAAACAAGATGTATAAAAAATGTCTGGCGGAAGCCAGACGCAGTATCGTACACCTGTAATCCTAGCACTTTGGGAGACTGAGATAGGAGAACTGTAAGTTCAAAGCCAGTCTCAACAACAGCGAGGTGCTAAGCAACCTAGTGAGACCCTGTCTCAAAATAAAACACAAAATAGAGCTGGGAATGTGGCTCAGTGGTCGAATACTCCCAAGTTCAATCCCTGGTACCAAAAAAAAAGTCTGGCAGAGGCAATCATTGGCTGGGCATCCATTTAGCAACTGGTTGCTAGTGCTTTCTATGTGTAACCCTCTGCTGGGGTTCTAGCTCTCAGCCAGGTTATTTTTATTTCCCAAATACATTCTGCCCCAAACCTTGAATACTGGATAGCATACTCTTATTTTTTGCATCTGACACTCACTGAAGAGGGCTAACTTCAGTTCTCGTCTTTGCCTGTAATTGCAAGTCCCAGTTAACCCTCTCTCACCTTCCCGGCACTTACTGTGTGCTCAGCCCTCATCCAGTAGTGGAAGACTGAACAGGCAGCTGCCACTTTTCAGTGTTGGTTTACAGTCTTGGCAGCCATGTTATTGACTTTTCAAGTGGCATCAATCATCCTGAAAAGTTAAAAGGAACTGAGGAAATCTTTTCTTCCTCATATCCCCAGCCAGGGTCCAAGAATAATAATTATTCATAACTAAAGAAAGGAGTAGGATGCTTTATTTTCCCATTCTGTCTTCATTTTCTCCCACTGAAGACCCCAACCACTTTCTAAAGGAGCAGCAGTGGAACTAAAATGAAAGAAACATCTCAAGGAGTCATGGAAGAACTGACCCAATGATAGGATTTGAAAAGAAACATGGAGACGAGGATGTAAATGACTATATGGATGTCTCATTTTTGAATCTGAAAGAAAATTTTACCAGTCATACAAATAGTAAAAAAGCAAGACAAGCAGATCTCATTTCATCCTTTTTTTTTTTTTTTGGTACTGGGGATTGAATTCAGGGGTACTCGACCGCTGAACCACATCCCCAGCCCTATTTTGTGTTTTATTTAGAGACAGGGTCTCACCAGGTTGCTTAGTGCCTTGCCATAGTTGAGATTGGCTTTGAACTTACAATTCTCCTGTCAGCCTCCTAAAGTGCTGGGATTACAGGCATGCACCACCATGCCCAGCCCATTTCAGACATTTTGAGGTGCTTTGGGGCATTTTAGAAATGTCCAAAAAGAAACTTGAGCAATATAAAACTGGACACAGTTGACTATAGAGATTTGGGGCCCATTTCATGGCTGAAGTTGAAAAAATGGACATTTCTTAGAATGGCAAGAGCAGAGAAATAAAAGAAATAAGGGCCTTAAGAAAAAGTTACCCTCTGGGGGTGAGTGTTCCAAGAAGAATGCTAGAGAGTTAAGAGAGGTGCCAGAGCTAGAAGAGGGACTGGCTAAGATGAGCATTTCAAAAAGGGAGACATGGTTCACCATATCAGATTGTAAAAATAAATTGTGGACATGGTAGGTTCAGGAACTGGGCTTATGGGACTCTTGAGAAGGTAGTTCCACTCAGCTCTTGGGGCAACATGTCCTAACACAAGGCATCAGGCATTGAATGCATGTGAAAAAATGTGAAAAAACACAGACCCTGAGAGTAAACACTTCTTTTTACTTTGGATGTGAAAGAAATATACTTAGAACATTTTACTGTTTTCAAAGAAAGATGATCAAGTTCAAATGTGTTTCACAGAGTTGGGTATGGTGGTATACACTTGTAATCTCAGCTACTCAGGAGGCTAAGGTAGGAGAATCACAATTTAAAAACCAGCCTTAGCAATTTAATATGACTCTGTCTCAAAATAAAAAATCAAAAGGGCTAGGATACAGCTCAATGGTAGAGCACTTGCCTAGCATGTCCAAGGCCCTGAGTTCAATTCCAGTACCACAAAGAAAAAGAAAAAAAAAAAATGTATATATATATATATATATATATTTAACCCTTTTATTCTTGAAAGAAGGAAAACTAGAATCGACTTACATAGCCATATCTAAGTTAGCAAATACATTTGCCTTCACATGATACGCTTGATTTCTTAGCAGTGGCCATCTGTAGTACATTTGAGAGAATTGCTTAGAAAGGAGGGTCCTAATGGCTTTCAATGCCTGCCATGAACTTGAGGGGAAAATTGTAGCATAAGCACCTCAAATCTACCATCTCTTATTGATATGCAAAAGTGACCTCTTTTGGAAACAGGCATACTATAGAAAGGTAAGAAAGATGTTTATTTGGAATAAATATGTTTGTAAATTAAATAAAAATACATCTCTTTTTCTAGAGCATAGAGTTATCAGAAATAAATTTTAAAATAGATTGTTATCTAAGTCCAATGACAGTTAATTTCTTTATTTTATATAAAGTCTAAAGTACATATTCTCTAGAATCATTTTTTAAAGTTCAAAGCGTGTAAACAGTAGTTTTTAAGTTCTACATAAAAATTTTCTCTGTGCTTTTGTAAATTCCTTATTTTGCACCATAATCATTTTATGGAGACATATACACACACCAAGGTTGCATATGTGTGATGGAACTATGTTGCATTTTTTTCCTTGATATAAATATTTGAAAACTACAAGAAAATAAATCACCCACAGTCCTACTACTCAAAGACAACTATGTATATTTTGATACTATACTTTGTTTTATTTGCATTTGGGAATAAGCATATATTTAAAAGACTGAGATAATTCCCTTAGTAGATAGCATTTACCCTACCACTGTCTCTTAAAATTACATTATAAGCATTATATTAGACTCTTAAATGTTTTTCAGATATATCTTTTATAAATCACATTGTATTTCCAAAGTAGTTATTTTCGTTTAAAATTCTTAGGATAATTAGAATGTTTTCAATTATTCAAAGGTACAAATAATTGTCAGTGATGGAATGCACATTTGTATGCAGCAGTCTTTATGTATTTTGGAATTTCTTTAAGAAGAATTTTCCAGAAGTATGATGAGGGCCAAAGAATAGGACAGATGAGCGTAACTAACTTGTTATACAGTGCAACTCTGGGCGTAGGAGAGGTTGGTAAGATGTATGTTAAAACTACCTCTATGTTTTCAAAAAAATCAATAAAATTTTAATGATATTTAATGATATAAACTGATATTTTACAGCAGAAATTAACACACTTTTTGAAATGAGCAAGTCTCTAAATATTTTAGGCTTTGCTGGCAAGACAATCTCTATTTCAGGTGCTCTCAACTCCACCATTAAAGGATGAGAATAGCCATAAACAAGAGGCACATAAATGGACATGCTTGTGTTCCACTAAAACTTTATTTACAAATAATAGGCAAATTTGGTCCACTGACTTTCATTTGCTGACCTCTATCTTAATTGAAATTTCTGCTGTTTTGTGAAAACATCTGAATTTGTGGCTGTTGAGAACTGGGAACCAGTTTTGCAACGTTCCCTTTATAAAGATTTGAGTTTGTGGAAGTCTGAATCCCAGTTAGAGTGTAGGGAAGGGAGGAAATCTGCTTTTGTTGCAAAGCGAGTTGGAAACTGAGCAAGGAAGCTATGAATCAGCCTGTTGTTTCAACATATGTAGACTAAGGAGAAGTCTATAAAGTCAGGCTTCTGTTTGCCTCTGGCAGGCAGCTGTAGCTCTGCCCCCAGTCTTTTCTTCTTGTGCTTTGAGAAATTCACTCCAAGTCTCACAAAATTGGCTGCATCCATGGATGCAAACTAATCTCGCCTAATATTGATTCAATCAAGGCCTCAGTCACTCATTAATCCCAGAATCTCCACACAATTCCTAGGAACACAAAACTTGAAGCTGGAAGGGGAAGGGAAAAAAAAAAACAGTTCTGAGAAAGAACTTTGTTCTCATGTAACCTTCCCAACAGGAACTATTTTTCCCAGATGTTAAGCATACAATTGCTTTTCCTCAGGTGACCCTTTATAAAACAGCCAAAACTCATCATTGACTACCTTTAACAAACATGTGAAACACAAAGAAAATAAAAAACGAGTTATAATTTCCCAAACAATGCCCACCATATTGTCAATAATTGGCAATTATCTGTCAAGGAAATGTGTAACCGATCCACAGGCATAAAATATATTTTACATATTATTTTAGTGGTTTAGTAGTCACTTGCCCTCCACTCCTTGTTTTCTTGTTGCTTTCAGAAGAACATGGAATTCACAATCTTTATATCAAAATAGAGGGTGAGGAAAATTGCTTTCAGTGACTACTAGCTGAATGGACACACACACACACACACACACACACACACACCCTTCTGACCCCAGAATGCAAAGGCAGCTGCCTTAGTAAATACTGTGTTTGAGTCCAGCAGTGATTTTTATGCATACTGTTTCTGCCTGATTTATTTGTGTTGGACAAACAATGTGAACTGGATGTAGACAGCTTTCTGCCAATAATAGAAGTGTGTTGGCGGACTAGCCCAAGCAAGCAACAAAGAGTTGGGAAAAGATGAATTTAACCTTTGCAAATTAATATAAACAACAATTTTCCTTCACACGCACATGTGCGTGTGTGCACACGTACATGCACAAATATAGAGTTTAAAACACAGCTGGAGTTAAAACTTTGGTTAGAAATATTTGTTACTGAAAGACCTCAAATTGTGTTCCCATCATCATAGGCTTTTAGACATCGTATACATTTTTTAAATGTATAGTTTTATAAACACACATACTGTTTGGTAGCTAGCAGAGAAGGTAGCTCCAGTTTTGTACTCTGATCTCTGCATTTGGAGGATGAAGAAGCAAGTTTAGGCAGTGAGGGACTTGAGTGAGTGGATCTAAGGTAAGAACTTGGCTCTCAGGATTCCCAGGACCCTGATCTCCTTCTCAATCACACTTCCTCTTCAACCACGTTTCTCTTCCTGCTTGTTGTTTTTTTCCAGGTAGTACATACTCATGATTTGGAACTTTGGGATGCGGACACCTCTTACTAGTCCTCCAAGGAATTTGTAACTTATTCTGTGTCATCCTTAGGGTAGAGCAGGAACCAAAGGGTAGAAATTATAGTCCTAATATATCATGACAAACCTTCCAATTTTCACAAAATATTATTTCCCTGGGATGTCCAGGTTTAAGGTTGAGCTATTACCACTTGAGAGGGACAGAAAAATTTTAAAAATGTTTTCAATAAATGGTATATGTTTGCACAAATGCAATTCAGCTCATTATAATACTTGTTACCCACCTAAACATATGACTGAAAGCCTTCAGAACAGCAGATCACCCTACATCCTGGATTCACACTGCCCTTCCTGCATGCTGTGGATTGGTCCACTGTAATAGCACAGGGTGCTCTTGTGTAGCCTGCCAGGCACACCATCATGGAGCACTTGATTCTGTAGCAAATCATTCTTCAAAAATTGATTTGACTATTTATGTTACTTTAGGTCAATCTGGTTGTATAGATGCTTTTGCTTTGGGGGTTTCATTGTGTACACTCAAGGCATGTGGTTTTCTATTCTATTTCTACATTGTCAATGGACTGCCTCAAAAAGTAACGAGTTCCTTTCTACAGAAGCTTTCAAGCAGTGGGCAGATTCCATTTAAGCAAAGTCCCATGCTTTGCTGTAAAGACTTAGACCTAGATGGAATTGGATCCTCAAATAAATGGGAACAAGTAGATTACTGAGTGCCAACCACATGGCCATTGGTTTAGATGGAATAATTTTCATTTCATTCCCCAGGGTACATAATGAAAGACACAGCTTATCTCAAGGTTAAGTTTGAATTGGATAATGTTATTGGGATAGCTGCTAGGGGACAATCATTGTGCCCTGGGGTTCTGGTGCCCTGGGCACTCAAGACAAAAGAGTCCAGGGAAGTAATAACTGGTAGTCAATCAAGCAAGTGAGACTCCTAGCCTACAGGGTCTTGTAGAGCAGAGCACAGATGGCTGACAGAGGAACCATAGAAGGCAAATGTTTTCCAGATTTTCTTTTGGTGTTTGTTTTCTTCCCTGCTGTCTCCTTAGCTTTTTCCATTTTTTTTTTTTTCTTTTTGCAATGATGATATGTTACTCCTAGGGTTCAGAGTTCCATTCAAATAAAGAAAAGTAAATCAGTACAAGAAGAGGGAACTGAGACCAAAAATAGGAAGAATTTTAATGAGAACATGTCTTGGGTCAACTCCTAAACCAATTACTGTAATGTGTTTCAGTTATTTTCAACTGCTTGGCCTTTGTTTATGTGTTAATCAAATTACATTTAGTTATTTCCCAAGGACAGCTAAGTACCTCACAGGAAATACTTGCTCCCTCATATGATTTGAATCCCCCATTTATATCTTGAAGGAAACACAGACTCTCAAGATTTAGAAAAATTAGGATCTGTATTTTTTCTTTCTAATCATCATATTATTTAACATTATTCAGAAAACAAATTTTTTAGTTTATATTATATTCCAGTACCACAATGGATACTGAGCATAGAAAGAATAAAGGCTTGTTTGTTGTCCCTGAGGGAGTTGCAGTCAATGGGGATACAAGATTATTGAACAGATACTTCACAGCTTATAGTGGTAACTACTATAATGGAAGTATAAATAAAATGTTTTCTGAATTGGTACCCAGTTTGATTGTGAGTGCTAAACACATCTTAACATTTATTTTCTTCTCATTAACCACCAATCTGTGACTTAGAAACACTCCAACTTAACATCCATTCATACTATCAAGTGTTGACCTCATTATTTCATTTTCTTTTTATAATGAATTAAGACCCTGATCATTGTCAATCAGAAATGAACTAAGGTAGAATTTAACCATGAGACCCTTAGGGATCTGTTAGTACTTACGGAGCGTGGAAGGGAGAAGACAAAGAACTATATTGTAATCCATGGAATTTTAAAATATACTATCTATTTCAGAAGGTGGAGTTTATTCCAATAATAAGATAGTCAATGCAAGACGACAGTCGTTTAAGTGCCTGCTGATTGGTACCCCAAATACTGAGTGAGATATGAATTTGGGACTGGGGATATAGCTCAGTGGTAGAGTGCTTACCTAGCATGCACAATGCTCTGGGTTCAATTCCTAGCACTGAAAAAAAATTTATTTTTCTTGTTAAGTAATTCAAAAAAAGGATGAGTTCCCAAGATAAGAACATCTATACAGGAAGTCTTTAAAATTTGTTTGTTTGTTTTGCTATACTTTGATCTATTTGCGTAGTTTAAAAAGAAGATAAAGGATAAGCTTTGATGGCTCTCCACTTGCTTCACTCTTACAAGCTCGGGTTCTCAGACAGGTGTTGACTAACTAGAAAAGAATGCAAAATATTGTGGATTTCGAGGGATAGATTTTTCCCTAAATTTGATAGTTCTAATGAAATCACACAAAGAATATTAGCTGCCTTCGACAAATAAGTACCCAACTTTAAAACTATGAGCTGTAACTATATTATAAGAAAGTTAGCCCTGTAAACAGACATAACCAGTACTTTTACATGGAATGATGTCTTCAACTAATAAATCATTGACTATGCTCCCTTTTTCAAAACAGGCTACTCACTAACCATGGGGGATATAACAAGTCCTTTTGTCGAGGGTCATTATTCTGATTTTCAAACCCTGGCATCCTCAAAGCTGCCAGAGAACCTCATGCAGCTCTCCTGTCCCCCTCTCAGACTCTGAATTGAAGTCTAATCCACTCACCTTCCCTGACTATTAACAGAGGGGACCTCAGCCTGGGCCATGGTTCCGAGGCAGTCTTTGTGTTTCTCCAGCCCTACCTCCTTATTAACAAAGCTCCAACTTACTCCTACGACTTCTGTGTGGCCCTCAGACTCCTGGCAAGATGCCAAGCACCTCTGCCGTGGATACCTAGTGACATACCCTCCAAGAGAGAATCTGACCTGGAAAGTGCTAGCTGCTGGCAACTGGGAGAAGTCCTTATCGAAGAGCCATCTTTTGATCAAGGAGGGGCCCACAACCTCAGAGGAAATCTTTCCTGTTTACAGACTTCTGGCTTTGAAAAACCCTGGCAGGCTGTGAGCCAGGCTCCTTAGCTTTTATGCAAAGAGGCCAAACAGGATGACACCAGGATGGAAACTGCATATCATAGGAACCCAGAAGGACAGGAAGTAACCAAGTTAGAAGGAATTCTTGATTTAAAGTATAATTGGAAGGTTTGTGTTGGGTGGGGAGAGGATAATGACATTAAAATACGTCTGGTTTTGGTACGTGTTGCTATAATAAACCCATTAGTCCACCTTTTCTCCTTCAGTTGTTTCCCCATATCATATTATTCTTCATTTTGAGAAATCTAAAATATTTTTGGTGTACAGAGATTTTGTCCTAAATCTATTTGAAAGAAAAACAATCAAAATTTCCTTCCCTTTTTTCTCTCTCTCTCTCGCTATCTTCTTTCTTCTCTATAGGAAATAAAACCTGGGAAAAACCTAATTATCCTTTGTAGGATTGACTTTTCTAGAACTAGTAATTAGAAAATTGAAAATACAAGAAAGAGGTAAAGGTTGAAGTTGCTCTTTAGTATGCCCCAGAATGACACAGATGTTTGTGAATCTTTTTTTTTAAGTGTTCAAAAATTAGGCATTGCTATGAAAGGAACAATTTTTCTTACTCAAAAACTTTTTGGATGTGGGGCTGGGGTTTTGGCGCAGTGGTAGCATGCTCGCCTAGCACGCGGGAGGCACTGGGTTCGATCCTCAGCACCACATAAAAATAAAATAAAGATATTCTGTCCACCTACAACTAAAAAATAAATATTTAAAAAAAAACTTTTTGGATGTGTGTGTGTATGTGTGTGTGTGTAGTAGCTGCTATTCGTATCTCACTTGTGAAATGGGGATCTCCACAAAACACCCTCTCTTTTATTTTATTTTTGGTGCTGGGGGTTGAACCCAGAGCATTATACATGTGTCCTACCACTCAATCACATCCCTAGTCCCATCCTCTAATTTCTTAATCCCTCTCCTGATCTCACCCAGGCTTGTGTGAATGTCTGAGCCACACCTACCAGCTCTACATCCACAGTACAGTGTGAGCCCTGCTCATCTGTTTCTAGACAGAAGTCAGTAGTAGCATGCTTTATAATTGTAGTCCTGTGCCAACTAGAGGATAAATTGTCATTACCAGATGGTTCAGGGTTGCAAAAAACATGTTAGTACAGAATTCCACATCAGCCTTCTTGACTTCCACCCAGCAGGTGATATTTATGGACTGTTTACAAGTTGCTCACATATGGCATTCTAAGAGGTTTGTAACTTTTATACGCTGTCATCCAGTTTATTTATTTTATGAAAATCCCACTCCAAAGGTCAGCCTCATTCCACCTACCTCCTAAACAGAAGACTGAAGGGAAAACCCTGAATGAAATCTTAGATCAGAAGAGCTAAACAAAAACGCTTCAAACTCTCCAAATTTAGTGCTCCCCACACACATATTCCTGACAATCTTGCTTGTCACAGCTGCAGGAGTTAACTCAAATAAGAATGGTGTGGAGCCTCTTTTCTATCTAAATAATGCAATATTCATGTTCTTTCTTGTTCAAACCACCTCTGTGTTGGACTTTGCTCAGCTCACATGAGGGAAAGAATGACATGGTATGTAAGGCCACATGGTGCTCACACTCAAAAGCTAGCTGTTGCATCCTCCTTTTGGATGCATGTGTTAGTCACCTTTCTATTACTGTAACAAACACCTGAGATAATCAACTTATGAGGAGAATGGGTTTATTTAGGCTCACAGTTTTGGAGAGTTCAGCCCATGGTCAGTTGGTCCTATGACTTTGGCCTGATGAGAGGCAGAGCATCATAGAGGAAGCTAAATGGTTCATATTGTGGCCAGAGAGAGAAAAAGAGGAGAAGAGGCTGGGGTCCCATAATCCCCTTCAAGGACACTCTCCCAGTGACCTGAAGACCTCCCACTAGCCCCAACTCTTAAAAGTTCCATCACCTCCCAATAACACCCAGCTAGGGACCACGCCTTTGACACCTGGGCTGCCTGGGATATTCCAAATCCAAACTAGAGCAATAGCCTTCTCTTTCTCTTCTCTTAATAACATTTTTATTAGTTCCTTTTAGTCATATGTTGCATTAGGATTTATTTTACCTAATTATAAAAGCTTGGAATATAATTTGTTCTAATTGAATCCCCAGTATTTTCCCTTTCCTCCTCCTCCCTCTGCCTGTTTCCTTCCTTCTACTATACTTACCTTCCTGCTATTTACTTTTAGGTCTTTTTAAAAAATAGTTAGTGTCATATGGATGTACACTATCGTTAGACTCACTGTGGTATATTCATACATGTACAGAGGAAAGTTAGGTCATCCCATTCCTTCTCCCACCCTTCAGTCCCCTTCATCTAGTCTACCAACCTTTCTTCTGTTTTGATAAAATTCCCCCCTCTTTCCCTTTCTCTCTTTCTCTTTTTCTCCTCTTATTTTGGACCAGCTTCAGCAAATCAGAGTTGGCTTTCTGAGTCTGGCTTATTTCACTTATCATGATGTTCTCTAGTTCCATCCATTTACCAGCAAATGCCATAATTTCATTCTTTATGTCTGAGTAATATTCCATTGTGTATATAGATCACATTTTTTTTTTATCCATTCATCTACTGAAGGACTCCTTGGTTGGTTCCATAGCCTGGCTATTGCTAATTGTGCTGCTATAAACATTGATATAGCTCTATCCCTATAGCATGAGCAATAGCCTTCTCTTTTTGAGAAGCAGAAAATATTTAATAACCCAGAGTTCAGATGGGAAGAATTGGATGGCCCAGTGATTTCCCTAAGCTTCTACATCTTCTCTCAAAAAACCCAGGATCTATTCATGATTCTCATAAAACCTACACCTCTAAACCTATCACTTATAGCAATTTAAAAAAATGCTTGCAACTGGCTCTGCCTCTGCCTTAGATATTTTGGACTGAAATCCTGGGATGGTGTTACGGGCAAGGATCAGAGGCAATTCTGGTGAGCAGAACAGACTGAGATCCCCTATTTCCAGGTGTCTGATTCCATTGGCTGCTGTGTTGCATTGTGTCTGCAGGGCTGATGGACCCCTGCTTTAGAGCTGGTGCTGAGAAAGGAAAGGGAGTTCTCCCCCGACTACTTTGTGGGGGGAGGTGGGACAGGCTTGAAGTATTCTCTAGAGAAAGAATAACATGGTTTTCAGAGTCCCAACTTTGGGTTAGACAAGACCCACGGTCAGCCACTTGCTCTGTGACCCTGGCCAATGTAACTTCATTTCTCTCAACTATAAAGTGCATCTAAAAATAGGGCCCAATTTGTGGGGTTATTGGAATGTGAAAATGAGATTGTGCAGCAAAAATGCTTAGTAAACTTCTGACACAAATAAGTGCTCAATGAACAGCAGGTCATAGTAGTACTAGTTGTTGTGGGGGGAGTATTTTGATTATTGGGAAGAATATGGAATTTACATTCTGGCAGATTTCCAGCCTAGACCTAGAATAAATAATAGCTATAATTCATGTAGTGTCTTCAGTGGGATGTTTATAAATATAATCTTTAATACTCACAAGCTTGCTGCAAGATATGATCATCTCATTTTGCAGGAGAGGAAACAAAGAATAAAAAGATTAAAGATCTGTCTAAGAATGTAGAACTTGATAGGGCAAAAAAAGAGCTTGAAAGCAGGTCTTTGTGATACCAAAACTATCCCACTTCAGAATGGTGCCCTGACAGCAAAATGAAAATTACAGTCCCTGTCTACATAACTGAAACTATTGTGACTCTTCAGAGATTAAATGAACACCACCTGGAGATTTGGGGAATTCAGGCATTATATATAGTTAGGACATTAAATGGGCCCTTCAACTTCAAGACTGAAAATTCATGAGGCGTTTCTCCTGGTAGAGTAGCTGTGAAGAATGAGACAGAGGCTGCATGAAGGGATGGGACCCAACTGTGTATACGTCTGTGAGACTCTCTTCAGCCTGGGCACTAAGTCCCCATGAAGCAGAGACTATATACATCCACCTGCATCTCTGATTGCCCCACAGAAAATTCCTGGTCACTGGGTAGATGTAAGATTTTTTGTTATTATTATTATTTTTTAGGTAGATGGACACACTGTCTTTATTTTATTTATTTTTATGTGGTGCTGAGGATTGAACCCAGTGCCTCACACATGCGAGGCAAGTGCTCTACCACTGAGCTGCAAACCCAGCCCCTAGATATGTTTAATGCGACTTTCACATGCTGCTTCTGGAACCAGTGCTGAAAAATATTATGCTCTCTCATAAGTCCCCTTTTACCAACTGGTAAAATATTCCCAAAGGATCCTAAGATCTTGAAAACCTGCTTGGCTTCATACAAGTGCACGTTTGTACTTGCCAAAATGAGCAAAATTAACAGGATAACTGAATTTTGACCGTGAACTGTAGCTGTTGAGTGTATTATCAACAGAAAACGTGGCACTCATTTCAAAGGATAATATAATTCCAAGGGAATTTTTTTTTCTTAGAATAGCATCTCAGAGTCTGATTTCCTAAGGCTGTGAGGACATATGCCATCTGACTGTGGGATCCCAGCAAATCACTGAGGGGGTGGCACTAAATCCTACCTTTTGGCCCCAAAAGGTTTGAAGGAAAAGCAGTTTCCATGGAACTAGGTGTATTTTGACCACATAATACATAAAGTAGGGAGTAAAATTTGCAGAGGCCCCAGCAAGGAGATTCTGGAATCCTTATATTTGATCTAAATCTACAAAAAAAAAAAAAAAAAAAAGGGAGGGGAGGGAAGCTGAGAAATTTGAGAAATTCCTAGTAAATGGCTTCTTAGAACATCCTTGGAGAAAACTGTTTGACTCATAGGTTATGAATGAAATATACTCCTTCAGAAGTGTGCTGCTGCTTATTATCAAGTACATGGTCTGTGGCTTTACTAAATTTGCCATAAATTATTTGGCATCAAGAAGAGAAATGAGTGTTTAGTATTTTGTTTGCCTTAGAGTTTGTGTTGGCTTCCACTTGTGATTTATAATCAATTTGTAATTATTCAAGTACTAAATGAAATATTTTTTGTTTAAATCAGATTATTAAGACTAAAATGCTAATCCTGTCTGGGTTTGGTGGCTTGGTGCCTTCCAGGGAGTTCACTGCCTGTTTCCTAAACCAACCAGTGTGTGAAGCCCTTAGCACATAGCTGTCAATTATCTGTTCCCTTCCCATCCCTCAAATTCTAAGATCAGAAAGGGCCCCTCGTTCCTCCACCAGGGCAGTTATTGCTCTGGATACACCCTTCCAAGTGGTCTGTCTGCACCCACACCTCCCTTGAGGATCTAGAAACATCTTGTCCTTTTCCTCATCAAAGAACAAGTCAATTCTGAGGATTCCAGATGACTACAGGCTACCTTGGGTATAAGGAGCAGGATTAAGATGAAAAGGGTCATTTTTCAAATCCACTTAAAGTAACTCAAAGCAAAGGAGACCACAGAGTTCCAGAACAATAAAACTTGTTAGCAAGGTCAGTGGACCAGGAGGCAACCAGCTTCAAACAGACACTTCCTGTCTTGCTGCCGGTTCTTTCCTCACAGATGAGCCTGAGGATAGAGCTGAAAGAAAAGAAAGTGCTTCTCAAATTTAAGGACTATACAGTCCTCTTTTGAAGGAAAACATTTCCAAGGACCTGTAGTGTTGAAAATAATTTTTCCCACAATCTTACTTATTATATATACACAAAGAAATTCACTTATGCTTTATTTTAGTATTCCCATGAAACAAATAAAGCAAAATGTATTTACATGTTAATACCAACATAAATGCCAATCTCAGATAACACCATTTTTAAAAAAAAAATATTTAGTTGTAGATGAAACACAATACCTTTATTTATTTTATGTGGTGCTGAGGATTGAACCCAGTGCCCCACACATGCGAGACAAACGCTCAACTGCTGAGCCACAACCCCAGCCCCAAGATAGCACCAATTTGATAGGCTGAATGGTGGCATTTTGTAGAAACAAAATTCCTCTTACTGGGTAACTTTATTCCCTTGTTTTAAGCAGAATGGATAATGCTTTTAGCAATTATCATTGTCTTTGTTGTTTTTTAAATTTATTAACATTTAATTTGTTTTAGCCATTGATGGGTCAATATAATGGTGTATCTCCAAAATATGATATTGGAAAAAAAGCTTTTCATGCAAACCTCTTCACTCCTTAGTTATTTCTAAAGTTACTACTAATATATTACTGCTTATCAGTTTCCCCAAATACTTGAATATGGTAATAATAGCCAGGATTCTGATTCTTCTGAGTGTAGTTTTTTATTACTCCTGTGTTCCCAACTCTTTTCCACTTCAACAACTGGGAAACCATTCTTCATCAGATTCATTCTTTTATACATTATTGTGTTTTGAAGAGAATCATCAAGATGAAAAGCTAATTTTTTTGAATGCTTTTATAACCCCTGACCACCTAAAGAATGCCTGGCTTGAGATCCACTGCCCGAAGTTGACATATTAGAGATGGTACCAGGGCATGTCAAAAACTTGGGGCTATGAGGAGCAGCCATAATGAAACCAAAGCTAAATGTGACTTTTTGAATCATGATGTGCTGTTAATGGAAAGGACCCTAGAGATCTTCTAGGACAATCCTCTGAGGTTGCAGATGAGGAAACAGAGGCCCAGAGAACTAGGGTGAGTGCCAGCATTATCCACCTGTTACAGTGGTAGAGTTTGATTTAGAACTCTGCTTTCCTGATTTCTTGGCCAAGGTTATATCATCACAACTCTTTGCTTCAGCTGGGCAGTGAACCTGGCAGCTTTGCAGATTGGTAACGATGGCTCTAAGGAAAAAGCACTTGTTTAATGCTCTTGTCGCTGTTCAGATACAAAATGAAGATCAGTTCTCTCCCAGGTTCATTTATGCAGGGTGAATCCTTCAGGGTTTCACAAAAATGACATATTATTTCCTTTTTTCTTCATTAACATTCAAATACTTACTCTTCTGGCCTCTCTGTATCTCTCATCACAGTGATTAGACATAGGCTTTGCTGAACATTATTCTGTAAAAATACCAACTCCCTGACAAGGAACAACGAAAATTAGTAGGAAGCCAAATGTCACCCTAGACTTGCCACATTCTTACACTGTGAAGACTCATCCCAGCTCCATCACTCACCAAAGCATTTGAGGTTTGTGGGAACTTCTACTGCATTAAACTGAATGTACACATAAAAATCAATAAGGGAATCACTGTTTTATTTGGAAGAAAACTCACTGATTTTGACTGAGATTGCAAACCCCCTAGTTCTACTTGCTCCCACATGGCATTGTTTGGCAAATCTGCTCTCATATAGCATTGTTTGGTGGCAACATGAAATAAAGAGCACATTTACTTTCTATCAGTGACTTCTTTGGGTTATTCTATAGGGAATTCTGAAGAAAGATTATTGAAACTATGAGCGACAAAAAAAAAAGAGACAAAAGAATGCACATTAGGTACAGAGGAGTGAAATCCATTCATTCACATGGCTATGCAAAAGCTATAAATCCACAGTGTGGTATAGTGCCACAACTTTTATTTGTTTAATTAATTATTAATTAACTCATTTGAATTTATTTTGAACTGCTACACAAAAACATAATGGGGTGATGGTATCAAAACCATGTAATATTTTGATACTTGTATACACTGTGTGATATTTAAATCAGGTTAAACATATTTATGCCCTCAAACATTTATCATTTCTTTATGGTGAAAACTTTCAAAACTCTTTCTTCCAATTTTGTAAAATGTACAGTAAATATCATCTATAGTCACTCTACCGTGTAATAGCACACCAGAACTTACTCCTGTTTGACAATAACTTCGTACCCACTGAACAACCTTTCTTGATCCTTCCCCACCCCACTCCCTCTGATAACCACCTATGAGGTCAATATTTTGTCTTGGGAATGGAACTAGGAGCCTCAAAAGCAAGTGCTCTACCACTGAGCTACTCCCTCAGCCCTGAGATCAACTTTTTTAGATTTTATGTGAGTAAGATCATGGTGTACTTGTCTCTGTGTGCCAGAATGCCACATCTTTATTATGCACATAAGCTATGTTTTAAGGGTGTGTGGGTTATGAGCATGTGAGTGTGCTTTTATCAGATGCAAGCATTCTTCCTCCAGTGATAACATGTTTTCTGTTTTCTCCCCTCTTTGCTGAATATTGAATGAATGTGTTTTAATTTAAGCTCAAGATTCAGAACAGAGATTCCAGGATTCTGTACTGACTGCTGTGAACTGTTGGTTGTCCACAGAACTCACCAGGGGTTCTTCTTTATTGGTAACATTTAGGCATCAGAAGACGCCTTTCAAATTCCCCTCTGTAATTCTGGTTCAGGATAGTTTTCTTTTTCTAGTACTATGGAATTAATTGTATGCTTTGCATTCTTGAAAAGAAAGCCATGGACTGTTCCTCTTATAAAGACGTAATAGTACAAATAGTATGATTTTCAGGAAGCATCCTGTTTCTGTTTTCCTCTGCCCTGGATGCCAAGATATATCTTAAATACAATACCAATTATGTCTGTTGGGCCTAAAACATTTCAGGGAAGAAAAAGCCTGAGAAAAGTCCTTGCTGGATTATTGTGTTGAAGTTATCATGCAATAAACCTTTCTTACTTTGTCTGAAATAGGTAATCTAAATATTCTAGGGGCAAAAGTAGATTATGCTGTGTTAGTACACGTGCCTATGTGCCTTTTGACAAATTGCAAGAAACAGGAAATGGTCTTAAACTGAAACAAAGAGGATTGGAACTGTCTTCTAAAATTTTGAAAGTAGGGATATGGAATATAGGAGTGTTACCAAGGAGGCTCTGGAATTTCTTCCTTTGGTGGGTTTTAAAGATAAAACAGACACAGTCTGCTCATCTGCCTGAACTGGATTAAGATGTACAAATGAACTCTCAAGGACCTTCCAGACCTTCTGATGCCATGATTCCCACCAAAATGCTCAGGACCCTCTCTCTTGCCTGTCAGTGGCCAGTGTCAAGGTCAGTACAGGAGCTCCCACTCAAAACACTTACTTTCCTCGCTACCTTTACTTAAACCAAGTCCATCAGAACCCCCTGAAGAGTGTGTTTTGTTTAGCGAAGATTTTAAAAATCACTTTGTTTAGTGTTCAGAATAGATCAGAAAGACAACTCATAATCAGGAGTCTGATATTGTTGAATTCTGTTCTTCAATTAAAACTAAAGAGTAAGAAAATTAGCATAGAGGTTTTGCATTCTAATACATATGGGAAAACATGTTTGGGAAGTCCATGGAAAACTATTAGGTTAGGGGAGTTAGAAGACCTGGATCTTTTGACGTTAAAACTAATTCTTAGGCCACTTGGCCTCTCTTGGCCTCGGTTTCCATATTTAAAAATAAGTATATTGAACCTTAGTTCATTTCAAGGCCTATGACTCTTCCAAATGTTCCCTCATTTAAGTGATTCTCTGCTTCCAGGAAATGCTTAATCTGTGCTTTAAATGTTTATTATAAATAAGTTTACCATCTCTTGAGTTTGTGTGTTTTATGTGTGATAATTGTATATTTATATCCACTTTATGGGTGCCTACTAATTTCTTAACTGCAGTCTAGATTTCCACAACACATTTCTGTTTTGTATGGAACTATGGTTGCTGTTTATGTAGTTGTCTGGAAAAGTCTTGTCTCCAAATATAGTGGCTTTCTTTTTTCTTGCCCCAAGGCAACAAATGATGGGAGAAATATGTGTTTGTTTCTGTTCTTCAGAGTCAGAGCTGCCTCAAGCATAAAATTCTTGACCCTCTAGATTAATCCAAATGCAGTGAGTCACAAGGTAAATATGAATCATGGGCCGAATAGCATGGGGATTGTGCAGGTTAAATTAATTGTTAGGACCAGATTATACTAGTTAAACCTGGAATTCTAATTTGTGCTGACAGAAATGTCAAATCAGCCTACCAAGGTGCCTGAGACTTACTGCCCAGATAATAGCTAAAAATTTGAACTTGGTAGTTTTATGGATTGGTTTGCATCTAAAATGCAGGCAGCTTTTAAAAGCCCCGAAAGAAGGTTGCTTTCTGTGACACCTACGGTGGGACTATTTATAAAAGTACCCAGTCATTTTCCCTTCCTACAAGTGCTATTGGCAGAATGAGGCTTGGTATTTAATCTATAACCCACTATGCACTGCACCCTACAGTGGCAAAGAACACACAGAGCCAAAAGAAAGAAAGCATTAAAAATGTCAGGCCACAAGACCATGTTTAAATTATTAGGTGAGATGTGTCTTGCATTTAACAATGGCCCAGCACACCTCGAGGCCAACTTCCTCTCCATTTGGATGTTTTGACGGGTTACTGCAATCTGTTCTAAAATTGAATTTCGGTTTGTTTCAATAGCATTTTCCAGTAAATAGGAGTGACTCTTGTATCTTGTTTATGAATCTTGATGTGATAATCAGAGGTAATTGAAGCATGCACAAGCCACAGAGACTTATGACATGTTTTTAAACAAGTATTGACTGATATGAAACTAATTTAACAAACACTGGAAATTGGACTCCTCTGAGAAGCTGAGCATAGAATACAGGATCCATCACAATTGCACAGACCTTGGCTTTAAAAATGGTGCATACAAGTTTCCTTACCATTCCTGAAAGTGTTTAGGTGCAAGTTACTGACAAGCAGGGTTGTGACCAGATGACTACAGCTAATCATCTGACTGCTGCAATTAATCACTTGTCAGTCCTGTGGTTTGGATTAACCAAGGTCAGTTATCGCCTTGTGCCTTGGTGGCCTGTATGGATAAGAAAATCTCTCTTAGTAGTAGAGGCACACAAAATGAACTCCAAATGGCAACATTTTGTGCATGAGCACATTTTGGAATCTTTTAATATTGTAAATTAACCTTCTTTTGACAGATAAGATTTTGACATTTTGTATTAATGCCCAGGCCTGCACAAATATACATATGGAGAGACATATCCCACATAGACATTATGTATTCTGAGGTTGCAATGTAACTGTTGGATTTACATCTCATTTAATGAAAGTTAAATACTAAAAAAGGAGAAATGAAAGAATGAAACCTGTAATTCACATCTCTAAACTGTACAAAAGACAAAGATTTGTACAGCAGTATGCACTGTTCTTCTTAAGCTTCGGATTTTGCAAAGAAGTAAAAAGCATTCCTGGATAAGAATTTGAAGTTCAAATTATTGAAAAAGTAGTCAGTCTAAATGTTGGCTTCTGTAGAAACTGACCTTAAGTACAAATGATGGTGTATTTTTATATTTTCACGCGCTAAAGAAGAGAGTGAATTGTACGTAGCACACTCAGAAGATGAGAGATAAAGATAAAGCAAAGGAAACTGTTTGATGCTTTTCACCTAATTGGAGGAAGTAAAAGAGTGATAAAGCTGACAGCACATATTAAGGGGAAAATAACTAACAATTTCATTAGGCAAAATTTACCATTTGTATGTGTTTTTAACACACACTAATATCGGTTGGATTGAGACTCCAACATGACCAAATTTCTATAAAAAATAATGAATTGCAGTTCTTCAACATACAATTATGTGTAAATGTCACCCTTATCTATAATCCTGCAGAAAAATTGAACAGAATGAACAGAAAAATTGAGGTCTAAACATTTTATTTTCTAAGCAGAAATCTTCAGGACACGAACCTCATTAGAACTCTCATTCCACCTGTGGAAACTGAAACAGATAGGATTGACATAAGCATCTAGGGATTTATAGACGTAATACTTATTATCACTAATAGGCTTTCAGTACCTAAATCCCAGGACGTCTAGCTGAGACTATGCCCCTAAGTATTTGGTGTGCTCTTCTGACGAGATGTTGTTGTCATGATGGCTATTTTAATAAGGTTTAATGTAATTGGAACAAAAGCAGCACACACAGTGTGCCTTGAGTTTTCCCAAAAGTGATTTACATGATTTATAGAAAAAAAAACAAATTCTGAAAGAACAAAGGGTTATCTTCCAGAGCTACTTACTAAACAATTTCAAAGATTGATTGATTGATTGATTTTGGTACTGGGGATTGAACTCAGGGGCACTCAACCACTGAGCCACATCCCCAGCCCTATTTTGTGTTTTATGTAGAGACAGGGTCTCACTGAGTTGCTTAGCACCTCGCCGTTGCTGAGGCTGGCTTTGAACTCGCGATTCTCCTGTCTCAGCCTCCCTAAGTGCTGGGATTACAGGTGTGAGCCACCGCGCCCGGCTCAAAGATTTATTTTAAATGTTTTTAAAAGTATGACTTCCCAGGTTATGACATACCTTCCAGTTTTTTCTTGTAGATTCAGTTTTTCCACAAGCATGAACTCATTTCCAGAGAAACAATATTCTTTTTGATTCTCAGGAAAATACAAGGTAAATGGAGAGAGATATATCCTACCTACTAGAAATGTAAATTTTGTCAGGAAAATAAGTAAGGCATGGCAGTACCTAAAAGCTAATTCCAGGCAATATTTGGTAAACTTAAACAGTCTTGAGCTGCTTAATGACTGGACATGTTCTGAGAAATGCATCATCAGGTGATTTCTCCTCTGTGTGAACACCAGAGTGTACTTGCACAAATTAAGGAGCCACGGCATCCTCGAGCAATAGAATCTTTGAACCTGCCATCGTATGTGCAGCTTGTTGACTGAAACACTGCTATCTGGTGCATGGTTGTAACTGCTCAGTTTGTACTGTCTGGCTGAGAGCTTCACAAGTTCAAGTGGAGGCACATTTAGAAGTCATTAAGTACAAGAGAAACTTCTCAGAACAAATGAATCTTGAGTTGAGCTTTGAAAGAACAGGATTTGAATCTTCAGAAAACAGAGAAACTTCTAGGAAAGAGATGTCAGAAAAAAATCTATGCAGTTATCCTTGGTTGAGGGACATAAAGGCAGTTGCCTCTGTCCCTCAGAAGTACTAATTTTGTCCCAAGGATGATATGATCGTAACTGGTCAAGGACTTGGGACAGAAACTCACATGACTTCCCAGAGGATGGCTTTTTATTTGTGCTTTAAAATTAAAATCCTGCAGCTAATACCTGGACATATATTTGACTCTAAATTGCCCTTTCTATTTTTCTTTACTTTCACATAAGGAAAAATATTTTATCTTTTTTTTAAACACTGTCATCAAAGTTCATGTTAAATTTAAACTCCATTTTGTTAAAGTCTCAGCTAAAATAAGAAGGAAATGCTCTGTATTGTAAGCAACCTAGAAAAGCTTAGCTTGCACCCACATTGAAACAGTAATGCAATTGTGAATGAGCAGAGGATGCTCAGTAGACCACGGCAGACATGTTGCTAGAGAAACGTCCTACAATCATCTTCAGATGGCACAGCTTCTATTTCTTTTACTTTCTTTGTTGCATCCATGTTGTTGACTCACTTCCTAGACACTAACAGGAACTTCCAGACCCAAAGATGAAGAGTCAGCTCTATCATCACTCAGGCCATTCATCTAGTCCAGGCACCTGTGGGAGACTGTAGGTGAGAAATTCAGGAGTTAATTTAGTCAGTCTAGTAAAGAATTGCCTGTGGAACCAACGGTTTTACAAAATTGACTAGCTGTTCTAGTAGCAATGTGGACACAGCTGCAATAAAAACATTCTCAATGTAACAGGACACTACCTGTCCACTCTCTTTAAGCATAAAGCTCTCTCAGCTTTTCAGAAGAGACTGCTACATAAATAAAAGATACTACTCTTTTTTTCACAGAAAATTATGTATATAATCAATCACACATGCTAGGAATATTTTCCTCCTTAATTGCAAACCATAATAGGAGTAAAAATCAAAGCTTTAGCTAATGGTCTTCTTCCATTTGTCCAGAAAATTTCCACGGAAGAGATCAATATTATTACTGTTCCAACATTTGCACAGCTTGTGTTTAACATGTCTGTCACACATTAAGGAGAAAATATTTTTTGAAGATACTGGATGTTAAGAAAAATTAGAAAAACATCAAGTTGAAGTTATTATTTTTAATGACTGCCAAATCCAACATTACTTCTGCTTCAGTAGTATTTAAACTATTAACCTGTTTCTGAGTGTATATTCATCCGTGAATAATTAGGGGGATTCTTTAGTAAGTAATTGATATGAAGGCCATATGACTTCTAAATTTACAAAAGCCTATTTTAAGATTTAAAAAATTATGAAGGTTATATGTGCATTTAATTAGTGAAAATGGGTATTTTGCCTATGTCTGGGAAGGAAGATTATTATAATCTGAGTCATTTAAAAAGATATCCTGAATCAATGACATTTTTACAATGCAGAAATAATCTTACTATATTACACACAGAAAGAAATGTTAAAGGGACTATTGGATTTGGCATGGGATTGTATAATGGCATGAGGAGGGAGAAAGTAAGAGAAAATTCAACATACAAATTGAAGTTACAAAAATAAAAATGTTCTCCATCCAGATTTTGGAGTTCTTGGCTAGCATGCCCATTTGGTGAAAGAAAAAGTCAGCAGAATAAGTTAAATTCTTTCTTTGGCATCAGAAAGATACACCTCATAATAGACATGGAAAACGTTCGTGTTAAAATTGTCACCCATGCATTTCCTTAGCCCTCTGCCTCCTGAGCTCATCTATGGAAGACCTGGACCCAAACTCTTGTTTCTACTCTGTACCTCTCTCCATTTCTTAGGTCCTTGCTCCAAAGGGTGATAGGCACATCTTCATTTCCCTGAGGAGACTTGACCTCTAGATTGTTTAGTTTCAAAATAACAAGAAGGGCAGAGACTGGAGAGTATAGGAATGGAGGGAGAAGGAAGGCATAGAGCAGAACAGAATTCCAACCATCTAGCTGCTGTTCGTGGCAAATTCTCAATACAGATTAAAGAGCATTTTGAAATACTTATGCCCTTTTTTAAAGTGCCCTCCATCCCTTTCTTTGTAAGATAATGATACCTCTCCAACCTTTCAGCAATCAGAGGAACAATTCCTTTACTTATCCATGTTTGTACCTGTTTTTTAGGTGTCAGTCTAATAAATTCCTGATTTAACTTTTTCTCTTATCATGATACCAAAAAAGAGACTTATCATGGGGAAGTAAAAATTTAGACGAAGATAACTAAAGGGCTGTCGGATGGAAGAGGAATTACAAGTGGTCCTAGGATTGATGAGTGGAAGCTTCACTAAACACTGAGGAAATATTGACTGAAGGAACAGATCCAAGGCAAATAAAGAAGACTTGGAATTATTACCAGGGAATCAAAGGGTATAATTCCCTGTTTGGACTCAGGGCCATTTCCATTTCCTATAGGTTTCTGAGCAAGGCTGAACAATCCCTTAGTAGTAATCTCAAATTAGAAGTGAATCCCAATGACCACAGAGATTCTCTACATTATCTCCTAAAAATGAGCTGTAGTGGTTGATCTTTCATCCAAACAGTGGATCGTGCTGGTTTTTGTAGTAACTGGATTTGAAATATTGTTTTAGTCCCTTAAACGTGTTCTGGGCTTCCATTTTCTCAGCTATAAAACACAATATCTATTATATCTTCCCAGTGTGATATGTTGCTTAGTTCTCTTCACAGTGGTCCCCTTGACTCTAAATGGTATAACCAAGGCATTCTTTAATTCCTGCCCTGAGACAAATGAGAGGAAGCCATGCAAACTGCATTTGCCAGCCGTGATTGAGCCATTTGACCAAGTATAGGCAGTCTTAGGTATCAGCATCATGTTTATTTAGCCAGAAACAGTTGCTAAAACAGTTTCTAAAAGCACTGATTCAAATTAAATTCCTAACATTTAAGGCCAAATAGGAGAAGGAATTAGGTTCCTAAATTTATCTCTGTCTTCTCAAATTTATATCATTATTTGCTAAGTTGATTCCCTCCTTAAATTATTTTGTTTTATTGCTTCTCATAAATAAGTGACTCTTCAAAATAGCACATAGAAAGTCCCTTTTGATGCATACTAACTCCATGGTTATTGTGTAATAAAAGTAAAAGGGTCTTGTGATCAATGGGATTGCTATATGATGAGTTAAACCAAGTTGAATCAAGATTTCATAATCATGGGATTTTTAGAGTATTTAATATGCTGATTTTAAATTGTGAATATTCATGAAAGGAATATTATATGCAGCATTTCCCAAATTATTTTGGAAAAAATATTTTTTCCTTGAAGCATTTCATAAGACTGGTATACTGGGGAACACATTTTAGGAAATCTAGTTCTGTATTATTTCTACTTCCTACTTAAAAAAATAAAGGGTAATAAACACAACTCATTAGGAAGTTTCTAAAATGATAATAATATGATCTAGATTATTTTCCATAACTAAAGGAAAAGGGAATCAAGGCTAATGAAAAATCTGAAATAGGACCTATTTTTAAAAGTAATATGACAGTTCCAAGAACCTGTGATCTTTTTAATAATTTTCCACTGAAGGGATTCCCAAAAGATCTGGTTTCCTGTATATTTGTAAGTAAATGTTCATTTATCCCTAAATAATTTAAGAACTAAAATGCCAAAAAAGCCAGCTTATTCCTATTTCTCCCTGTGATTTTTATCAACACTACCAACTCTCTTAATAGATTTTTATTCAGAAATGAAATACAATAACCTTTATCCCTCCACATTAAAAGAGTTCAAAGAAATCAATTTGCTAAGTAGAAAGGTTAAATCATTTTATATATTCTGGTTTTAGTAAAACAAAAAAAATAATTAAAAAAGCTCCCCCTTTCATTATGGAACAATTGGTCAAAGTGAAGTTTTTGAAGCACAGCGTTCCCTCTTCTTTAGTCTGTCATGCTTTTATAGCTGAGCCTTCAGTATGATGGTTTTTCATACTTTCTTCTAACTTATGTTGTGCTTCCTAGACGAGTGCATTTGGAAGTACTCATATATGCTACATTTTATTTTAGCTAACTTGACCATATTCTATTTTCCCTTGTTTATTTATTTATATTTAGTTATTTAGTTATTTGAGGCACTACAGATTGAACCCAGGGGTGTGCTATTACTGAGCAACCTCCCCAACCCTTTTTGTTTTATTTTATTTTGATACAGGATCTCCCCAAGTTGCCAAGGCTGGCCTCAAACTGTGATCCTCCTGTCTCAGCCACTGTCCCTGGCTTCCCTTTGTCTTTCTAGTAATCTTGCCATAAAGATCTTGGGACGGATCAGCGGTTTAGATAGTAGGATGGCGGGGTGTGGTCTCATGGTGGAGTTGAGTCTGATAACAGAGCCCATTTCAACAGGCTGGCCTGGTGTGTAGTCATATGGTTAAACTTAGCTAGGAAGGTGCCCCTGTTTGGAGGCTACTAGTAAGGTTTATGGCCACTGCTTGCCTTTCTTCTAAACACACAATTGCTCCTTAAGATCCATATAAATCATGAGGCCACCTAGGTCATTAAAATCCTTTCTTCTATAAGCTTGTTCCTGAGACAGAGAGAGTTAAAGGCTTGCTGTACACCAATTAAGTAGTCAGTCTGAAGTCAGTGAAAAGAAAAACATCACATAAACTAGTGGTTAAAGGATAACTCATGATTCTCTGTTTTATCTTCATCTAGTTTGCATTCTATTAAATGGGAGAAAAAAGATTAGTTAACATTTGAAATATATCTGTCCACAGAGATACTTCTCATTAGATAAATTACTCACCACATTATGAATTAATTGAGAGTATAGATGATTTGGGGCATATGAAGAATGTTTGCCTGGGTGGTAATTAGACTACTAGTGGCCCCTTCGTCTACCAGATACACCCACCTTCTGACTGCATAAAATTTTAAATAAGGTAAAAATGAAAAAAAAAATACTGTAAGCCTGAATACATGAAACTCTAAAGATGATTTACAGCAAAAGGTATGCTGCTTTCAATAAACATTAAGGATTAAAGAAAAAGAAAATCTCTCTGTGACATGATCTATTTTGCTCATGTGCATTTCATTCTAGCATCATAAATACATTAGGCTCATATCTAAAAGATCCCTGTTCCTTGGCTGTGGTTAGCTCAGTGGCTTGTTCTTTAAACCTGAAGGATCTGCTGAACAGAAAGACAGTTTTGGCTTGACTTAGTGCTCACTGCCCAACCTAAAATTCAGCTTAACCATTTTTATTTATTTATTTTTTAATACTGGTGTCACTGAAAGGAAGAAGCCTCTAAGCTGTGTCAGTAGACCTATTTTTCTTCAGCAGTTTCTATTTTCCACTTTTTCAGGAAAGATGACTGGTGTTTCAAGCTAAGGAGACCCCCACCTCCCTGCCCCACTGCAGAATGAATAATCTCACTTACTTGGCGCTGAAAAGGTTCTGTGGTAATTAGGAGTAGGGGGAACCCTAAGAAAACAAGTATTTGCCAACTTTAGTTCCTGCAGCTCTGATTAGCAAACTACCTAGATCCCCACTGAATAATTACTAATTAATCAGAAATATTTTTTTAAAGCTCTTAAAATTAGCACATTAGGTCCTATAGTCTGGATCAGAATTATTTCTTTATTTCTTCTTTCCAAAGAATTAGAAAGAAAATTTGAGGATTATGATTTTGTGATGCTGTAAGACAGAGTCCCTGCCTTTCCAGAACTGGAAATTGCACCCCGGTGTTTCCACCCATACCAATTAAGGGGCTTTGTGAGCAAATTCAGCCCTGCACGCTAATAGCACTAGTGCAACTGCAGATCATTAAATCAGTCGGGTTCATGAATGGAAACACTTAACGGATTTAGTGATTTTTAAAAAAAAATTTTAAAAACCAACATACTGTGGTATACATAAATTGCTTTCTTTAACTCCATTACTGACTATGGCTGTAACTGATTTCTGGCAGTAGTATTGAGGTAAGACCACTATCATTCCAAGTGATATTTTTCAGAATACCAAGTAAGGTCATCTTCTAAGAGTTAGTCATCTAGAATTGATAGATGTCCATGGCAGATAACAATAACTAAATTTCTTGGACTAACTAAACTGTGGCCTGTTTTGAACAGGTTAGTATAGTATACATTTTAGAAAATAAACATCTGCTCCATTTAGTTTTCTTTGTATTTATCTCTCCTCTCCATATTCCAACCTCATTAGAAAGGGGAATTTCAAATCCCTACAAAGGTTATTGCATATATTATTTGATTTTCCCTATGATTCTTTAAGTTAATTATCATTTTGCCCATTTTACAGATTAACAACTTAGGTTAGTTAAGTGACCTAGCCAGGATTCCCTAATAGTCAGTGGCAGAGAGTGAGGAAGAATTCACTCACATCACAGTCATCCAGTTTCACATAAATTGACCACCTGATTCAAGGCAAGTGCCATTTCCTTGCCTCATTGTTCCTTTTGTCATTTTGTGTGATGTTAGAGATGGTGACTATTAATCAGTTTTCTGTAGCTATAATGAATACCTAAGATAATAAACTTATAAAGATAAAAGGTTTATTTTGTCTCACAGTTATAAAAACTTAAGTCCATAATAGGTCCTGTAACTTTGGGCCTATTGAGAGGCAGCACATCATGGTGGGAATGTGTGGTGAAGCAAAACCATTCACCTCATGCTAGGAAGTGAAAGAAAGGAAGAAGTGTCCAGGACTCCACTATGCCCTTCAAGGACACACCACCAGTAACCTAAAGACCTCCCACTAGGCCACACCTCTTAAAGGGTCTACCTCCCAATAGCACCAGGTTGGGGACCAAGCCTTTCCACATAGTCTTCTGGGGGCAATTAAAGATTTAAACTATAGCAGTGACAATTCTTGGAAAAGAAAACTCATTTTTAATCAGAGGTTTAGGAATGGATCCTGAACTTCAGAACAAGAATCAGAATTCTGTACATACTGCTGCATCTGTCCCCTCAATGGAACATGTTAAAAGAGACTCAGTTACCTTAAAAGAAAAAACCACTCTGGACGGCTGAGCAGAAAATAGCAGATAGAAGAGAATATTCTTTATAGAAAAAAAAGTCAAGACTTAAAGTAAATTAAAAGTAAAAGTGTCCAAAATGCCCCACTGTCTTTTCTTGATGGTTTTAGCCAGTATATAAAGCCAACTTCAAGCAACCTACGAAAACTTTTTTCTTTTTTCCTGGAGAACAGTGGAAAATTGGCAAGAAGTAAAAATTTTCTACGAAACAGGGAGGTGAACAAGTTGTAAATGATGTTAATATCTTCCAGATGGTACAGTTTTCCTTGGGAACTGAATTTATTGTAATTAAAGGCATGTGAATTTTCTATAAATACTAAACCTTATATGGCTGACACTAGAAGACTCCATCACTTCTGGAGCACAGTTATTTTAAGGGAAAATGTTCTTTCCCTTCCGTTTAAAATGTATCTTTGGGTTTTATAATCTGAATTGGATCAGAGGAATAGTTTCCCATGTGAATGTTTTTTTAATCTTTCTCATCAATAAGTTGTAATTATGAAGTGAAATTTTTCAGAAACAATAAATTAAAACTCCAGATATTCCTTATTAAAATTGTATAGTTTGATCATTATTTTACACCACATGCTTTGAATTCTTTTATACCTGTTTTTGAATTGTTATTATTACCTCTTAGTTTCTAGATATGTATATTGGACAATTTCCGGAATATCTGCTTTTTCTTCAATCAGAGAAAGTCTGGTTCCATTAAGGAACCTGCTTTCCCTTTTACTGTGAGTGATTCCTTTAGGCCCGGGGGGCCCCAAACCAACA
Source organism: Geosciurus inauris (assembly GCA_004024805.1). Lineage (NCBI taxonomy): Eukaryota > Metazoa > Chordata > Mammalia > Rodentia > Sciuridae > Geosciurus > Geosciurus inauris. Next base: position 130,907 of record PVHX01000061.1, read on the forward strand.
GCCTGTATGACAAAAGAATATTGAAATAGCCTCCACAATCACCTCCCTTCCCACTTCTGCCCATGGCCTTACCCTGGACCCTACTGCTCTCTGCTCTATCCTGCCTCCGGTACCAGTAGTAATGTCCTATCCCAATGTTTCTACTAGAACTTGTTCTATTTTGTAGGCAAAATTCTAAGTAAGATCCTCAGTCCCTGATCTCCTTTCCCTGGTATACACATACCCTCTCCTAGTTATTCAGTCAGACACAAATCTACGTGCTGCTGCAAAGGGATCTTGTAGGTTTAATTAAGAACCAACTGAGTGGACCTCAAGAGTGAGAAATTGTCCAGGGTGAACAGGACTTAATCAGGTAACCCTGAAAAGGGACTAAGCTTTTCCTCAATTTTTTTTTTTTGGTACCGGGATTGAACTCAGGGGTACTCGACCACTGACATCCCCAGCCCTATTTTGTGTTTTATTTAGAGACAGGATCTCACTGAGTTGCTTAGCACCTTGTTGCTATAGCTGGCTTTGAACTTGCGCTTCTCTTGTCCCAGCCTTTCAAAGTGCTGGGATTACAGGGGTGCACCACTGTGCCCAGCTTCCTGAAAATTTTTGAAATGAGATGGGAGGAATTTATTGTGAGTGTCTCTATCAATGGCTTTGAAGATGGTGAGCCCACGTGCAAGGATCACAGGTAATTCCTAGGATCAGAGAACAGTCCCCATCGGCAGCCAGCAAGGAAATAAAGACTGAAACCCTACAACTGCTAGAAAATAAATTCTGCCCCAACAGGGAGAGCTCTGATGAGGATACCAAACTCCAGTGAGATGTAGCCCTGTGACACCCTGAGCAGAGATCCAGTTGTGCCATTGACACATAGAACCGTGAGCACATAATTGTGGGTTGCTTTAAGCCTCTAAGTTGATGATAATTTGTTCCTCCACAATAGAAAATAATAGTCTATTACCTGCTAGATGTTTATTGTCTCAATTTCTTTCCTTCTTCATAGATTATGACCCATGGTAGCCCTCATAGTTCCTCACACAATCAATATCTCTTTTAATTTTATTCCAGTAAGATTTTTTCTTTAATATTTTCTTTCGTCAATTTTGTAAGAACTTATTTCCTGGAACTGTAAACTCATGTACCTGATGTGTTCCTATCTGAACTATTAATCACCAGTTTTCTATAGCTGCAATGAAATTATAGATAGTCATTATGACCCTGAGGCCTTACAATGCTTAAAGATTATATTTTTAGTGTGTGAAATTAGCTTTGTGAGCTTCACTGTGTTTTGATTATTACAGAACTAGTCATTTGAGTATGGAACATGTGGAAATCTTTCCCAAACTTCCTCAGAGGGCCCACATTGTGAGAACAATATTAGGTGGACTACATGGTATTGGAATTTCTTGGAAGAAAATTATCTGGAACTTTCAGATAAGCTCAAGAGTAATACCGCATTGTCCTTTAATAAAGGCAATAGCATTGCAAAATGACATCAAAGGTTTCTGCAAACATTTTTTAATGTTCTAAGACAAATGAGGGGTTAGCATCACTTTTACAGTCAGTGAAGCTGATTGGAGGCAAGAAGATATGGCTTAGGTATATCCAGCAGCCACTGGTGGATGCAAAGTTCCCTGATCTTTTTAATGCTGTGTGCTTCACAGCTCAGTGGCTTAAGTCCAGCCAGTCCAGCAGATCATCCCTGAACTTAGGAATTTGTGCTTATTTTGGAGTTATGCAAATGACACAAACCTTAGTCCCTCAGGCCACTCATGGATGGAACCTGAGTCTGGGTGATAAGAGTGCTAGGAATTCAGTGTTAGAGAAGTGGAAATGCTGCTAAAATAGTCATTGTCTACTCAAATGAATTAGGTTTTCAATGTGTGATAAGTAGTTATCCCAATAGAAAAAAACATACATAGACAGCAAATTACTTGGTGTAAATATGCATAAACACATAACAGGTGTAGAGATAATAATGCAGTAGTTGAAAATTTAGATTTGTGGGATGTGTTGAAAGTACCACTAGAAAAGAAATAAGAAAAACTGAGTGTCATAAGTAAAAATGTGTCCCAAATCAGAGATTAATGTCCCACAATTCCGATTATAACACACAGAGTGTATATAGAAACATACAACTTTAAGAGAGAGAAATGAATAAAACACATGAAAAAATATCTGACTTTAAAGGAGGAAAATTACTTTCTAAATATAGAAACAAACTTTAAAAGAGACTATGGAAATATAATAAATGATTCCATAAATAACATAAAGTTCAAATTTTGTACAGATTTAGAATGGTTTGCAGGTAAGTAGATGGAGTTAGAGAATATCATGCTAAGCAAAGTAGCCAATCCCAAAAAACCAAAGGCTGAATGTTTTCTTTGATAAGGGGGTGCTAATCTATAAGTGGGGAGGGCATGGAATGAGCAGAGGAACTTTAGATTAGCCAAAGGGGAGGGAGAGGATGAGAGGAGGTATGGAGAGAGGAAAGATGATGGAATGAGATGGGCATCATTACCCTAGGTACATGTATGATTGCATTAATGGTGTGACCCTACGTTAACCAGAGATGTGAAAAATTGTGCTCCATTTGTATACAGTGAATATCAGAGCATTCTGCTGTCATGTATAACTGATTATAACAAATAAGAAAAAGAATGGTTTTCATATAAATGTGGCCATAGTCTAGAAGCTGAAAGGAGAACATCCAGGTCACACCCCAAGCCTCTGTTTCTCTGAAGAAGGTCTAGGGAATTGTAGTCAGGGTGCTGAGGTGCAGCTCCTTTGTGCTCCAAATCTGGAGCATTGCCACTCTGGCTGGTTTCCATCCTGCTGTTTGGTCACAGGGTCCAACCCTTCCCACTTAGTTAATTATTGTGAATGGGGAATTGGTCTGTGTGGTACAGGCTCACCTCTGCTCCACCTATGCTGAGGCAGCTTGTGTTCAGGGTTAGACAGCTGGCAGTAGGAAGAAAGCTAAATTATGGATGCCATTCAGCTCCTCTCTGGCACATACCCCAGTTTCATCTCTATTGCCCAGGTGTCATGTGGTCCCTGAATATCCAGCCTGAGCAAGAGGAACAGGACAGCTATGGCAGGAAGCCCATTCAGTGACTACCATCAGTTCCACTGAAACTTGCAATGCAGGTGTCTCCCTGAAAGGCAAGATCTGTTTCTGCCTCATACACATGTTCATATACACCTTTGTACACACCAAGATTGCTATAATTCACATATTGAATGTATCCCAAAGGACTATTTGATAACGACTTGGTCCCCAGGGTGGTGCTGTTGGGAGGTAGCAGGGCACAGTGGGAGGTCTCCAGGTCATTAGGGGTGTGCCATTGAGGGGTAGTAGCAGGACTTCAGCTCTTTCCTCTTCCTCTTTTTCGTGTCCTCTTCTTGAGATGAGCAACTTTGCTGTACCATATACTCCTGCCATGATGTGCTGCCTTGCCACAGGCCCAAAGGGACCAACCAATGATGTACTGAAACCTCTAAAACTGTGAACTAAAATAAACATTTTCTCTTTGTAAGTTGATGATCTCAGGTATTTGTTACAGTACTGAAAAGCTAACACAAAGAGGTTTGTTTAGAAAATTCTAATAAAGAAAAACCAGTGTAGTCTTATTTAATGGGGGTACTCTCCTAGCAACAATAACCAGCTGAACAAAAGACAACAAATTAGTAATTGTTAATGACGAATATTTTTAAAAGCCATCTCACAAAACATGTAAGAAAAGTAATAACAAAGAGCGCATATTGGATGGAGCTGGAGAATATCATGCTAAGTGAAATAAGCCAATCCTAAAGAACCAAAGGATGAATGTTTTCTCTGCTATGTGGATAACAGGGTGGGGGGCTAGGGCTGAGAATAGAGGTACTTTGGAGTAGACAAGGGGAGTGAAGGGAGGGGAGGGGATCTGGGGGGTGGAAAAGATAGAAATGAATTTGAACATTATTACCCTATGTGCATATGTGATTACGTGGCCCGTGTAATTCTACATCATGTCAACCCCGAAGAATGAGAAGTTATACTCCATTTATGTATGATGTGTCAAAATACATTCTGCTGTCATGTGTAACTAATTAGAACAAATGAAAAGAAAAAAAAAAAGAGTATACTGGAGTCACATTTGCTCCAAAGTAGGCAATATACGGAGGATACAAATTCCCTCCTGTATGTGTCTCCCTCAGGTTAGCTCCCCAACTCTGGGCTCCTTCTGGAATGGTACTACCTGCCAACTGCCTTCCTGGGATCCCTGTCAAGACTAAATTAGATAATATGTGTGAGAAAATTTTATGACATGGAAAATACTGTATAATGTCAATTATTATTGCCAGCCTTTCAGAAAGCATGAGATCAAATCCAATTCATTTTAACTTTCTGGAACATAAGAAAAATATATCACATGGAGAGTCTCATTGATCCAGAGGTTTAAAAAAAAAGGCAAAGTCTTTGATTTACTTTCATATAAAACATCATAAAGATAGCATTTTCTGACCACAAAATACAAAATTGTTAACAAGGCAAACAGATACTGATTTGCCACTTTATAAACTGCTAGTTAGTGCTTTGCAAAATAACTTTTATCTGATTATTAAGAAACACTTGTCCGTTGTAAAAGTTTTGAAAAATACAGAAATTAAATAGGAACATAATGTCACTACTCCAGAGTTCACCACTTATTACATCTTGGCATGTTTTTTTCCAGTTCTTTTTATGCATATCTCAAAAAATTGAGAGTATACTGTACATAGGGGCTTATATTCTGGTATTTTACTTATAAACATTTTTCCTATGTTATAAAGAAAACCTTTCATTGGGCATGCTTTTTAATGGCTACATATTATTCCATGTTGTGATTGTATATAAAAATGTAATATTATTCTTGATTATTAGAATAGATTTTTAAAAAATGGTTTTACTAAGTAAACCATTGTTAGGTTTTTCATATATCTTGATTAAAGGCATTGCAAGCAAGCCAGAACTGTTGGGGGATAAATCTCATGTAAAATTGCTCAAAGCACACATGCAGACAAATTGATTCCTCATACATCCATCATTATGTATTTTTATTTTCAAATCCTCTTTCTAATACTCTGGGGAAGATCTTAGACAATTTTTAGCAGTACAGCAATTGTTTACAGGCATTTATTTAGGATCGCTATTAAATGCCTTATGCAAAATAAACCAAAGAACCACAGAAACACTTTTTTGCAGGTGAAAATTATGTTAGCCAACATCATTTCTCACTCTGGGGTATGATATCAGATATCAAATTTCTCCATTATGAATGTTCATGTGTTGATGGGGGTGGATCCCCTTGGGAGGAGATTAAAAGGACAGCACCACCTAAAAAAAAACCCTTCCTAATAATTTGAGAATGTCCAGAAGGCTTGGGGGGCTTGGTACAGTAGCTCACTGTCTCAGACAACACTGTGAAGGGGATTAGCTTTCTTAACATTTCATTCTCTCCACCAAGAGAGTCAGGGGTCATTGGTACTCACAAGAGAAGCCTGACTTAAGTAAAGTATGCTATTCATCTATTCAGCACCGCATACCTATAAAGTGTCCGAAATGGCTCTTTTGTGACTAAATACATTTCCATTTTCCCATCACTTTTTCCCCTACTTGGCCATTTTCCTAAAACCATAATTTAAACTTTCCAAAGGAAAAAAAAAATCTCTGGGTAATCCTTTCAAGAATTCTTAGGAGGAAACTTTCATTCTTTGATCACTCTTATGGGAAACCTAACTTGTGATTATTATTAGGATTTAAAATATTTCAGCACCAACATATACCTAAGTACAGTGGGATGGAGAAGCAATGTGAGCAAAAGGCCTGTAGCTTAGGAAGCTGGGATTCTAAAGCCAGCTTTAGAAAGAAGAGCCACCCGGGTATTTCACCTTAACACGGATATCATGGAAAGCCAGCATCATTTATCAAAAAGGTGAGGTAGAGACTTTTGTATTACTTTATAAGAAATGTACACCTGGTTTGCCATTGCTACTACACAACGGAAAAGCTTGAACAGAGAAGACTTAAGAAATGGGAGGATATCTAAGGGAAGAGGGGTTGTTTGCCTTCTGAATATTTTAACTACCCACATCATATTTACTTCCCAAGATAAGTGGGGAGTGTCTTTCCTTGGATGGGATCCGTCTGTACTATTAGCAGGAACAGGAAGAGACCCAGCTTCTAGACTCCTGCCTAGAATGGTGATGCTCTTTGGACCCAGGCAGGCACCTTTGTCACCATGAGCATTCTTTCTCCAGAGCAGGAATCCAAATGGAAGGAGGACTCCTCAACTTTATAAGCTCTCTAGCTCTTATGAATTAGAATTTTTTTGGATGCAATTCCTGGTTCTCCTCCAGCAACTGGAGCACGGCTGTTTCCAGTGAGTCAGACAGGTGCCTTCACTTTCACCTCTGCAGGCCTCTGTTGTCGCCGCTGGAGATCTTAACATTGCAAGCAATGCAGTGTTTGCCACACTGGCAGCAGCAACAGAGCAATGTGCAGCCGGCTGGGGGATCGAAATTTGCAAACTCAGTATCCTGGGCCTCAGGCCAATGCAGGCTGGGTGCGTTGCTGTGGTGACACGTTTACTCTCTGAGGAGGGATGCTGGCACACCAGCTGCGTTCCTGGCACTGCGTTTGCCAGTGAGAAACTTGTGGAGTGGAACTGGTATCAACTCCAGAGGGAGATGCAAGCTGCTTTCTTAACTTCTTTGGCAATACTATCTTTTGCAACTTGTATATAGTACACCCTCCTGCATATTTACAAGAACTCCTATTCGTGATACTCTTTGGGGTCTGGTTGGATGGTACTTTGAAGGGAAGAGCTAAAATGATAGCAGACTTCCAGTTTACAAATGTAACTATAGCATCCCTGAATAATTCAATTTCCTAAAATTGGCATGTAACTATGCAATGACTTATCTTTTGCTGGGAAGGGATTCTAATCCCCCCTCACTTTTAAAAATAGCTTTTACTGTTGCCAAGAGGAGAGCCTACTATTTACTATCAGAGGAGGATATGTGAATTAAAATACTTGCTTTTTTCCCTCTTGCATTTCATTGGCACTACTACATTAGCCAAGCTCGCTAATACCTGAGAGAAAGAAATGCCCTTAGTTCTTCAGAATGCCTGACCCACCTCTCTTATTTGTGCCTGCAAGGCAACATGCACCAGGATTTAGCTACTTAGTATTCAGACCATGTCAAGATTCAAGTAAAAAGCCTATATTGCAAAGCTCGATGCACAGTTGCCAGACCAAACAGTCAACAGTTCAAATCACAGTTAGATTATAAAAAAGCGTGGGGCAAAGCATGCAGACCTGTCTTGTCAATGAAGCAGTAGAGATAAAAGGAATTACTCTATAAATGCCAACTTGGGAGGCTTTAATGAATACAGAGATGGTGTTCTTTCCAGCTGCCCCCAGTTGACTGTGAAAGCTGTTTAGGATTTTGACCATAAAGCTTTCTTCTTCCTCCTCCTCCTCTTCTTCCCTCTCTTCCTTTGTCTTCTTTTAAATGCAAAACATCTAAGTATTGAGAAAGGAACAATTCATCTGTGTATTTCCATAGTTTTGCAAATGGACAGCCATGTTAGCAGGCCAAGTGATTACTACTGGAAATATCAAATGTAATAGAGGAAATGCAGTTTAGACAATAATTCACATATGTTAATGCTTAGTTCCATCAATGTCAGCTTTATTTTCTTCTTGATATACACAAAGCTGGCACACAATTTTAACTGATGAGGTAATGTCATTTTTAATTTAGAAAGCCTTAAGCTGTCCACTCTAACCAGTGATATCATCTTTGCAGTTGTCTCCTGAGACTTTATGTAAACGTAAGTAATGTGTCCTGGGCAGTTTGAAAGAGATTGTTAAGGATGACATCGGTCATCATGAAGATTTCTCCCCACTTTGATTTCTTTTAAATTGCTAGATAAAGTTGATGTGACTGCCATATTTTAGCCATACCTGAAATTAATATATACCAGGATTTGTGATCCAAGGGAAACACAGAAATAAAAATAAAGGTTTGAAATGAACTGATTATAATGTGTTCATGTTAGTTCTAGGAGAGAAATGGAAACAAATCAGATCCTCTGGCTCCTATATGACTTGGCAAATAAAAAGAAAAAAAAAGAGCAAGATACTAAGAAATATATAACACCAAATAAATAAAAATCCCCTTATTTCCCTCAAGGACAGTAGTGATGGTTTCTACCTTTTAAAGATAAATAAGTTGCAAACATATCAGTTATCTCAGTGTAACCTTATTGTCACTTTTTCATTTGTCTCTTTAGTGTATCATTATTAAACCAGATTTTTTTTTAATCGTATCACTTTGGTGATTTCAAGTGCATCTTATTTCTTTTTCAAATAATATTTCTTGAATCATTCGGACTACTGAGTATAGACAAGGCTACTTTCCATTTTTGAATAAATTTTTTTCTATGAATAAATTATATTCTATGATCCATGTATAGTTTGGGGAAGATAATCTGTGTTTGAACCATTGAATGTGAGCACTGAGAGAGTTTTTTCTAAGAGTTTGACAGAATTGAGTTAAATAGTAAAGAATCTGCTTATTATTCTGTGGCCATATGTTTAGAGGGTCGCTCACAGAAATCAAAGTATTGTTCATGGAGAGCTCCAGCTAAGGAGACATTTTGAATTCATAAAAGAACTTCACAGTTTGAAAAGAATGCATAGCATTATGTATTGACACCCCACCACCATAGACAAAGGAACACAATTTAATAATAGAGAATTGTGCTCATGAGATTTTTCTTTTTCTTGTTAATTGGTTACTTTAACTGACATTGTCTACAAGTATAATGGACACCATTATTCTTAATAGTTCTGTGTTGCCAGATGATGTATACAGACATGATGTAGTCCATTTTAATTATTTCATTTTGCTGGATATTTTTTTCCTCCATGTAAAGCAGGGTGAATGCAGAAAGCACTTTTTCTCTTGACAGACTGTGCTGTATAACATTACTTTCTGAATTATTGAAATTAAAAGGATATTTCTTGCCAACCTAATGTCTCCTTTCCTGTTTTTGTGCTAGGTATGACTATGTGGAAGTCATCGATGGAGAAAATGAAAATGGACGCTTATGGGGAAAATTTTGTGGAAAGATTGCCCCTTCTCCTGTGGTGTCTTCAGGGCCATTTCTTTTTATCAAATTTGTCTCTGACTATGAGACACATGGTGCAGGATTTTCCATACGTTATGAAATTTTCAAGAGAGGTGAGTGAGTAAATGACAGAACAAGAATGGCTAAAAGATGGTTTAACATTGATTTTACAAAAGACAAAATCAAAAGAAAGATGGAGGCAATGCTGTTATTCTTTTCTAAAGAATATATTTTCTGCTTATAACATGTTGACAAATACATTAAATAAAACTACCCATTGTATAGAGGAAGTTTGTTTAAAATTGAACAGAAGAATTTTAAAGAATCAAAATCGCATCATTCTGATGTATTCACCAGTATTTATAAAGAATATACTTCATTAAATTCTTTAAAGAGCATTCTTTTTACTCTTAGAGTTTGATTTTTTTTATGTGTGAAAAATGTATTATTCCCTCTTATCTTAAAGCCATGTACATCCTGTTCCCTTTATTTTATTGCAAAATTCAAAACTGGTAGTTGTCAGGGAAAGCAAAACTGCCCACCAACCCACCAACCTTATAACTTCCATCCCTACTTTGGGTGGAAGTTCAGGCAAGAGGCTTTCTACTAGGGAGAGGATAGTTGAATGAAGAACCTCTTATAAAAAACAAAAGAGCAATGCTTTCAGTGGAATTCCCCCTAGTAAGGTAATATCAGTTACCCTCACTAATACAAGCATTACTTACCTTCTGTTGCAATGGTGAATATTGGGTTGAGATAGAATCTGACTATTCATAAGCTCTCAGACTTGAGGTATTAAATACACATACCAGTCATGTCTTAGTTTGCCTTCTGTTACTGTAACAAAGTACCTGAAATAAAGCAACTTAAAAGGAGATTTCTTTTGGTTTATAGCTTTAGAGGTTTTAGTCCATGGTCATGTGGCCCCATTGCTTTTGGGCCTGTGGTAAGGCAGCACAACCTGGTGGGGCAGTACATGTCAGAACCAACTCTTCACCTCATGGCTGGGACATGAAAAAGAGAGAGGAAAGGCTAAGGTGCCATAATCCCCCAATGACTGGAAGACCTCCCACTAGGTGCCATCTCTTAATGTTTCCACCACCATCAATAGTGCCAAACTGAGGACTAAACTTTTGTCATATGGATCATTGGAGGACACTCCAGATCCAAACTATAGCATGTCAACAAATAGACAAGATAACTTTATTTGGAAGTCACTGTAGACTCCTCTTATGTGTTAAATTCAACCTTTTTTGTTACTTGCATTTTTAAAGTTAGTATTAATGTATTGGCAATCCAGGGATAGAGGCCCAGATTTTGAATATATTGTCCTGAAGTATAATAGAAAATGCTGAAGTATAATTGAAAGTTGGTTTAATAGAAAAAGATTCAGCCACACTAGTTTGGTCCTCTGGGTCAGTGTCAACCAAGAATAATGAAAAATTGTCATTGGGAATTTGGGGCAATATTGGTACAACTTCATTAAATTTCTATGATATCTGTTTCTGCCCCTATATAGAAAGAACTTTCTTCATAAATTTACTTAGAACAAATACCATTAGTACAAATGATAGTATACATGACATCAGCATGAGCAGATGTTTATATATGTACATATTTTCTTGTGTTGAAAGCTGTTTGATTTATTATGTGAATCACACTACCCATGTATGTATATGTATATACACAGGCATGTCTACATCCTCTTGCTTACTTGCCTGGAGCACTACCAAAGACAAAAAGTCTCAGAAAAAGTCTAAGAATAGGTTTAGTCTTCAGTTTTTCTCATGAAGATGATCAAAAGAAAAAAGAGAGAGAGAGATCTGTCAGAACTGATTATCAATGAAATTTGAAAAAATACCACTATTTCCAGAAACTCCTAATGACTCCACTTTTCTTTATTCTGCTCATCAAGAATTCTTCATCTAAATTCAGATGAACTCAGTTTCCTACACTCTTTAGTCTCAGATGCACCATAATTTCACTGTCATGCTATCCAACAGCATCCTTGGGAATCAAAGCCTTCTGTTCTTTCTCTTCAGGACTTTCTACATCCAGCGTGACTTTTAGTTCTTCCTTTTTTATCCAAATGTCTCAACAAGTCACAGCTTCCTTTGTGGCCCACTGCCATTAACCAAATAGGCACAGATTGTGGTTCTCCCATGTTACTTAATGCTACTGCACAGGCATCAAGTGAGGTCCTCAGAACAACTATAATGGTTCTCCCTCGCCTGTTGGGTTAACACTCAGTTCCTGCTTGAGGTTGGATGCCAACTACATCTGCACTTGGACTTGTCCACCTGCAGCTCTCCCAGATCTGCCGTCTGTCTTCCTGCTTCAGGACAAGGCACTGGTTAGACCGAGCAGAACAGAGCGTGAATTTGAATTTTGCCACTGCCTATTTGTGTGAATGCACAGAGCCTCGGTTTCCTCATCTAAAAACAAACAAACAAACAAAACATAGAGACTATACCAAGCACAGACTTGTGAAAATATGGAAAATATGTTGCCAATGCCTGCCACTGACAACATTTGCTAAGCAATACCTTTACAGTGAATATGGATAAAGATAGTGCCTTCAAAATACAGAGCCCTTGTTCTCCTCCAGTATAATCTTTACCTTCTTAGGAATTTGACTCTAGATGTATTTTTCTCAGGAATCTCTTTGTAATTAATCTGATTCTTTAAATACATACACTCAAGTTGTCATCTATGTGTGTATACCATATACAGTATGTGGAATATTTTTTTGTGTGTGTACAAGCATAGTATACACACACACACACATTCTACTCACTAATAGGTTTCTCCTTAATATTTTCAGATTATTTCATATCATGTGTGTTTTACTTCCCAACTAAATGAATACTACTTGAAAAATGCAAAAATACATATTTTTTCCTCACTGCATACAAATTGTTATATACTCCACAGAAATTATTAATAAAATACATTTGTGTACATATATGCAGGTCATGAATGTTTTTATCTCCTAAGCCATTTAACAATATTACAGAATCTGTAAATCTCTGTTCTTTTGAAAATATAGCCCTTCTTCCAGGGTGCAGGCATTTCAAGTTTCCTCAAAACACAAATTATACTAATCAGTTTAATGCAATCAAGAAACTAATCTTTTACCTGATGACCTTGAATTTTTCAAAAGATTACAGTTCTAAAAGAGACTTAGGCCATTTCTGAATCCCTAGGGATAAATGTCTAGAAGTCCCTCTTTCCCTGACAGTCAGCAAGCCCAGTTCCCACCTCTTACACCATTCCTTCTGGGTCATCCTAAACCACCCCAATTCTTCCCCAGAAGCATCAGTTTCCCTTTTTATCTGGTTTCCCACATGTTGAAAGCTCGAGTCTCCAGCCTTAAAATTATCCCCATTCACCTAAAAAAATTTTTCCAGGACACCTAACCCCCCTAACTATCACTCTATACCTGTCCTTCCCTGTGGACTGGGTCATCCAGGATGTGATGCTGGAAGAGGCTGTAGAAGTTTCTGTGGGTCTCAGCGTGGAGGATGGGTACCATTTGTTGAAAGTAGGATTGGCCACTTGATACACATTGTTCAACTAAGAGTCTGTGTATTTATGCTGAGTGTGGTGGTGCATGCCTGTGATCCCAGTGGATTGGGAGGCTGAGGCAGGAGGATCACAAGTCCAAGGCCAGCATGAGCAATTCAGTGAGGCTCCAAGCAACTTAGTGAGACCCTCTCTAGAAATAAAAATAAAATGGGCTAAGGATGTGGCTCAGTGGTTAAGTGCTCCTGGGTTTAATCCCTAATAACAAACAAACAAACAAACAAAAACCCAGCAGTCTATATATTTAATAATAAGTTCAAACTATTATTATTGTCTGTCCCCATCATCATTAACAACTTGTGGCTATATAAGTATTCTCAGTCTTACAAATAACATCAAAAGCATGGTGTCTACTAGCTCCAGATGTGCACATGAGCTGCCCTCACATCTGCAGCTCACTTGCTCGGGGGTACACAGGACTGCTGGCCTTATTCTTGGGTACTCAACACAAAATTCCTGAACCCTTTCCTGCCACTGTCCTTTTTGGAGAAAGTACTTGTTCATCTGTGGCAGTAACTAAGATAAATATTAAAATATTAAAACAAATTTTGATGCACAATGGGGAAAATATGAAACTACAGAATCTTTAAGTTAGAAGAGTTTTTTTTTTTCAAATCCAAAACCCAACTCTTATGCAGAGAAATCTGAGAACCAGAAAGGTTAGGAGGTCACCTGAGGCTGCACAGCATGGTAGTAGTAAAGGTGGGGCTGGAACTCACATCTCCTGGCACTTAATCCAGTTCTTTTTCATTACCCCAAGAAATATGCCCGTACTGTATCGAGATAACTAGAAAACCTAGGATAGCTTCCAAATCTATGTGATGTGACAAGGCCCCAGTGAAAATGTTGATACTCACTTAGTTTTGAAAGTAAGCTCATAGTTACTGTCACTTTTTTTTTCTTGTTAAGACTTAATCCCACATGGATGAGCACCTACATTCAACCTTGCTGTTTGCTTTGCCTTGCAAGACCAAGCCAACACATTTCCTCCAGAGAGGATGGAGGTGTCCAGGGTCACTGTTACTCTATCTTGAAAGTAAAATGCTAAGGAGTTACCAATTTCCTATATGTAGACAGAAAGATATATGTATTATGTGTGTATGGATGGATTGATCAACAGATATTCTTTGTGAATTAATGGTAATAACTCAAACTGGAAAAGTCATTGTTATCTCAGGAGCCCCAGAGTAATCTAAAAATGGATTTTTAAAGCTTTACCTAGAACTGGCCTGGTAAAATGCAATATGTTAATAACTTTTTAACCAGAATTAAACACATAAGCATTTGAGGCCATCATGGTGAAGCATGGACCGAGAAGGTTCGGGAGTTATTTTGAACCAGTCAGACCTCTGCAGGCCAGGCTTACTGCACCCATACTATTTCTAATGTCTCTCCAGTGCCATGGGTAGCTCATATGTGTGCAAAGAGAGAGGCATTGCTTTGTTTTCTCAGTACACTGCCAGATGCATCAAGATGAATATTCAGCTTACTGACCTGAGCCACTAAAAATAGAGATCTGCTAGTTAAATTTAATCTGCATTGATGCCTAGTAATTTACCACTGGTTGCTGGTCACTTAAGAGCAATCTTGATGCACCACCTTACTTGAAGTTGAATCCTTGCAACGCCATTATCACTTCTACCTGTGAGTCATAGTGAGAGAACGTGCAGGAGAAAAAAATTGTTGAATCAAATACACCCTCGCCTGATCCTGAGATTCAAAGGATCAAGTCATCTCTGATTCACAAAGTCTTCAGTTTAGTGATTTGAAAATCATGGCAGTGGTGGTGGTAATAAAAGGCAGAATATGTTTATGTCAGTGTAGATAGGTGGTTTTTTGGTGGTGTAGTCAATTCCACCCTAGTCAGTGCTAGATAACATGAATTAAAATTGGGCTCATCATGCAGTCATAACATCAACCTGTACTATGTATGAATGCCCTTGATCATTTTCAATTACAAATCACCATAATTGGTGAAGTCTTAATAATACTGAACAGTCATTAAAATTACACATTATAAATATGTACATATATACACACACATATATACACACATCCATTAACTTGCAATTTTAGAATGATATACTGTACTATAGCTGATACTTTGGGGAAGGTTAGGATGTCAACATTGATATCAGGTGACTGACTTCTAGCATCATGGCCTGTAATCACAGTTTATCGTGCCCTCACTAACAGCCACACGTTACCAGCACACCTGTGTCAACACCACTCAGAGTGAGTCACTCGCCCTGGGTACATGTACGAATTACCTTTCACATTTAGTTTGTCAAAGAGGCATAGGTCACATCTGGCAGAGTTACTGAGTCACTGGTGTAGGAATCTGAAACCCAAACTCCCTCTGCAGAATTCTCTCCCTCGCCTTTGTAAATGTTCTATTTCACCAATAAAGCGCTGTCAGCCTCAAGATTTAAAGATTTAAGCTTGAAGGGGCTATAATTATTTCTCTAGGGCTCTGTCGAGATTTCTGCAGCTTACTCATTCATTGTTCCCACATGATTTTATATTTGTCATTTTTTTCTCCTGCAACAGCAGAAGGCTTTAAATTGCTCCACATAAATGGAAAACTAAGGAGAACACAATAAATCTGAATTTGACTTGCCATACTTATCACTAATATGAAAAGGCTGAGTAATGCATGATTAGGAGAGTGATTATAATGGTGGGCTTTCATTAGAAAAATATTCTGTCTTTGCCCAGGTTATTTCTCAGGGAAGTTATTTAAGTGGGATTTTCACTCTCTTCTTCTTTTTTTTTTTTTTTTCATTTATTCATAGGTCCTGAATGTTCTCAGAACTACACAACGCCTAGTGGAGTGATAAAGTCCCCTGGATTCCCTGAAAAATATCCAAACAGCCTTGAATGCACTTATATTATCTTTGCACCAAAGATGTCCGAGATTATCCTGGAATTTGAAAGCTTTGACCTGGAGCCTGACTCAAATCCACCAGGGGGGATGTTCTGTCGCTACGACCGACTAGAAATCTGGGATGGATTCCCTGATGGTAAGAGCTAAATAGGAAGAGCTCAGTAGAGCATTCCCCAAAGACGAAGGACCTGAGGGAAAGGCATGGGGATTCTTTTACAAGCGTCTTTTACAAGTGTCACGATACATGCATCTTTTTTTTTTTTTTTTTTAAATAATAGCTCAAAAGGACAAGGGAAAACAAAGCAAAATGGCACCTCTCTACTGAGCTAGAATTGAAGTATTTGGGCTCAGAAAGACCTTAGTAATTATCTGTCCAAATCCTTCATTTTATAGATAAGGAAGCTGAGGCCGTGAAGGATTAGCAAGGTCTTTAGAACTGAGACCAACACATACTTTTTTTGACTAAATCATTTTTCCTCATTTCACTGACCTGCCTACTGGTCATTAATTCATAAACTGTCAGAGGACGGAGAGCACTGAAATCAAACCACTTGTTTTACAAATGTTACAGACTAAGAATCACAGAAGTTAAATACTTTTAAATTATTTTAATACATTTAGGAAGGGAATGATTATTTGGGCATTCCTAATTTAGATAGATTCCCCACTTGCTATTTAAGGAATTTTCATCTTTGGCAATTTGAGTCATTTTAATACATCATTTATATTCTTTGCTCCTATCATCTGAATTAGTTCCTACATCTAAAAAATATTTATTAAACACCTAACAGGTATTAGGCACTGTTCTAATCTCTTGGTAAGCAAAATATTCAAAGACGGCTGCCCTTGTGGAGTTCATATTCCTCCAAAGGAGTCAGACAATAAATAGTGCACGGTACAAATAAACTGTGTGCATGGGATGTTAGAAGAGAACTAGTACTATCACAAATCAAAAAGGAGAGAGAGAATTGAAGGGAGGAAAGAAGACTGGAGGAAGGGAGGGATATACAGGGAAGGAAAGAAGGGAAGAACAGAGTAGAATGAAAGGCTGAGAAGTTAGGAGGGGAGGAAGTAAATGTAAAAATTTTAAACAGGGTGGTCAGATTAAGCCATATCAAGAAAGTAACATTTGAGTAAATATTTGAAGGAGATGGGGACACTATCCATGCAGACATCTAGTCAAAGTCTTTTCCATTCAATCCGAGTGAATTAGAAGGGTAAATGGCAAAAATACATACCCAAATTCTGAAGAGAGGAATATAGTATCAAATAATGTGTTGTAGCTGTGTTGCTTGTCTTGGGTTTAGTCTAGTTTAATATTAAGATTTCTCCAGAGTATATACACTACAAAGATCAGAAAGGACAACTTGGAAATTCTTAGAGGTCATGTAGCTAAAGATGTATAACCATTTATGAAACAGAGTTGGAGTTTATTCCCAAGTTGAAGGAAAGATTGTTAGAATAAATGGTAAATGAAAAGCAAGTAGAATGTAAAAGAGATTGCCGTAGTGTTTGAAATAACATTATAATCATCAGTAATTTTATCAGTAAATTGCATTAGAGAAAAACTGATTTTGGAGAAGCCTTATATTGTCATTGGAGTAAATGGGCGAATTAACCTTAGTTTAATATCTTCTTTAGTCTTTTACCTATAAATAGGTTTATGATGAACTTAGCAATTACTTCATTAAGTAAGGAGATTTTTCCTAAACACAGTACTATCTGATTTCCAAGTATTCAATACAATAATTAGGAAAACAATATTATAATATTGTTGTAATAATAGTTGAGACATTTAATAATGGGTTTATTTGTTCATAACCCAGATTTGAAGCCTTCCTTTCTAGAACTTTCATTTAAATTGACATCTGAAATGAAAGTCCAATCAACCAACTTATTTAGAATATTTTCAGAAAGAAGCACATTGTTATTAGTGTCAAAGGTTTTCCAAAGTAGTAATTTTCTGGCTGTAGAAAATCACTGAGTTGAAGCAAAGAACAATTAACAATAAGCATTATTAGCCTTGCAATTCACCCATGTTTTGAACTATGGTATGTTTCACTTATTCCTAGAGAAAACTAGATTTGGATTATGAAGAAATGTTTGTATCTTTGTTACTATTTACCTGGCCTCATCCGGCTACACCTGCATAACAGCTCTTTTTTAGGTAAAATGAGAAACTATCCTCCCACAATTTTTGACAGTGACACTAGAAACATTTTTGTCATAGTAGTTCAACACATACACTTCCTCTGCCAACAAAATTGCTTTGTCTTTGATATCTTTTCCAAAAACAACAACCAGAAGGTGCTGAAGGCTTAACCGTCAAGTTATTTTATATTGCACTTTTTCATAAACATTGAATTAAATGAATAAGTCATTGAAAGTTATCCATTGATTCAAATTGGCTTTGAAAAAAACCAGTTTACTCCAAAACTCAAAATTCAAGGCACTCATGTTGTCAATCACACATCTCTATCTATCACTCTCTTTGAAACTCTATGAATTCTCAAGTAACCACTCCAAAAACATTGGTGGAGATTTACATATGGTTTCAGCCAATAGCCAGACATGCCTGGTGGACATTGCAGGAGCTTGTGCTGAATGATGGAGCAAGAGATGAATGCTTATTAGCTCACAGTGCTTGTTAGCTCACAGAGCTTGGGAGCAGATGCAGTCAACCCTCCACCTAAGCTGAGACAAAAGACGGAACTGCGTTGTTACCTACCTCCCTAAATGATCTACCATCTCAGGAATAAGTCCATAAAAGCAAGAAGGAAAGTTTTGTTTCTTACTTACTTTCACCTTTAAATTAACCTTCTGAACCACAGAGATAGACATGAATGTGCTATTGTGGGTAGGTAAGTTGCAAAATTTATTGTTAGTACTCTAGATATTTTCCATCAAAAGATTTATTAGTTTAAGTAAGGTGTAGATGGCCTATCTTATGCCTTCAAAATGATGTCCTTTTTTATTTATTCAAAATACTTCATTTAAAAGGATGACATCATAGTCAATCTTTGCTTGTTTTCTTCCCTTACTAGAAAGTAGTAAAAAGCCAAATTATCTTGGTTCTGAGATAGGGTTGTAATTATTGCAGAAATTATTGGGCAAAATGCAACCCAAAACAAACAGATGAACAAAAACAGCATGCTATCGCCATCCCCCGCTGCCAGTGTATCTTTTAAACATCACCAATACTCTCTTAATTTTAGACCTTACAGGTCTGTTCTCCCCCAAATGATAGCTTGGCGCATCTTGCCTGTGCCAATTTATTGAAATTCTTCAATAATTCAATTTTTTAATTATCCTTGTGGTTTTTGTGAGAGTTTTCATTCATCTTCTTGGCCTTTAGGTCCCTGGTAACAAAGAGGAAATCCACTAGCTGCGTTCATGTAAATACACAAATGAGCACACACACGAGCCGGATAAGAGTACTTCACCCACTCTGGTTCAGATCAATATTGCATTAGCTTGCTAGGCTAAGGTCTCGCTGTTGTTCAGGAAAATTCAATACCTCTTTGTATTATTGTGGCAAAAGCCTTTCACTCTCTTATCTTGAGGGCTCCTAAAGAGAGTTGCATGCTGCTGTCCGGGGGCAATGTTCTAAAGGACAGAAGGCAGATTTACCCAGTATGTCTTAAACATTATAAACCAGTGAGTCATGGAGACTCTCTAAATTATGAGTCTACATTAGACAAGTTCTCTTCTGTTTCCTCTTTCAAAGAGACTCCCCCTTCCACCCTCCCCAAAGGAAGGGGGTGATAGTGGAGGGGGAGGATCAGCCGCCAGAGCATCCATGGGATGTTCACAGCCTCCCTTGCCATATTCTTGAGAAGGTCAGTGGCTGTGGTGATCAGAGAACGACCCCGAGGATTAGGGCTGTAAAAGTTTGCCCACAAACTAAAGAAAAAGATTATGAAACCACACTAATGGAATTTAAATGAGGGAAAAACGTGAGGGAGGATGAATGGGCTCTAAGCTCCCATTTATAATCATAAATGAGAAGTAGGATTCTTTCTGAGGGAAGGAAAGACCTGAGTTTGTGACTCTAGCAGGATATTTTCCTGGATATGTTATGGGCAACATGGAACTCCTCAGGGAAAGAAAAATATGTTGAATTAATGGTAGGAAAAATATATTGAATCCAGAGTGAACCAAATCTAGCAAAGAACTTGCATTTGTAGAAGCATTTGAGGCCAAGATTAACCTGAAAGAAGCAGAAGACAGTAAGTTTTATCTTTTGAGATACTTTCTTCTATAAACTGGGAGGCCTGCTTTTAGCAATATTCTTTTCCCATAATGCAAAAGGATTGTCCCTGACAGTGGGATGCCTTTTACATAATCTGTATCAGTCTCCTTCCTTGTTTTCTTCATGGTAAAGCAATCTACATACACAAGACATTTGGTTAGCAGAGAGAGAGGATTGCTGTAGAGAGAACAGTCTTTGAATTCAGACATATCAGTTCCTTTGAATGCATAGAGACATTCTCAGGAATTCAATGTAACTATTTTGCAGGAACTCAAAGATATGAACCACTTCAGATTAGTTTAGTTTTTTTTTTTTTTTTCTCTTTCTTTTGATGGAGACGGGGCAGGGGGGGTTGCTTATTTTAAGATGACTGGTGGAGCTGCAAAAATATCAGCAAAGGATCCACACATTCCAAAAAGGAAGGTGTTCAGATTAGCTGCCTATTAGGAACTCAGTTGGTACTTTGGGCCCCAGGAAGATCGGGTTTGCTTTTTCAATCACACTTGGAACATCTCTCAGCTCTCATCGGCTGTCCTGTGCATCCAAGTTGCACACACAGGCCTTGGATCACCATGCCCCCTTGAAGGCCTGTTCCCCCAGGGAAACATCCACCTACTGTGCTTCCTTAAATGAAGCAATACTTCTTAGTTGAAATGCACAGAACCATGTATTTCTGGGAGGGGAAAACAGTCCATACCAGATTGTCCTTCTAAGTCCAAACCATCTGGTGTGTTTTTACCATATGTGCAATGAAAAAAAACCTAGAGAGAAAGTTTTTATGTTTTGTTTTGTTTTTTGACTTTTTTTTTTTTTTTTTTTGCTGCTGATCTGGGCAGGGAAATGGAAAGATTCTCCTAGTGTAAGGGACTTCTGTGTTATTCATGAGGAAACACAGTAACTCATTGCCAAGGTTTATCTAAAGCACTTTAACAAAGGTGTAACCAGTTTAAGCCAAATAACAATTTGACTGTAATACACATTTGTCAATGTTCTAGATTGTCCATTGCTTCAGGCATGCTTTTTCTCCTCTTGTACATAGTCAAATGGCTGCTTTGGGCCATTTCTTGGCCACCAGACAGTACAATATAGTCACCTCTCTTAGGCTTGGAAGAGAAAATAAAACAAGCTAGAATAGCACAGTTTCCATTCATTTTGATTATAACTTACTATTATGTATACATCATTGGCATATATAGTTTTTAAATTTTTAAAATTAGTTTTATGTCTTCATGGCAATTCGTTTTTAGTCTTCAGATGCAGTCCTGAGTAGAACATGATCCTTTGTCTTTCACCTAAGTCTGAGATGTGGATCGTGTTTAGACTCCAAGGCTGAAAGATGGAATGAGGAAGGAAATTGGGGTTTCACAGTCATAGAGCAGACCCCCCCATACTGCTCTGCTTTTCAGGACATAGGTCTTTCACAGGATCTCCTCCAAGGATGGAGAAGTGAAGACAGGCAAATCCAAGAGAACTCAGTGAGCACAGTCTAGCTGGAGTCTTTCAGGGCTGGGCTGTGCATACAACTTGGCCCTGGAGATCAATGCCAAGGTGCCACTTGACAGCCCAAATCTCATTCTTTGCAATTGAAGCAAGCATTTCGATTCTGTTCCTGAAAATGATCCTGCTCACTGGGGAATGTGGTTATGCCTGTTACTGCCCTTCTGAGTACACTTTAAAATCCTCTCTGCAAACCTGATCCAATATGTTCACTACAAACCAATTAACTAGGGAAGACTTGCTTTGGGTTAGAATAGACTTCTGGATTCTGCTGGGACCCATGTTTGTAAATGGTTATTTTTACATCTGCTGTAGAAGAAAAGACACTTTGACATTCTCTATATTTCTGCCTTTCCAGTGGGCCCTCACATTGGGCGTTACTGTGGACAGAAAACACCAGGTCGTATTCGTTCCTCGTCGGGCATTCTATCCATGGTTTTTTATACTGACAGTGCAATAGCAAAAGAAGGCTTCTCAGCAAACTACAGTGTCTTGCAGAGCAGTGTCTCAGAAGGTCAGTATTATTCATCTTGCAAAGCCCTGTGGTAAATATTCCCTGTTATTCGTCTTCACACACCTGCGGCCACATGAAACACTAAAGCAGTGTTTTGTGAACTGGGGTGCTAAGTGTTTGTTTTTCTCTTTTAATTTTGTGTGTGTGTGTGTGTGTGTGTGTGTGAATATCAACAGGAAAAACTAGTTGGTGTGCTCTCTCCATAAAATTGTGGATAAGCCCCTGAAATTTTGGTAAGAAGTGGGAAATGGCAAAAGAGTGTCTCAAAACAATGAAATATGACCAGATCACCTCCCTGGCAAATGCATAATAGACTAAGAATCATAAAAGGAGACACTTGGATCCCAGATGATAAGGACACAGAGGTAGTTGATCAGCAGAAAAGTCACACAGAGTGAATAGTGCATGGCAGTTGGTTGTGGAGGACCCTGAGGGAAGCTATTATATTTTCTTTCTTACCTGAGTAAAAGGAGATATTCATGTAAAAGAAGAACATTTTAAATTTTATTAATGCCTTTCCATCAAAGAAAGAAAGTAACATTTTCAGAGTCAGAGAAAAAAATTGAAAGAACAAAGTTACATTTTCATATTTCATCAGTTCTGGCCACCAAGTCAAAAAGTCACTTAGTGAGAGGACATGGGATATTTGGAGACCTACCCGACAGATGCTAGTATCTTCTCAATCAGATCTTACTAGAAAATAAAATGACCAATGCCATTTGAAAATCTTATTTGTACCTAATTTATTTGACTGACTAATTGACCTATTTTGTGCCAGTAAATAATGTTTATATTGCAAATAGTGAACCAAACCTTAAAGTATGAAACCAGTGGGGGGAAACCCTTTTATGTCATAAAACCTTATCTGGTAGCTTAGACAATTCAGAAAACACAAAACCTTGATTAGTATGTTAGTCAACTTTTCCTTACTGTCACAAATACCTGAAATAATCAAGTTATAAATAGACAGTAATTATAAAGAGATTATAAGGAGTTTTAGAGGTTCCAAAAACTCTTTGGACCTGTTGACCACATTGCTTTTGGACCTGTAGTGAGGCAGTATGTCATGGCACATCATGGCAGGAGTATATAGTAGAGCAAAGCCACCCACCTCATGGTCAGGAAGCAAGAGAGTAGAAAAGAGATCAGAGTCCTATAATCCTCTTTGAAGGCACATCCCCAAATGACCAAAAGACCTCCCACCAGACCCCACCTCTTAAAGGTTCCCAGTAGCACCTCCCTGGGGACCAAGCCTTTAATACATGAACCTTTCAGAGTTTAAATCCAAACTATGAAATTGGAATTTTCTGCATGGTCGAGAAACTTCCATTTAAATCCTAAAGCTTTGTGTTTTTTCCACTTTTTTTCACTTTTGAATTGACAGTTTTCTAAAATTGATTACTTTCTTCCCAATATCATTAAATATGCTAGGCCTAATGGAATACACATTTTGATGATTTGTGGCCATTGATGTGAGCATTATTATTTTATGCTGTAAAACTGTGATGCTCTTTGGGCCATATGATACTGTAGTTTAGCCCTAATGGATACTTTTATGTTTTAATAAAATACTAAGAATGTTAATAATTATGACCATTCTAGGATCAAGGGGCATGAGAACAAAGAGAGTCAGGGAGAGGTGGCCTGGGTGCCAATTGCAAGGAGTCTGAAACACAGTGAGTTCCAATCCACTGTATACTGAATATGAATTGTAAATAGACATAGAGGCTTTTTCAGTTTTTTAAGATATTACAGAAAATAATCCAAACTAAAATTTTATTTAAATACAATTTTTGTTTGTACTTGTATGACAGATGCATACATGCATGCACATTCAACTTTGGAAATAAACAGAATCTCTACTCTTTCCTAATGTCTTTCAAATATTATTTTTGTCAATTTAGATCTACTTGAGAAAATCATTAATCACTGTGATGATATTCATGGATTTATTTTTAAATAATGCCATGAAAATACATGTATCAATGCTATGTTTCATTAAGTTCCTTGCTGCTATCTTTTTGTAAGACTGAGTTTTCCAGATTCAAAATAAAATTGCATCTTGGATCCCTTGTGTTTTGATGACTTTGGTTTACACTTTTCTCTCCAGATTTCAAATGTATGGAAGCTCTGGGCATGGAATCAGGGGAGATCCATTCTGACCAAATCACAGCTTCTTCACAGTATAGCAACAACTGGTCTGCAGAGCGTTCCCGCCTGAACTACCCTGAGAACGGGTGGACTCCTGGGGAAGATTCCTACAGAGAGTGGATACAGGTATGTAGCACACGACTTGGCCCAGCTAGCGAGGGCAGAGGAAGGTTCCAGTTGCCTTGAAAAGCTGTGGATAGAAGCCATGTCAGTCAAAGTGGCCTCAGATGAGAAGAGATGGGGGAGAGCTGCAAGTGTCACCCGGCAGAATGATCCCTC
Source organism: Geosciurus inauris (assembly GCA_004024805.1). Taxonomy (NCBI): domain Eukaryota; kingdom Metazoa; phylum Chordata; class Mammalia; order Rodentia; family Sciuridae; genus Geosciurus; species Geosciurus inauris. Next base: position 155,226 of record PVHX01000061.1, read on the forward strand.
ACTACACAGTTGGGAGGGCAGGATCAGAACCGCCCTCCACCTCTGAAAATCCACGTACCTTCTCCGATACTCATATACTGCTCTTCACAGAATTTCAGTACAGATGGCTGATAACAACTGGAAGATCTGATTTTTTCCAATAACTATACACTTTCTACATGTTTCCTATTTTGACATATTCTGATTCCCTTGATGAAATATATGAATTCTACTTGCAGCTGTGCATGAAATCACTGTTTCCAAGTGTAGGGCTTTCTGCTTGTTCAGAGTTGAAGAAGGGAAGGGAGGGTTGGGGTGTATTTTTCATGTAGGTCTATAGAGCACACACCCAACAAAGGGTTTAATTGAGGGCTCATATCTCTGTCAGTTACTTATTCAGGTATATGTATAAAATGTACAATCGGTGATCTCATTCATGATGTTGCTTCTGCTTTTCTTACTTTGGTCTGACATGGCCTTCCATGCCACAACTATGTACCCCACTGATCCCTCCTCATCTTCTCCCTTCTCATCCACTGTCACAATTTTCTAGCAGCCTAACCTGCCCCATTCTCATTCCCAGTGCCATCCCCAGTGCCTGGTCTTGCCCAGATTTCACATCTGAATGTTCCCACTCAGGGCCTGACATACCCATTCGTGAGTTTTTCACCCACTGGCAAGTGAAACATCCATATCTGGATCTTTGGGTTCAACTGCAAACTATACAAAATGCTTTATAAAAAAAGGATCCAGGTTTCCTATCCAGGAGAGTAGCCAGAGACTGTCTTACATTTATTGCCAGATACATAAAAATGACTAATTCTGAGAGAAAGTTTCTAAGCAAGGGAAAAAACCAAGATGATTTATCCTCTCCTTTCCACATCTATTGCTGTTTCAGTCTTTTGAGCACAAATACCAGATTTTGTTTTACTTTAGAAAGGTCAATATTAGTTTAACATACACTTAAAGTGAAATAGCCTATTACAGGAGACTGAACTCATGCTAACCTCTAAATGATAACACTGAGAAATGTGTGGAGGGTGAGAAAAGATGAGACTTTTGCCTTGGGATTGCTAAATCCAGCTCTAGATTAAGCCAGAAATGAAATGAATTTACCTCTGTCAAAATAGCTCTTGGTAACTTGTTTTTCCACATCTCCAAACCAACAAGCAGTTCAGTATGATTGACACATGTGCCTCTAGAGGAAAGCTTACATTTTGCAGTGCTAAGCATGTTTGCATGGTAATGTAGTCCTATTCTTGGTAATGTCAAGAGCGCTCAATAATGTAGGGCCAGTGGTCTTGCAAGAGTTCTGAAATTGCAACTGTAGCAATTCTTGTGTTCAAGGCAATTCTATGCCTGTAGAAACATGGAGACTAAATGGGCTCTTGCAAAGCATTTGTCAAGAGGACATCATTTACTTCATTCTTCAGAGTTAGGCACAATTTAAGATTGCTTCAGAAGAAAAAAACATCTCAATTCATCCAACTCTTTCTGTTCATGGAATAGTAAAGTCAGGAGAAGTAAGGTAACCCAAGTTCCTTCAAAATGAAGGTTTACTTGTTGCTCATTCTATTCCAGCACTGGCCAGCTGAAGGTCTGTTCCACATCTTCTCACCCTGGCACCCAGGCTGAGGGAGCTGCCATCCTCTGAAATATTGCTGCCACTAAAGCAGGAGGAGAAAGAAAGTGTGGACAATCATGCTGGCTCTTGAAGTTCCCTTACAGAGCACTTCCACATATCATTGCCAAAGCACATTACTCAGCCATGCATAACTAAGGCGCAGCTGGAAGGCGCATCTTTGCATATGCTAGAGGGAACAGAGTGGGGAATGCTTGTTGAACAGCTTGAATGGCAATTGTACCATTCACAGACCACTCACCGTTTATTGAGAGCTTATTATGTGGCCTGACATGTGCTATGTACTTGACACATTTTTATTTAATCCTCACCACAGTCCTAAGTAGGGAAAGTAATCATGCTCATTATAAAAATCAGGACACTGAGGTTCAGAGAAATAAGTGAAAGCTCAAGGTCACAGATAATGACAGTGTTTGGAAACAAGATTGGTTGGATTCCAACACCTGTTTCTTTAAATGACATAGTGCAGTATATTTATCATTTATTACCACTCTTAAAAATTTAAGTATATCTTAAGATATACTCTGCTTTTCCTTGAGTTGGGAAGACTCACACTGAGATGGGTTGAGTGCTGTTTCTAAGTCTAGAAGGTAGGGATCTTGCTCCTCAGTCGTTCTGAGGGGTAACTATCACAAACGCTTAGCTTCTGGTTCACCTTATGTTAAAATTATCTTTATTTCCCTTCGGGGCTCAGTGGCTTCATTTACATGCTTGTTGTATCTGTGTACATAGCAAGAACTGTTATCATCCACTGATCACCAAATTATGAATAATTTCATGTGTTTCCAGTTTTTCTGAAGCTCTTTGGAAGTGGTTGGCTGGTTGTTTGTACTGGATAAATGTTTTAGAAATTAACCAACAAGTACAGTATAATTTAGACTGAGGGCAAGAGGTACATATCTCTAATCACAGAAATGTTAGCACGCATACATTTCTATTTTTATGCACAGAAGTATGCAGATGACATTTGTTTTCTTTTCCAGCCTTTTCCCAGTTTGCATGAAATATACCCCACAAAGCATGTTGCTGTAGTGACAAGGACAAATACTTGCATGTGTTAAATTAATAAGGTAACGTTGGAAGCTGACTTTCCTTCAAGACGGGAACAGTCTTTGGTTCCCATTGTTTTCTCTAGGAAATTACTGAGTGACATAAAAAAACAATGCCTCATTAGCTGTGGATGTGAATGTCCACATTGGTGCTTCCTGTGAGATCTGTTGTCTGCCAGGAAGCATAAAAACAAGTTGAGGAGCCAGGCGTTCAATAAGAAGGGAGACGAAGGGAAGTCCCAATCTGAAGGTTTGCACATGGCCACATCCTGCTTAGAAGGTCACTTTATGTCCTGAATGACTACAAAATTCTTGATTGTCAATGAACAGAGTTGATCACTCTGTAAAATTTTCTCATCCCCCCCCCAGAGTATTCCATTCTGTGTCCTAGAGCTGTTTATAATATTAATTTATTCTTTTTAAAAATGTGTTCTTTTTCTATTTTGTTGTTTCTAGTTGAATAATCAAGGATTCAGAGTAAAGACTCAGTGTATCCATGGTGCAATGAAAATTCTTCTTAATTTTCATTGAGCATCATTGGAGCCCATGCCATTAAACTCATTGAAACTGAGTTTCTTTTCCTATAAAATAAAGATGATATAGCCCTCACTCCAAGTTCTAACCATCTATGATACTATGAATCTCAAAAAATGCAAGCTCGGTTCTTTCTTTTCTTCTCTAAAACCTAAATACATAGCATACTCTATCTGTTCAGGAGACATATCCTTATAGATCCTAAATGTAGCCATTCACACACACAGCAGAATTTAATTCGTTAATTATTCCAATGTTTTATTAATGATAGTGTTCACCACACTGTAAACAGATTTATCCTTCCAGCTTTAATTAAAGCTCTTGGGAGTGCTTTCTTCCAAACAACTGTGACTTTTCCCTGATTAAAATACCAGGAGACAAAAACAAAAAAACAAAAAACAAAACAAAACAAAAAAAAATGAGACACAATGCCTGAATGGGATGTGAACTTTGTTGATTTAGAGAAATCAAAATGGCACAAGAAACTAATCGATTACCACACCCTCCAGTGACTTTAGAAATAGATTTGACAAACCAACTCAGACTGCAACTCCACTGCTCTCCAAATTTGAGAGCATTGTCTTTTGTGGAAAAAAATTGGTACTAATTATTTATGCCTCCACTTTTTTCAGAGGACCACATAACAGTTGGCTTCTCAACCACATCCTGTTTGGTTTGGTAAATCAGCCCTATTACGGATTCTTCACACAGAAGAAGGAAACCTCTAGGAAAATAATCTGTAACTGCAAAAATATATACACAAGCCTCTGAAGCAAAAGTACCTTCTCTCCATTGCATTTTCTAGAACAGATGTTCATTCTGAGGTGTGAGGAGAAGGAAAGTTCCAGAAGAGAGTAGCTAGCTCTAACCTTCTGAGGAAACTTGTTTCTGTTTTCCTATTGTCTGATATGTATTCTCAGATAACCCTCAAGTCTTCCACACTTGCTCCCTGAAGGACCTTTGAAAGCAGACACAATATCAAAATCCCCTAATGTACTAGGGAGGCAGATATACTAAAAGGAATCAAAACATACCCACAGCAATGCTCACACAATCGTGTTCACTCTCTTCCAACAATAATGTCAAAAAAAATAGGTGCCATCCTTATAGATACATCATGCGAAGCTGGTCAAATCCAAGTAGACTTTTGGGTGCCTTGGGGATTTTAAAATTGTGAGACATGTTCTAACAATACAATCTATCATCTACAGCACTTTCCTTTACAAAAGCACCTTCTTATACACATCTCATCTTAGCTTTGGAAGGTGAGATAAGGATAGATGATTCTTTTGTCCCTGTTCATGTGAGACAGCTGAAGCCCAGAGTTTACAATGGTTCATTGAAATCCCAACTTCAGGAAAAGGTATACCTTGTGGGAAATCTCAGTCTTACACAGTTGACGTGGACTTCCTTCCTCATGCTTATGAGGTAAGTCAGTGAACAGTGAATGAGAAGTCTAGGCTGCAGATAGCTAGTGAATCACCACTTTGTGTTTGAATCTAATACAGACCCAGGGTGTGGCTGATGCTCACCTGGCTCTTTGGCCACTCTAACAAGGTTTTTCCCCTCATGCTCTTGTGGATGAGGTATGCTGGACTGATACCCTCCTGCCAACTGTTCAGAGAAAGATGACAAAGCCGAGCAAAGTCTTAAGGGCTCATGACTCAAATAGGTTCCTGATCCTCATTCCCCAGGCTACTTTCTGTGGCCCAGGACTCCATCAAGCTTTATAATCAATCCGTTCCCCCATCCCTATCCAAAGCCATGTATTGTTGCTATCAGCAACTTCCAAAGTGGCCCTGTCACAATTCAAAACTTGAATCCTCAATTACAACTTTTTAATATTGGAGGCCAAAGATAAAGTCTAGACCTGATTTTATGAGCTAAGATGGAACCAGGTAGACCTCCTTTAACCCCCCAAGAGAATAAATAACTCATAAATCTTTGGAAATAGTTCCTCTGACAAATAATATTATTATATTATACCTTTTTATCCTATTTTAGGTGGGAAAGTGAACGCTTGCTTATTTGATTAGAAGAGGTTTTTTGTTTTGTTTTTACTTACAACCCTGTTTTTAATCTTTACTCTCCCAAAACTGAAAGTAGAAATGGAAGTAATTCATCTTAAAGGCACAGAATGTCATTTATTTTAATGAGTTTCATATAGTATTTTCTGTCCTCCTAGACTTTCTGGACAAACCTTTCATTCTCTGATATTGATGTGTTTAGTGTGGCGTAGACATCTCCTATGAAACAGCAATTTTTTTCATTTTTCACAAAATTTCCAGTTTCTGGAAAGTTTATAATCTGTAATGCTATATTCAAAATCAGTTCCATCTGCTAAATTGACTAATCTAGAAAATATATAGAGCCAGGTGATCCTGATTGTAAACACTATGTGTTTATAAACCAGACACTTTAGGGGATGCATTAACTCATTCAGATCATTAGTAAATTGCTGAAATTACAATAAAATGATACTTTATAAATCTGTAACTAGAGAACTGACAAAAATAGCTCCCTGGTTTACCCAAATGTGGAATGATGCATGTAAAACATAATGTTGGCAAATTTTGGAAAAATACAGCTGTTCAGTTGAATGTGTTTCCAGGTGTGTGCTTCCTCTCTCTCTCTCTCTCCATGTTTATGGCAACTAATATTAACATGCTGTTTTAGTTAAGACATTCATCAGAAAGGTGAAAAATTTTCTTTAAAAAATTTCCCAAGGTGAGTCTGGTTATCTTACCACGATTCTGCATTGACTTCTATTTCCTCTATTAAATAAATGCTTTACATCCACATCTCAGTTACCTATGTTTCCACCCAGGAAGTCTGTGTTCCCAAATTTTGCACCTCCCGAGGTACTTTTCCTAATCATGCTATATCTGGGACATCGGCTTTTCACATTACAGAAAGTCATTTATAGGAAATATATAGGGACAGATTAAATTTAGAGTTTAGGGTTTTTAATGTTTTTAAGGAGAATATGATTTGGGAAAATCAGAATCATGTGTGACAAGTAATTATTTGGATATTTTTAGCTAATTGTTTTGTCATGTAAAAATTATTAAGATGATATTAACCATTTGGGTCAAACAGACCACCTAATTCAGTTTTTAATATTTCATGTCAACACACCCTAAAGAAAATGTATTACATTTGAAAATGTATTGAATGAACCACAACTCTTTAGATAGAATTGCACTTACAAATAAATTATCTTGTAGCATGAACATTCCATTTTGCTTAGTTTTGGTTTCTCATTAGTTTATGCCAGTGTCTATTTGTAATCAACATTTATAGTTATATTCTAGAAGAGAATTATTTTTCCCCTAGGAGATCTCAACTTCAACTACAAGACTAAAAGTGGATGCAAACATCTTTGTCTAAATCCCTTAGTTTGCATAGGTTCAGAGGTTAAGTGATTTGCAAGACCACGTAACAAATTAATGACAGAACCTGGGCTAGAATCTTAAAATTTTTTGTTCTCACTCAATTGTTAACAAAATGTGGAAAGTGGATTTGGGTCCCCTTTGTGGGTGGAATCCTAAAGACCAGTAAACAGGTTTAAATCCCAACCTCTCCCTACTTAGTTACTGATTGGCAGATGATGTCTATTAAATTGAACAGTCGTTAAAGAAGCTACCATTTAGAGAAATAAACTATATCTGAAGTAATTTCTTGGTCTGGACAATGTTCACATTCTGGGTTGGATAATTCTTAGCTCTAGGAACTGTCCTGGGTATTGTAGGATGTTTGGGAGCATATCTGGCTTATCCCCAGGGGAAGCCAGGAAAAATACCCAAGCTCATACACACCCTAGTTAGAACTACCAACAATGTTTCCAGAGAGTTATATCAACCCCAACTGAAAACTGCTGCTGTAGAAGATGTCCTGCTCTAGTCATTTTTTTATATAATCAGTCAGTCTTTTCAATGAAAAAAAGTAACTTGGAGCTTTCTTTTTTTTCTTTTTCTTTTCTTTTTCTGCAATAGTTGTTGCTTTTCAGCCACTTGTAGCTGTTGTTCAAAGAGAACCACAGTTCTTTTGTTTTCCAAAAATACAGATGTATTTGTTTACCTTATGCAGGAAAATCACATCATAAACCTCCCTGCTTATTTATCTTAGGCTTCACTATTTTTAGCTTTTAAAAATGAGCTGTTTTTAGTTAAATAAATACAGATGTTATTTTAGACAACTTTGCAATCGGCAGAGATAAGGATGAGATTAAAAAAAGGAAACACAAGAATAAAATTGCAAGTCATCATTGACAAGAAGGCAAAATAAGACTGAAATCAGCTCCTTCACACATGACCTTTAAGGGTCACCAGACTGTCGATTTTAGTTTTGATGCAGTATGTAAATCAAAGGTGTATTATTGTTGTTTCTTAATTTCAAATATAATCAAAAGTAAAAACACTATGGTAGAAAAGCCTGTCTATTGCTTATTAACTTATATTTTTATGGGAAAAATAATATTAAGTTTCCATTTCTATAACCTAAAAAACAACACAACCTAAAGAGCTATCAATTACCAGCCAGTTTCATATCTGTGGACCAATAAGAAGGCAAGGTTGACGGCTTCACATCTGTTTTGGGTGAAAGGCTATTCCTGTCTGTGGTATTTAAAATTTAAAGAACTTCTGTTATTATACAATTGGGAATCCTCAGGGAGTAAAATGTTAATGAAATCCATAACATGCACAGATTTTATGATAGCAGTTTTAAGAAATTCCTTTGGTGGGGTTTGTTGATTTCTGTCCCAGTGGTAATAATTGTACCTTTTACAGAGTGCATTAATGTTCACATTTAGGAGCAATGGCTACGTTTATGCAGCATGTAATGTAGCACACCCACTCCTAAGCTTTAAATAACTTTCATATTGCAGTTTGAAAATCCCAAAGCAAAAAAAAATGTGTTCTTCAGAATTGGCAGAACCTATAGTTTGAAACTTGTAGATTATCACAGCAACCTTTTCCAGCAGTGAGAGTTGTGCGCCCTAGAAATTCCAAAGCTTGGGAGTGGACAGAGATCCTGTCATTTAATATATGATTTGAAAGCTCCACATCAGAATGGCAATTTTGATCCACATCAAAATAGCAAGTTGGGATGCTGACTTGAAGTTGAGACAGACCCACACACATACACACACACACACACAAATTTCCTTTCTACACCCTCTTCCCTCCTCCAGCCATCTAATCTCATTCAATTCTCGGTTCAAATAAGGAGAGGAAAGTAGATTAAATTTTAAAATGCTCTATAAATCCCAATAGTAATAAAATACATTATGCTTTCACGTTTCCAACTATTGAACAGAGTAAGCATTGGAGACTAATTGCACATGTTATGACTCAGAATAATCACACATGTACTTGTGCAAGTGACTGGTGCATTTTCTGCTCAGCTCCCTTTACCTCAAGGGGTTAAAAACACATTGATGGCATTCTCTTAATTGCCTTCCTTCAGGAAAATGACATCTTAATTCTACCACAATTTTATTTTTCTCACAATTCTAATGCTTTAAACTTATAACTACATTTTATGGATTCAACCAAAAAAAAACCAACTCTTTTATTCTTTTAGCAAGCTTAAGAGGGCTATCGATGAAATTCTTCAGGGGGTGGGTGATTGGATGAGACAGCTTCTCGGGTTCTTTCAAGCATTTAAGATTCCCTGATTCTATTAAAAATAAATGTATGCTATCAGCTAGTGCCCTGAGCTTGCCTCAGATAAAATATAAATATATGGAGCATAGCTGAAATTCATTTTAAATACTATTGATAATTGTGTGAGGCAGCACATAGCAAATTTTTTTCCATTAAGAAGCTTTCTCTTTTTTTCCTTAGATCAAATAATTGTTTGGGTTGGCTTTACCATGCAGCTTATCTGAGGATTTTACATCGAAACTTCACTTAGTGGGGGCTGTTTTCCTTGGTTCTTTTGTGCTAGCTTGCAGGGAAGTGCAGCCCACTAAGGGAGATAAGAAGCCCAGACAGTTCATCTTTCATGTCTCTCCAATCTTTGAAGGAAATATCCGTAAGGCAGGGACTTACCCACCATGACAGATGGTTCACACCTTAAAGTTCTGCCAATATCCAGACTTTTTTCCTTCCTTAAAATGACAAATATCACGTTCAATTCTAAGGATTTTATAAACCATAATACTATTCAGAAAAATGAAGGTGAAAAAGCAGCACCAGGGATCCAGCTGCCTGAAGAAAGTCATTACAGTTGTCTTAGGCTTCTAGACTCGGTATGTTTACTAAGGGCTAATGTTGATGCCTGTAGATCCCATCATAGAAGAGAGAGAGAAACCATGAGCCAGGTATGTGCACAGGTTAATAGCTACAGGAGCAAGAAATCTGACAGAGCCTTAAGTTTGAAGATCTGGAAATGAAATATCAAATTTCCAGTGGGAAATACTCATGATAATGAAAAGAAGTTAGAAAATCGTATGAAATCTGAAATCCTGATGGCATTTTTTATATATTTCTGGGGGCACACAGAACTTATGAGAACAGAAAATAATTTTTTAAGTTCCCATTCTTAATAAAATAAAGATATAGGGTGTTAAATCTTATTGAATATTTGAATACTGTTTTAAAAATCCAAACTAATCAGTATTATTTTTAATCATCAACATTTTATAGCACACATTTTATACCATTTCTTTAGTTTTAACAGATGTTTCCAAATAGTACATATGCATTTTTAAGTATGTTGTTATTTATTTGGAAAGCTTCAAGATGCCAAGATGAAAAAATTCATTCAACAAATATTTACCATAGAAAGAAAAATCAATCAACACTTTTGTGCCTTTAATCTGATATGTCTTCTAAAATCAATTACTAATAATAGATGAATATCATTTACTGAGACAAACATGGAAGTCATCTTACATGACCTCAATTTTGACCTTCCCTGAGACTTCCAGGAAGTAGAATAAGGAAAAGGGGGCAGGCAGAGGTAATTCGAGCTTCCACTCGTATGTGGAAAATTTCAACTCCAATTATCAATGTCTGTAATACAATGATCCCGTTCCATTAGTGGGAGAATGTTGCTGCTTTCCACAAGACTTTATATGAGCATCTGTTCATCTACTTATCATTCTTTAGAATGTCTAGTTTGGAATATGTGTTTCTCATATAAGATTCATCTCAATTAAAATCTTTTTATCAAAGGTAATTCAAACAGATTAAGAACCAGCTTATTCCATTTCTTTTTAAATTCTGGCAATTGTATTGCCAGCATGCAAAGTTATGTGCTTTAATTCTTAACTTTGCATCTCAAAGTACAATAGCAATGTGGTAGAATTCTCACTGTTCTGAAAACCTGCAAAGTTGTATGGAAAGAATGCCTTTTTCAGCATTTTCCAACATGTGCCTTAGTTCTCTTTTTTCTGCCAAGAAGATCCCTCCCAGTCCACCTGATTACATATATACAACAGCATGGCCATGTTCCCCAACAGACTTTTCACCCCTTATCACTGCCAAGTATGTGGTTGAATTAGATACATCCAACCATGTGTTAAGGATGGTTCCAGTGGATAAATGCAAGTTACCGCTTCCATTGTGTGATGGGCTTCAGGCCATGCGAGAGGAGCAATGACAGGCTGTGCTGAGTGTGACATCTGTGCGTATGCTCCTGTGGTTTGAAAGTTGTCACACAGACGCATTCTCCCATTGTGTGACCCAGGCTGCAATGCATGAAATTAGCAAAATGGACTTTTTTTTTTTCCCCAGAACATGTAAACAATTTGTAGTTCTGTTCCCTGACAGATAATATTTGGATGGCAAAGAGGACACATGGTCTTCAGAGTACAGAGTGACATCATTCTGTGTCTCTGTCTTCTGGGTGCAATGAGAAAATTGCAGCTCCTTGTGTATCACTTCTCTCTTCCTTGTGTCCATGTTGCACCTCCATCCATGGAGGATTGTCTTCCTCCTGCTTTAAATGTCCTCAGCTCAGTTCAAAAGTATAGATCACCAATCGTGAATTCTAATTCTTTGAAAATGCATCTGACCCCTCGCCAAGGTTTTCCCCATCCCCTTTATAAATAATTTTTAGAAAGAATCGGTGTATTGTACCTAAATGCATGGTAAGCATTCAACAGGGAAAACACAGTTGACTAAATATTAAATTGTGAAGCTCATTTCATCTATTCTCAGGAATGACTGGCATCCCTTCAGAGACTAACTGTTTACACACAATTTCTGACAACCAGCTGTACCTAGGCAGCCTGTGCTTTCTCTCCTTTTTGTCTCTGGGGTAGCATTCCTTGTAACCTTAGGCGGGTGGCCGACTTTAATCTCAGTAATCCCATCAGCTCCTTGCAGGATTTTTAATGCCAAGTAAAGGAGTTTTCTTGGACACCTGCACTTCCAGATTCTCCATCAACATGTGAAACTCTCATTACCATGAGAGACCCACCTAGATTACTGAGAAATACATGGAAAACCGGTGTACAAGGATGCTGTCAAAGTTTATAGGCCAAGTGACTGATTTAGACCATCACCCCCATCTGCAAGTCTTTAATTTCCAGAAATTCACCCTTGTGTTTATTTTCAAAACCAAGTTTTTAGGAAGAGGGAGAAGAATTAAAGGCATGACTTACTGAAAACGAACAATCAACAAGTCATTTGTCTACACTAAAGCAGACAGCTCCTAGGTGCAAATGTATGTTTATCTGGAGTCATTTAGGAATCATTCCAATAATGCAGATAAAACTTCATGGGTAGAGCAGAACAATAGCTTTTGAATGAGAAAGATACATTATCTATACACACTATTTAATATTTTCTTGTCTTTTAGGTTTGAAAATCTCTTTAAATTGCCAAGACACAAAAAGATGTCTGTATAACCATAACTGCCCCTTAGAAAGGTGTCAACCTGCTTTGCCAAACCACAGAGCCATCTGTGCTTCTGCCAGGGGGCCTTGCTTGTGGGCTGCTCCTCTGAGGCCAGGATACAAAGAAATACAAATATCTGAAATCTACACTCATTTCTTAGCCACACAAAGCTATAATTCCAACTCCTTATAAAGATGACATGTGATTCAGGTAAAGCCATGGTGACCTATAGTGATGCAATGAGGTTATGATGCCACTGTTTTGTTTCATTTTTTTAATACAGGAAATAGACCTCACAATGTAATCCAGCGGTAGAACCTAGCATGTACCAGGCCCTACGTTCAATACTCAGCACTGCCAAAAACAAAGTTAAATACAGGAAGGGTATGAAAGTAGCCTAAGATCCCAGATATATAAACATCTTGTACATAAACATCCGGTGGGTGTCATGCTTGCCACTACCTTAGCTCTAAAATAGGAAGGTGGAAAAGTTGGACTGAGGTCTTGAGACTATGACAGATAAAGTGAAAAATTATTTAATACCTGCTGCCCTGTGGGGTAACTTCCAGGAGGAGAGATATTTACTAAGTTGATGAGAGGTCATTTGAAAAATAAATAAAAAGGAATACTTGACACAGGGTGGACCTGGCCAGTGAAACTCAGTGAGACTCTAGTTTTAAGTAGTGGCCCTTTCAAAAGGACTGGAAATTTTATGGCTAGTTACAATATTTGCAGTAAGGAATACCAGGATAAGAATAATCACATTTTTGGTTTAAGAGTGCAAGTTAGTTGCCCAAACACTTTAATGTTGACTTTAATGACAGGCATTTGGCTTTTGTTTGGAAGAAAGGCATTTTAGATCTTGCCAGCAGTGCTGGGCTTAACATAGCATTGAATTTAAATTCAACAAACATTTATGGAGCATCTGCTAAGGATTAAGGGTATGAGGGGATAGGTGAATTTAAAAGTGCAGAAAACTCTGTTTCTTCTTCAAAGGAATTATAATCTAGGTATTGCAGGCAATGCTTTCTGTGTGTGCGTGCATGCGTGCAAGTACACACACACACACACACACACACACACACGGACATTCAACTCCAATTACCCAAATGACTGAAGGGGAAAAAATATTAAGTCACATCCTCATGGTTAATGTGTATATATATGCGGCCTTGTGATCTTTATAATAAATATAACAAATAACCTAAATGGGCCAGGCATTGGTTTTCTCTTGGAGAGAGGAGGCAACTAAAGCTTAAATTGGCTAATTAACTTGCTTAACACTATCCAGGTCACTCTTTAATGTCAAAGCTACAGAGTTACTTTTGGGACCTGTACTTTTCAGCCACCACATGCTGTCTCCATCGCCTGTATTTTCTCCCTGTAGTACCAGAAAGCACTGAGTAGTTTCAACTCAATCTGTTCACTTTACACAGGGATTTATTTTTTCTTTGACTTTTTCCCTTCTTGAGTAGAGGACAAGAAACTATAACCTTCTCTTCCTTTCACCCAAACACCTAGCGCGTATTTGTGTTACAAATGAATAATTGCCAATCACTACTTAGCCTCCACAATGGGGTGGATATTCAAAACACAAACACCTATCATTATAAGCTTGTGTTCCCACTCATGCACCTCTTCTTGGGTGTTTGAGGAGCCAACTGTGTGATTTTGATGGCAGTGAGCATCCCTGAAGAAAACATCACACAGTTCTTATGCTATTTCATTGGACTCCTTTATTTTTTTGTTCTATTTTATTTTTAAATTATTTTATTTTCAACATAGGCATGAACATAGGGTAGGACTGCAGAGTACCATGAGGCTCAAATGAGTAGTCTCTCTGACTCATGCAGGTTGACGTTAGTCTCATTCCCAGGAATGCCTGGATTCCCAGAGGCAGTAAAAGTACACATTTCAGAATTGCCTCAGCAGTGCAGCGCATGATTGTGCGTTTAATTACAATGAAGATTTCATTGTCTGTCACTAGCCTAACACTTCATGGTGTACACTTCTGGATTGCATGAAGGCCCATACAGAGAAGGATGTGTGTGTGTGTGTACATCTGGTGGTGGAGAGGGAGGAAAGGTCACTTATCCTTGTTCCCTACAAGAATTTTACCAAGAGATATGAGATAGAAGGGAAATATTCATCGTATCAAATATTTTCAAATGTAGGCAATTGGGTGGGATTTCTTCCTCATTCCTTCTGCCTTTAGCTCATCAGCCCTGGCTACTTCCTCAGCCAAAGTCTTACCCCATCCTATGAGGTCGGGTTCAAATGGTTCAAATGACTTTTTTTCCATAAGGCCCTTTCTATCTCCTTTCCACAAGTAACTTTCCCTTTCCTGAATCCCACAACACCTCATTGCTCACCAGGTTGGCACTTTTTACTTTCAGTCTGATAATACCATTATTGCTTCATAGGCCTATGTGCTCCCAAAGCCTGGCATTCATAAATGTGGATTCCATTTAATGGAGTAAATGCTTTTATCTGGACACTTGATATCTTTCTGCTTAATTTTACACCTTAGTTTGAGCCCATATGATGTGTGAAGCACAATGATGGGGCTTTAGGGCACAGTTGTGCAAGCATGCACCTACTGCCTAGTTTATTAGTTGTCAAAATCTGAGCAAGAGTCATGCTTGCTCTGTGCCTCAGTCTTCTCATCTACAAAACCTGCCTTGTGTGACTGGTATGAGAATTGAAGGAGATGACATATAGAAATTTAGCACTTAGTATAATACCTGGCACATAGTAATTGTCCCAAAGATGTTTTTAATAATAATGACAGCAACAATAATGATCACTATTTTAGTTACATAATACAGTCCTACTAAAATGGTATGCAGACAGAATCAATTCTATTGCAGAGTTATAAAGTGGTTGTCATCTAGGCCAGGCTTTCTTCATTCTTCCATATCTGTATCCCTTTTGTTTGGGCAGGAACAAATATCAAGAGTCAGATACCTGTGTATACAATTTTCTCGGTCTTCCAGAATATCTACAGCTGCCTCCTTACAGTCAACTACTACACCAGTAGCTCTTGGTCCATAAACTTGCTTATGCCCTCCTGTCCAATATAGTTCCTAACTTGTAGGTATACTACTAGGAGAAAACTTTCCTAGTTTTCATGGGTGTCACATATATACAATAGTGAGGAACCAAGAATTAGGACATTATAGGATTTATCAGCCATGACCTGCATGCAGTACGTGCTCACTACCTCTTTACCAAGTAAAATACAGCTGGTAAGAACATTTGCTATGACTCCCCTATGAGGCACTTGATTAGGGAATTTTGAGGCTGGTTATAATTGTTTTCAATCTAGAACATACTTGCTGTTAAGAAATTTCAGCTAGATATGATGGTGCATGCCTGTAATTCCAGTAGCTCAGGAAGCAGAGGCAGGAGGATCTGCAAGTTCAAAGCCAGCCTCAACAACTTAGTGAGGCCCTAAGCAACTTAATGTGGCCCTATCTCAAAGTAAAAACATATTTTAAAGGGTTAGGGATGTGTTTAAGTAACGCTGGTTTCAATCCCTGATAGCAAAAAAAAGTTTGATAATTTAAAAAATTTAGATGTATTTTTTAAACTGTTGTATACAAATGTAAAAATTGTACATATCAGGGAGTGATGTTTTGACACATGTATATTGTGTAATGTTTAGATCAGGGTTAACTGTCTATCTCCTCAAACATTTATTATTTTAGGGGGTGAAAACATTCAAAATCCTTTTTTTTTGGCTTTTTGAAATATCTCTACATTATCCTTGCATGTAACCACTCTACTGTGCAGTAACACACCAGAACTTCTTACTTCTGCATAACTATGCAGTTAGGCCATTTTTATGAAGGTTTTAAGTTAAATTATTAGCTAATTTCTTAGGGATTACATTTGGTCTGTTCTGAGTACCCATCCTCGTTCCAGATCGAAGGGTTAGACTCAGATTTGAAATTAAACATAACTTATAAATAAGCATTCAGAAATGTTCATTGAAAGTATTAAGTCTCTGAATCTTTTACTGTCCAGCCAGAGCTCCTCAGAGTCTTAGTTGGAAGAGGGGACCATTTAAATGTCATTTTCTTGAACAAGCTGTTAAAGGTTTCTGAGGTACCATCTGCAAGTTAACATGCCATTGAAATGAATTACTTCATTTTAAAGAAAAGATTCACAGAGCAGGGCGTGAAATTGTTTAAAACAATCTTTTCTTAAGCATTGAGACTTAATCAGCCTTTCTTTTTAACTCTACACAGGAGTTTCAAGTTGCCTTAAATGATGATTACTTGTATCCCAGAGTCTATAAAAGCCTCAATGCTATTTCATTTTCTCCTCCTTTGTTATCAGAATGTATTGTGTCCTGGTGTCCAGAGTTAACAGGTTTATCAAGTAAGAAAGGATTTAAAATGGAATATTAGTCTAGTTTTTCCAAATACAATTATATCTGTACTAAAAAATATGGAAGAAAAACCCTTAGGTTTTTGCATAGAATATGTGAAGGTTGCCTTTCCATATTTATCTTAAATGTGTTTATAAAATAAGCATTTTCTGCTGGGTCATCATGGTGTATGTCTTGCTCTCAAAGGTCATTTAGAGCCTTAATTATGCATCATCAAACTGAGGAAATACAGACCAGAGGTGGAATCTCCACCCTAAAACAGTATTCTTCTCCACATTTGACCTTGATGGTTTTCATATTGGAGCGATTTGTGTAGCTGTTTTCTGGAAACATCTCTGGCTGAGATGCTAGAATATTAACCTGCTTCATGGAGCCCCTCTTGTTTCCTTACAATTTTAATGACGACGTCAGATTTCAGTATTCAAACAGAACCAGATGGAACTCCAGTTCAAAGAACATGTCAGAATTAAATATTTCTTTTTTAATTAGTTGCTTCTGATTTATGCAAAAGAAATTAACATGAAAATAGTGCAATGTGCCGTGAATCCAGATGCCATGGGAGCCCACAGGAGCATTATCTCCTTTTATCTGACAAAACAAGCAAAGGTTGGCCCTTGTTGGGGGAATTCATTTTTCTTGCCCCTTTTCTTATTGTTCTTTTTCTGTAAGTGCAGTGGCAATCAGGGAAGCCAGCCTTTCCGCACCTCTGGGCCATAACAGCCTTATCTAATGTTATTCTAACCGGCTGGTTCAAGTCTTCTGGTAGGAAAGTTCATCAATCCATTCACTTAAAATTGTTTTACTATCAGCAAAGTATTTTCTAGCAACCAATAGTGTTTTCACCTGGGAAAAATTCTTTCTTTTAATTTAACTATGGAAAAAAAGGATTAATTCAGACAATTAAGATGAGAAAAGAAAATTGGTGAGATTTTCCCAGCTTTGCACTTTTGTCATACTTGGGTATTTTTATTCTTTTCTAGAATTTTTAAATGTTTCTTTATAGCTTTTGCTAAAAATGACTCATAACTATCATCTTTTTTTCAACCACATAATCATTTGCAAAGTTGTACTTTCCAATAGCTGGTATACATTTCAAACTGAAAAACAAAGTAGTCACAAATGATTTCATACTTCTTACAATTGTACAAAACATTCCAAAAAGAAGAGCTATTGGATTTCGTGATTATTGACTAAAAAATTCTAAATTGCCTTTTTAGTAATTATGGTTTTAAAATATAGATTGGGGGACATGTGGGTGCAGTGGCTCATTGTACTAGGCCACTGAGTTGACCTGGGCTATAAGTCCCAGCTCAGCCACTGATAAGTTATGTAACTCAGGACAAGGTTCACATATCACTTTGTTCCTCAGTGTATTTGTCTATAAAACCTGTCTTGTATGATTTATATGAGAATCAAAAGGGAGAATGCTTATAAATTTAGCCCTTAACAAAATGCATAACATAAAAGTTACCCTGTGCATTTTCTGTTAGTAAGAGTAATCTCAGTTATCAGCATTTTTCGATGTAGCACAATACTAATGACAAAATAAATAAAGGGAAATAAAATTATGTTACTAACTCTATAGTAATTATATTCTGATTTGTAACTATAAAGTCCAAGATCTGAACTTTTAGAAACACAAATATCAGGTGCTATGAATTCAGCCCACACAGGCTAGAATAGCACTGATGCTCACATGCTCAGAGTGTCAGAAAACATGTGTTTTATCTAAGGAAATGAGACAATAGCTAAAAAATATTTTCTTTAGCTTGTAGTGTCAAGTGATGAATTAAACAGCTCTTTGAGTCATCAAAGATGCTCTAAAGAAAATTCAACATATCCCCCCCCCAAAAAAATATTTTCCTGTTTTTAATCAGAGCTCAGTTCTTTGTCCTTTATTTTTTCAGGCTCTTGTATTGACCTGCCTAGGGAGTGTTAAAAGTGGGTAAACGCTCCCTTGCCAATGCTAGTTCAATGGGCAGTATTTTATTGAGCAAGACAGATTTTCATTTTAGAAATGAGGCTTCCCACATTATGACATTACCAATAGCTGGTTATGTATTATTATACGAAGCAATGATATTCATTTCATGGCTTGAAGGCTGTGCACTGCTGTTTATCCAGCAGTTTGCAAAGATTTGTTGCATGATTTACTACACAATGCTAAAACCTGCTGCTTTGTCCCCAAGTGATTCTCAGTAAAATGTGTGCTCCTCCTCTTTCTCTTTATCTGGGGAATGTGTTTCCTGCCATTACTTAGACAATGCCACAGCCATAAAGTGTGTGTGGACTGTTCCTGTAGTCATCTTAGAACAAAGAGCAAGTCAGGGGCATGGTCAGGACCCAGAGGCATGGAAGGTCCTCAGTGCACGGGATGGGCTATACCACCACCTCCTGCCCCTGGAAGTAGACAAGGGTAACTGTCTTCTACAAAAGTCCTTCTTCTCACCCACAATGAAGAGCTCGGGATGTCCTCTTCTGTGTCTATCGCAGAACCTTCTCTGTGTGTGTGAAATGCAGTGGAAGTAAAATGTGAATGGACAGTCTACATCAGCTTAGAATTTTATATTGACATTGAAAAGAAGGTGTCATGGGAATCACTTCTGTTGATGGTGCTGTTTAAGCTAGCTCAGAAAGCTGCCACTGAAATTCCAAAGGAGTTTGATCAACTTCTGTAAGATAGTCTACATACCATCAGATAAGTACCAGATGTTTATGTGGGTCACACATACAGAGGGAAACGTTCAACGATTTGAGAGAATGCACTTGATGTTTGGTTCCATGTGTCCCCACTCCAGCCTCCACACCCCTCACTACCATCCTTCATGTTAAACAGAAGTTATCAAAATCAGATATGAAATCACAGCCATCTTCTAATTAAAAATAAAACAGCTGGGAAATAATGATATTCTTTCAAAATCAGAAAATGTTGAGTGGAAAAGAGCTGATTGGGTTTAGAGAAAGCAGGTTACTTAATTATGGTTATTGTGTGTCTGGATTTTTATAGAAAGAAAGGCAGTATTGTTTAGTAGCATGAACACTCAAAACACAGAGGGGTGTCATTATGTACAGTGCTCTGGGGTCCTATCTTTGTGTTTCCAGCTGCTTGTCTTAAGTCGCCAGTCACGTCTACCAGAATGTGAGGTTGGTGAGAACTCATCATAATTCAAAGAGCTAAACCACCAAGAGAATGGTCAGTGGTTGCTTTTGAATGGTTTTCAGGACTGCTGATCATTTTAACTTTAAGACAATCACAGCACATGCTCTTTCAAGATCAATGCTTTTTTTAAAGTCTACTAATCAGGGAAGCATGGTAGCTTGCTTAGTGTCCATTATTTCATTTATTCATTTTCTCTTGCTTCCCTCTGCAGTTCTCTGCTCCTTTTATTCTCTGGAACATTCTTTCTTCTTGTATCCACTTGCAAGCTCCTACTGTGTATCCTCCAATAGGCCTCTTAGACATAAAAATCAGCTGTGAAATGTATCCAATTCCCTCTACCTCCAGTCCTCTGACTAGTTAT
Source organism: Geosciurus inauris (assembly GCA_004024805.1). Classification (NCBI taxonomy): domain Eukaryota; kingdom Metazoa; phylum Chordata; class Mammalia; order Rodentia; family Sciuridae; genus Geosciurus; species Geosciurus inauris. The sequence continues at coordinate 175,199 of PVHX01000061.1, forward strand.
TTATTTCTTCCTCTGGGCCACATCAGCACTTTATGTGTCCCACCCTGTACTATAATCATGGGTTTTCTTCTCACACTATTACTCCTCTTTATATCCTAACTGTCTAATACAGAACTGAGTAAAGAAGCAGTAGTAAGTGTCCACTGAGTGAAAGTCAATCTAGTGGGGTTAAAATTCAGTACCTTAATAGACTCAGTAGACTATGCTATGTCAATTCTACAATGGAATACCATGACACCATTTAAAATGTCTACAATGTGTAGAAAAAAATGGTTTTGGCATAGTAATATATGCATAAAACTAAACAAAAGGGCAGGTTATCCATCATAGAGGTAATTTGGCCTCATTTTTATAATCACAATACATACAAGTATTCACATATATTTTATGTACATACCTATGCATGTAATTCATAATTCAAAGAGCCGAACCACCATGAGGATGGCCAGTGGTTGATTTTGAATGGTTTTCATGACTACTTATCATTTTGACTTCAAGAAAACCAGAGTACATGCTCCAGTTGGTAGGTAGGTACCTGGGATCTGCAAATTAAACTGACAAAAGATAGATTAACCAGAGATTAAAACATACAAATTCTACACTATTTTAATTTTATGTCAGCAGGGCTTTTTAGAAAAGAGGTAAACACTCCAAAAAGCATTTAGATTTGGGTGCATATACAACATTTTACCAAAGGGGTATAAACTGCAGAGAAATTACTTGATAAAAGAGAAGGAGTTTGGTCTTCTAGGTCTGATAAACTGTAGGAAAGTGACTATATCTGAAGGGGACTAAGGAAAAATAAGTTATTTTAGTAAGGTTTGTTCTTGCAAACTTTTCTCAGTTCTCTCAGTCTGCAGTGATAAGGGTCATGTTCCTCCTCCTGGTATAGGAGAGAGGGGAAATTCATGTCATCTTCACAAGGGGAAATGAATGCTCTGGTTTTAGGCAGAAAAGGGGGAGAGTCTTGTATCTGTTCATAATAAATTGCCTTCAGTTCAAAATAACCTTTACACCAAAATGGCAAATTTTGGGGTGGCCCACTCTGAAACCCTTCTGATATAAACCTTCAGGCATTAAGTCCTTCTGGGTTCCCTGACAGACAGCAGCAGTGTAAGCAGATGTGTAAGATGCTAATGAGGCAGGACAGGCTCTGTCCCCTCCCAAACTTGCTCAGGCACTTCAGGGTGGATGTGGGATGCCATTCCAGAGAATTCCCCGAAGGCACTTGGAAAGAAAGGACTTGGGTTCTCAAGTGAGAACCCACAGTGCTGGGGAGACTGTCTTGTTAGAGTTCTGGGTACCATCCGATTTTAATTGCATTGGTTTTGGTCCCAGCCCTAATCATTTTATGAGGTTGTCATCCATCTTTCCTAAACCCAGTGGCAGTAATGTTAGGAAGAAAAATGAAATGAAATTTCAATTGTCCCAGTGTGGCAAATGAGAGAATCTGCAGAGTTTCAAAGCACAGCATGAAACTTAATGCAGTTACAAGAAGATGTTGTTAATGCATTTCATTGCTGTTGAGAAAAGAAAATATCTTTTTTCAAATGAAATATACACATGTTTGGGAGAGCCTTTGTAGCTGGGATATTGGACATTTTTCTAAGTTGAATACTAGTTAATTTCTGTCCATTGTTTTTTACTCTAAAGTTTTCTCTTTCTAAGGCTTAGGATTCTTCAAATTGACCACCAAATAGCTTTTTTCTTACCCACTAGCTCAATCACACTCAAACAAATAATTGTAAAAGTAGGAAAAATACAACTAGGGAATGAAATCAACTCAAGCTGAGTTATGCACTCTTGGGAATTTAATCTTTTCCATACTGAAGAGCCATCTGTATATTTGACAGGAAGAGTTTATTTAAATAGCTCTGCTTCATGCTCCCTTGGACTTCAAGATTTTAAGGACCCTTCAGCTTGAAAGTGGATGTAGCATTGGGCATGACTCAATGGACAGTCAGTAAAGCACTAAGTGTTCTGAGAGCATTTGAAAACAGTTGAAATTGTTCGGCACAGCCATGTCTAGAGAGCCCATTAACTTTCAGATTGCATCACTATGAAATCAGTTTTTGTAGCAACTTGAAATCACCTATTTGTCTGGAATATAGTGAGATTAAGGTGGTCAGATAACATTCAGAACACTAGCTAAATTTGAATTTGAAGCAATGAATCAGTTATTAGTATAATTATGTTTCAAATACTGCAAGGGCATAATTAAATTTTGTTTTTTTCTAATCTGAAATTCAAATTTAACTCATATCTCTGTTTAAGTGTGACAATCATTGATCATCTCTTCTTTTGGAAGTTTGTACAAAATGAGATGGGAAATTTTAAACGTTCAATCAAGTTACCATGGTTCACTTCTGAAAAAAATTCAAATTTTAGTGAACATGTAAGTGCACTTGATAAAATATGTGTTACATAAATATATATTTATTCAACTAAAATTTAAATTATCTACCATTTACTCATCCCAAAATATTAATTTCTAGTGAAATTGTGATTCTTTTTCTCTTAAACCTGGTAAAATCATGCACAGCATAGAATTCAAATCTCTAAAATCAGGGAAATTAATTAAAAGATTCTTTTGCACTGGATGGCATCCCCATTCTTTCCAGAGGAAATCTACAATTGTAAAATTGTGTAGTTTAAAATTTGCTTCCATGTGCTATTTTTCCTGAATGTAACTCTTGATTCACTTTTGAAGTGAATTGGAGACTCTTTGATTTAACTACTCCAAGGGCCTTCAGGAAAAAAGCAATTCATGAAAGACAATAGTCATTCTTCATGAGGCAGGCTGTGCATGATATGGAAATTCTTTAGGTGTTCATGGCCTGTAGGCACTGGAGGGTTAATTGAAATATTGTTTTCTGGAAATTGGGTTGTCAAGTAGCAAGGAGAAAGTAAGATTCAGAAATTAGAGATGGCTTTGGGGATTTTGTTCAGTTTTGCTTTGTTTTGTGTTGCCGTTTTCAAGGAAAATGGCATTCTATTGCCTCTTAATGATAAATGTACTATTGAAATATTTTATCAATGCTAATCAGTTGTACTATGTAATTACTTTCTGTGCCCTTTCAAAAACTTTTGCCATATATTTGTATTTCATTTCTGTAAACACATTTGTTTCTTTCTATAAAATCCTGCCCATATAATAGATGAAGGGAAACAATTTTATAGGAACAATCACGTGTTAATAAAAGGACATGGAAATATTTCTAATATACAGAAACTAGTAGTGACTGTTATTTTTAGATTATATTTATGAGCTGGGGATGTGGCTCAGTTGTGTCACACTTGCCTAGCATGCATGAAGTCCTGCATTCAATCCCCAGCACCACAAAAAGGAAAAAAAAGATTATATCTAGCTATTAATGATGTAAATAAGGAACATTAGACAAAGAAAAACTATTTGACTTTACTGGAAATATCTGTTAGGTCTACAGAAAAAGGAATTATATGAAGCCAGACTTGAAAAGGGTCTTCCACTTGTGTTAAACAGCTTTCTGTTACTATAACAAATAAACTGAGATAATACACTTATAAAGATAAAAGGTTTATTTTGGCTCACAGTTTTAGAAGTTTTATGATTGATTGGCCAGTTGGTTTGGGGCCTAAGGAAAGGCAGCACATTATGGTGGAAGTATGTGGCAGAACAAAACTTCTCATTTCTATCATGCCATCTAAATGGCCAACCCTGCGGGGTTATGAGATAAGTCAGTGAGAGATGAAGGCTATTGTGTTGAGGAGCTTCTCCACTGGAAACTTAGTGGTAGACCCTCACAAGCCCTGGCAGTTGTTGAACAGATACATTATTTCTTCTCAGAGGATGCCTTGGGGTCTCCCTCCCTCTCAAGCTGAGCTGAATGGAGCAAGACCACAGGAAGATATGGAGAAGGAAGGGATTTAAAGATGAAACAAAAATTCTTGCTTTGCCTTCTTCCTCTCTACTCCATTCCAGATTCTAAGTCTGTGGCCTGTTTCTCAAACCCAAATACCCTTAGTTTTTTCAGATCAGTATTGTTGCAGTCTGCATTTTATTGGAAGGAAGTAGGATGCTAAAAAGGGATAAGAAATTTGAATCTATTAAATGTGAATTCTAGTCCAGGCCTCTCCAGTGGCCAATGTGAGTGTTTATCTTATTGTCTTGATTTACTATTTGTAAAATGACATTATTAGTGTGCTATCTGGAAAGTATGTTTAATGTCTTAAAAATATATAATGACTCGATATTAAACCCAGTTTTCTCCTTTAAAATATATAATGAATCAATATTAAACCCAGTTTTCTCCTTTGCCCCAAGATATCTTGGTTGCAGAAGTAAGACAGATTTCTTCTTTCTTCTAACAATAGAAAACAACCTAGGCAATTGCTGTCTTCAACTTTCTGTAGAAGAAATGAGATGGGAACTTGGGGCCAGATGGAATAAGGCCCTGTTTGTCCTTGGTGGATAAAAATTACAATAGGCAGCACCAGCAAAATATGCTTCAGGTTATGGTGGTACAGGGACGGCCCACTGACCACGGTTTGCAATTTTCTTGTAGGTAGACTTGGGCCTCCTGCGCTTTGTCACTGCTGTTGGCACACAAGGTGCCATTTCAAAGGAAACCAAGAAGAAATATTACGTCAAGAATTACAGAATAGACATTAGCTCCAATGGGGAAGACTGGATCACCATAAAAGAAGGAAATAAACCTGTTGTAAGTTTGGCTACCACCCCCTCAAGCAATTCAGTCTCTTAAATGGATGATCAATTTTTACTTGTTTGTTTGGGAGCTTTCTGTCTGGCCTGGTTTATTTTTGAATTGATTTAAAATGAAAAGTGCAATTAGAGGTTTAAATCTGACCAAGGGGTCTCATGTTCCCAGATCCAGAAGCCAAGAGGAAATTATACAGATGTTTCCAAGAAAAGTCAATACCAGGCAAATTAAGTGACAGTCTCAAGAATCACTTTAAACCTCCCAAGGGAACACAGACAATGCATAGGATAAACACTGTCCTCTTAGAATCTTAAGAGTTTTGTCGCTGTTCTTTCTTCCCTCTCTTTCATAGGTTAGGTATGTTCTTTCTAACTGGCAGATTTTAGAAACCACCTTTTCATCTGCATTAGTGGTTCACAAACTAATTTGCAAGTGCATTTGGCTACATCTTGTAAGAAGGGATAGAACTAAAGGTATTCACTGTGTCCCCCACAACGTTCAGATCACACAAATGACATACCACCCTTTCCCTGCTTTCAACTGAGGAGGTAACTCAGACCACCCGGCTCTCTGCAGTCATTTGTTTGCAACTGAGGTCTATTTTTCTCAGTCTGCCTGTTTATTTGAAGTTATACTTGCTCTGATTTACTAATCAAAAGATTTTTTAGAATTTATATTCACTGTTTCTCCCAAATTAAAAAGCTTACCCTGGAGGCTGAGTAAAATACAAAAGCAAAAAAACAACAAAAAAATTCTATTAGGGATAGCAGCAAAGATGTAACTGGAAATTATAGGCTTGTAAAGAGGCCAATTAATATGTCCTTGTCTCACTTTTGAGCATCTGTGGCCTTGAGTTTCTCTTTCTGGGTCTGGAACTGAGAAAAGCCTCTGGAGTTTGAAGTGAGAGAAGAACCATTAATTCCCTTCATTAGCAGCAAAATCCCCCATTCTCACTTGGGCAAGCAAGATGGAAGCAGATATCGGTGGACAGTTACTGCATGGGAGGAAGCCTCTGTGAATAGATAAGGTCGAAGCCTGTCTAGTCCTGCAGGACATAGAACCTCTTCTCCATCTGGGGAAGAAAACCCCTCACAGTCAACACATAAGAAAATTAAGCAGGTCAATTATGGCCCCAAGTTTCAACTCCTTCTTGTAGAGTAGATATTTGAAGACATGCTTTAGTTATAAATAAACACAACCCCACTAATGCTAAGGACACATTTACAAACAAAAAGAACCCAGAGAGGGGGGTTAAGAACTGACCTTACATCTATAGGCCTATTAAAAAAATAAGTAAATAAAGGCTATTTCTCCCAGTTGTCCTCTTCAGCCACTGTCCACCGGTTGGTTGTGTGGCCCACTAAGACTTGGAGGGGATATCTCAGAGTGCACATGGCTCACACTAAGAACACCCTAGCATATAGCAGGACTTCCAGTGTTGGAGGCAGAAAGAAATGCGGAAGGCTTCAGCAGAGATGTAGACTTGTCCCCTGAGTGATTAGTTTAATTGAATCTAAATGAAACAAATTATTGCTACCCTTCCTATTTTCTGTACTTTGGGGCCTTTCAGCCAAAGCCCTCTACCCGCTTTCCTATTTTCTCAGAGAGAATTGGCTGGACCTCATCAAGATCAGCCTTCACCCAGTAACAAGTCCAGCAGGCCCCTTTCAGCTAGACAGAACGTGTGTGCTCCTGGGGTTTGCCATAAGCCGCATGAAACTCTCTCAGTGTGAGCAAAATGTGAACCCCCGGGATGAGCACTCAGCACCCCCAACAAACTCTGGTCTCTCTGGCAAGGGTGCTCATTGACTTTGTAAGGAGAACAAAAACTACCCATTATTTTTTGCCACACAAAACTACTCCCACACATATTGTTTCCAGAGAGGGATGCTGGAGTAGGACAGAAACCTAAAGGCCATTACAGGCTAGGATAAATTCTGACATTAAATTGTCTCTGGAGAATCTCATGCAAATACCCAACTCTGTAACACATTCGACTTCCTTTGGTTAGGCAGGCCACTTAAACCAAAATGAAGCAAAACGTCAGTCCAACTTTTGCAAGCACTTTCTCCTGGGGAGAAGAGCAAACTTTGGAAAATCATAGTTCTTCTCCATGTCCTTATCTGGAAAGCTGGAGAGAATCTGCACACCTGTGGTGGGTCTAGTTAATGCTCTCATGATGCTACCTAAGAGATTGTACAGAGGAACACAGTGCTACCTACACAAAATACAGGACTGTCTCCAGCCCAGCACCAACATTAAAATCCCAGGAATTGACAGCTTTCACTTATGCCCAAGACCAGTCTAGTGCCAGAAGGTTCCACGAGGCAAATAGTCTTATTCCTCAGAAATCTTTTGGAGAATGCTACCACAGCCTCATGGCCAGGCAGAATTGCCCAATGCATACTTGTGGGAAATTGGTTCTTATCTGACACTTTACATCTGCAGTCACATGTCTCATCTTTCTTAAACTAAAATGACTTTTTTTGGCCACTAAAACTTAATTTTACCAAGGATCCAAAAGAATTAAAGACATTAATTCATGTCTGGAGTGAAATCTTTCATCAAGGGACAGAGTCAAAAAGGAAGATGGTACCTGACTTACTGCTGTAATGTGAGAACATAACCTAAAACTTCAAAAAGCATTCTTTCTGGAGATCTCTGGGAAAGGAACATCATGATAGCTCCCACGAAATGTCTGCAGTTTTCTGCAGTCCTTTGACAAAGTTAATAATTTCCCACTTTTTAAGATAAAAGCATGTGTCTTTTAATAAATGTCATCCTCATAAGTGCTTTTAGAGCCGATAGCCTCTCAGAAAATTGAATAGCTAATTAGGACAGCTTTCTATATTTGACGTGATTCTTTCTGATTACCATCATTTGGAAAAATAACATGACAAGTTATTAACGCCACTTCAACTTGATAGATAATGCTGAAATTGTAAATAACTTTTATAAGCATTTGTGAAAACACATTTTTTATTTGTTTTGAATACAAAATTTCTGTGATAAAGGACCCTTTCTTCTCCCATACAGATCTTTCAGGGAAACACCAACCCCACAGATGTTGTTCTTGGAGTTTTCCCCAAACCACTGATAACTCGATTTGTCCGAATCAAACCTACAACTTGGGAAACTGGCATATCTATGAGATTTGAAGTGTATGGCTGCAAGATAACAGGTAAGCTCCAGTTTGAAGATTGCTTGGTTTTGATTGGTGCAAACCTTTACGTGCAAGGAGAATAATTTGGTATTAATGTGATCACTTTTACTTAGTAGTTAAGAACATACACTTTGGATCCTTACTACTCACTATTCTGTTTCTTTGGACAATATCCTTACATTTCAAAGCCTAAGTCATCTCACTTGGAAAATAGTTGTAGAACTTGAACACCATGCAGTCTCCTTGTGATAATGGGTGGAATAATGGATATGAAGAATTTAGCACAGTCTGGCATGTTGCAGAGATTTGTTTACTGGTACCTTTTCCACTAGGCTATGTGATCCATGAAGACAAGCTCCATTCCTTTCATCTCTGCTTCCTAAGTGTGCACCTCACTGATGGGTACTTAGTAGATTTATAGCAAATAACTCTTGCATGTAATGTTCTCCACTGACTTTTTCTTTTTAATTTTGAAACCTAGAGATGGCCTAGGAATTGACCTGATACCCATAAGCCTCAGTTAAGGAATTTAACTGACGAGAATTTCTCCTTTTAATCATTAACTCTCCAGACAGCTCTCTTATCTTTTGTTGAATGAATACATTAAAATGCTCCAATTGGAAATCAACTCATAAATATCTGGGTTTTTATTTCAATTTATTTCTTCAAACATCAATAGGACTTTAAAAGTCTCTGTTAAATTTGGAATAAATAAATGAACCCAAATTATTCCCATTTGAGAGATGAAGAAGGTGAATTACAAGAAATCAAGTGATGGAAGAAGTAGGTCAGGTCAGGACAGAGTGGTCTGACTGGGATTCCATGGCCATCAGTGCTTCAAGGGCTTGTCCATTGATCTCATTGTGCAAGTATTCTGTATTCTGATGTAGATAACAGTCATGTTGGAATTCCTTGCTGCTTAAGTAAATACATTGCAAAGCTTTCATTAAAAAAGCAATGGCAATCCAAAAACCAATACAAATGTAATCTTCATAGTAAGCTTCAAAGTTGTAAAACAGATCAGTAGATGATCCACTCAGAAGTAATTAAAACTGAATAACTTCCAAACTTTTGTGAGCCATATTTTAATGTTCTATCAGTGTACATATTAGGATATTTAACTTTTCATTTCATTTTAAATGCATTCTCTTTAGTATGATTCTTTTTAGAGAAGAAAAATACTGACTTTTGAAGGAAATAAAAAAAGTCACCTTGAGAATTTTCCATGAAAGCAATTTGAAGAGGAGCTAATGAAGCAGGGGAAACTACATTTGTTCACAGTAGAGTACATTTTGGAAAGTAAACCACATCTGACTTCATACCAAATTTTTATTTATTTCCACCTCAGAGGCAGACTTGTTTATTGTCTTAGGCTCTAAGAATTAGAAAGTTCAAGGCCTTGGAGGCAGGAATTGGGTGGAGAGGGGTTTTGGGGGAAAAAAAAAGAACATTGAAATTTAGACATAACCTTGGCTTTATGTTTTATCAGCAGTTAAATGTCAGAAAGTTCTACATCATTTCAGAGCATTCCAAATTTGAGAGACTACCCATAAATTTGTAGGATCAAAGCCACTTAAGGTCTGGACAGAAATTCCTGGCCCATTTTTTCAAACTTATATCATTGTGTTTAATAAATGAAGTAAACTTCATAAAGATCCCAGATATGTTGATCTGAATTCTGAATTTCCAACATTTTGAAGATTTATGTCACATTCTTTTAGTTATATATAAAATATTCATTTGAACCCAAATTGTCCTTTTTAATTTTCATAAAGATTTTCCCAAGAGGAACTTCTAGGAATGTGAGCAAAGAAGGCAGATAATTTATTGGATTTTAAAAATGGTTAAATGACCTAGTTACTTAAAAATAGATGCCTAAAATAGCATATTCTAATATTTTTAAACATAATCTATTTTATAGTTTTTGTAAATAGCTAATTTTGTTTTTCAAATAAAGTACTGCATTTAGGCTCATGGTGCTAGTCTCTTAAATATGACCCCTAGTGTAATTTAAATATTTTCTCTCTAGTAAGATAGCTAGAATCTCAAAATAACTGATCTGGGACAGTCTTTTGAGAGGCTAGAATGTTATAGTGATGGTCACATGGACAGAGGGTATATAATCATATCCAGGCTTGACTCAGGACTATCCACTTAGCAAATGTCTGACCATGGGCAAGACATCTTGTTTCTCTGATGTCCATTTCCTGGCCTATAAGATTAACCTTAATGTAGCTGTAATGAGAATTAAATGAAAGCATATTTGTAATATACCTGGCTTGGAGTGAGCGGTCACTAAATGGTACCCAGTAATTTAAACAGGATGTGGTATTCCATAAATTGAAGCTAGGATAAGCCCTAGCATGAAGACCTTCTAATAAGACAGTATCAGTGTTTCCCCCTTGGTTACTAGAGCAGAGAATTTTCTTCTTTTTGAGGCCTCGGTTCTCTTAGCATGGAGATTAATGAAAATAGAACTGAAGTATCCCTGCTGAACTAGAAAGTCCATGGGAGGAGGGCCTTGGTGACTGTATTTTCCACAGGCATACAGTAACACAATAAGCACTCTATGGTTATTTTTGAATGAATATACAATTCAAGCCATGCCTTCTAACAAGTAAATGACCTCAAATTTTTACACTGTCTTGTTGAGTAGGCAGTTCTTAACAGTCTGGATTAAAAGAAAAAAAAAACTACTTAATTAAAAAACAATCTGTGAACACATCACTTGACATCCAAAGCCTCCAGATCCCCAACTTTTGGAAGGTAGTACCAAGGACTGAACTCAGGCACTCGACCACTGAGCCACATCCCCAGCCCTATTTTGTATTTTATTTAGAGACAGGGTCTGTAAGGCTGGCTTTGAACTCCCAATCTTGCTGCCTCTCAGCCTCCCCAAATGTGGGATTATAGGCATGCACCACTGCACCCAGCCAGATCCTCAACTCTTAACCTAAAATTTTTTCATCCAGAAATTATGTTTTAGAAATATAGTAATCCTGGAAAAATCCAGAGCAATACAATGACATGCACGTAGATATACAAAGAAAATGTATATAAATCAGGAGGAAACCATCCTGATTTATAGGTGATTGACAAAGGAACAGTTTCATTATTTTGACAAAGTGGGCTTCATCATTTTGGCAAAGGAGAAAATTGATGAAAATAATGTTGGAGGGTCACTGCTTTATAAGTGAGAACACACCCTGAACTCTGTTCTCTTGTGTTTGTTAAACAGAAGTCTATCAACTGATGTTTCAGCACATATTCATGTGTTTCAAAGTCAATGAAAATTCACAATCACCATCTCAAATGCCACAGCTCACAGAGGCACTTCCTGAGTCACTAAGGAAAGAGTAACTTATTCTCATTTAGGGCTTCCCATCAAATGCAGTTATTACTTTCTCAGTCTTTGAAAACAGGTTAAATGGATATTTGATTTACCAAGATGTCTCAGTTTTTCTATTAAAGCTAAGTACAGAGATCTTACTATTTAAAAAAAAAAAAAAAACCCACTGGAAATATCCACCTCAATCCCATACTACAAAATTCACTTCTCCCTTTCATCCAGGATTGATTGTAAGCTTTCTCAACTGGTTGCTGGGTAAAATGCAGAATGTTCAGTGCAGATAAATAATGATTTTTTTTTTAGTATAAGTATATCCTCAATATTGCATGGGATACACTTTAAAAATATTATTTCTATAAAATTCTAATTTACTTAGGCATCCTATTTCTTCTTTTGTTGTTTGTTTGCTAAATTTGGCAACTATTTCCAAAGAGTTTGTATAGTTAGGCTAAACTACATCTGAACCAGCCTACTTATGGAAGAATACAGTTTGAAACTAGCATCTCAATCAATTGAATTAATTGGTAATATATTTTTTCTCCTAATTATTAAAAGTTAGTAACATAGTTTTTGGTTAAAGGGAAATTAAGGCGGCCTTTCATGGTTGTTTTGGATGAGGTGGACATAAGGTAGGAATGACAAGTCAGCTTTGCACTGTGAATATCATGTTAGCTGAATGGTGGCTAAGTAGCACTAGGTTTGTGGAGATAGAAACTGTGCCTCAGCCAGCTCAGCATTAGAGAAAAGGCATTGATCTGGTGAAGGTTCTGCTCTCCTTACAATACTCAAGTTAATTATGTTTTTCTCCAAATGGTAACATCTGGTCCCCATTACCAACTGAACATTGACTTTATAAGAGCTGGTTTTGAATCAGGCAGGTGTGACCACAGTGGCCAAAAAATGTGACTTCTATTCTTAACACTATAGTTTCATAGTCACTCAGTAACATAGCTTTTGTAAATCTTTTTTTTAATCCTCATTGAGTTTTTTCTTGGTTTCCAGATCCCAGCCTGGAGCAAATACTGTGGCTGAATTACAGGAAAGGGTACTTGAGAAAATGACAGCTGTCTTTTATTGTATTAATAAGTTGATTCATTCAACAAATATTTGCTGAGGACAACATTGTATAAAACAGGGCACAACAAGTCAAAGAAAGAAAAAAAAACAATTTGGTTCATGCCCTCAAAGAAATTAAAATCTGAGCAGGCAAAAAGCAGCAATTTAAAGAACTGAATGTGATCCATCAACATATGAGAAATGCAGATGGAATATTGTGAAGAATCTCAGAAAAGGAAAACCATGTCCAGTTGCAGAGATTCAAAATGTTGAATAAATGATGTGGCATTTGAAAATGAGTCATTATTTTTATGCAGATCGGATAGTGGAAATGGCAAAATAATGGGTGAATTCTTAGCGGAAAGAATGAATGGAGAGAAAGTTTTCCCTAAGGACAGGAAGTACTTCATCTCAATTGGCTCAAGTAAAAGGGGTAGATGAGGAGAGGCCTTGTGAGAATGTGAGGTAGAAGGCCTGGTATGCCTGGTTGAAAACTACATGCATAATTCCTAGACAAGCAGGCACTGAAGAATTGACATGATCTGAACTGTCCAATTCATGTGGAAAGTATCTGAGTAATTAATTCTTAAGGGTCAGCTGATAACATGAGTGCAGTTTAATTGCATTAGAAGCATGCCTCTTGCTTAGGATGGTTTTATTTTTAGGCTAAATTTTTACTGTAGCATGGGGAATTGAGTTGTTTCAAAGAAAAGTAGATTATCATCCCTAGGCAGGTCCTTGACTGAGATGTATGATTTAAAAAGGAGAATAATTGAAGCATTGGACACTTTATTATTGGGCCACCAATAAATTAATCAATAATTGATGATCTATGCTCAAAAGCTACTTGAGTTGCTGTAGAAGATGTGAAAAGGTCTATGATGTTGTTCATTGCCTTTGAAGATCTTAAAATCTTGCTGTAGATAAAAGACTAACAATCTTAAACAAATACAGTTCAGTGGTAGGCTCTGTGCTACTTTCTATACCTGCCACCATATTTCTGAGGAAGGAGGCCTCAGAATGAAGACTAAAGTAGCTTTAGAAATTTCCGTGATAAGTCTAAGCTGGATTTTAAGGTCTGGGAAGAATATACCTCTGTCAATGGAAGGTGGGGGTTGGGGTGGCAGGAACACTTTGAGCAAAGGCAGCAATGGAATTACATCTATGGTACATGAGAAGAGAATTAACTGGAATATGCTGTTAGTAATTAGATAAAAATAGATAGATGAGGTAAAATCAAAGTGAGGGTTTTGAAACCCAGATAGAGATTTTGATATTTCCCTAGAAATAGGAAAGCCATGGTATGTATTCTAAAGCTCTCTATTTTTTATTATGGTAAAATATATGACATACAATTTACCACTATAGCCAATTTTAAATGTGCAACTCAGCTTGCATTGTTGTACAACTACCACTACTACCCATTTTGAGAACTTTTTAATCATCCTAAATTAAAACTCTACCCATTAAACACTGACTCCCATTTTCTCTCCCCACCCTAGTGCCTTCAATGGCCATTCTACTTGCTGTCTGTATGAATATGACTATTCTAGGAACCTCCTATCCGTTGGAATTATGCAGAACTTGTCCTTTTGTGTCTGGCTTATTCAATTTGGTAGTGGGAGATTTTTGAAAATGAGAATAACATGGCAAAATCGACATTATATGAAAACTTATATATGGCCGTTAGTGTAGTCTAGATGTACAACTGGAGTGTGGGAGGTCAACCACAATATCATTTAGCCCCCTAGCTATGTCTACTCAGATCAAGTTGATGCCCAAAGAAACGGAAACTGCAAGAGGCAACCTCAAGGCTTTTAGCTTTTTTTTTTTTTTTTTTTTTAATGAAATCGTGGCAGGATTTGATAGCAAAACAAAAATGGAAAATAGGAAAAGACAAGGTGACCAGGCAGGAACTAGATAATTAGTGATGCCACCAATTAAAACTCAGGGTTTGGTAAAGGGATTCAGTGTCAATGGAAAGGACTGGTTTAGTTTGCACAGGGCATATTTGAGATGACAAAAGATATTCATGTGGAAAGTTCCTAACACAATTAAAACAAAGGATGAGGAGGAGGATGAATACCAACCTGCAATACTCAACCCAAATGCCACCTCCCCAGAGCTCCCCTTTTCCTTCTCCAAGCTCAATCAAGCTCTGTCTTTACCTCCTTATCATCTTCTTTTTATCTTTGCTTTAGCAACTTTCTCAATATTGGTTTATATCTCCAACCCATGGTAAACTGTGAATTTCTTTTGGGCAGCACCTATCCTTGATCTGGGAATAACTTCTAAATACTAAGGGGACTGAACCCTCAAGAGTTTGACAATGAACTAAAATAAGCAGAACTAAAATAAGCAGGGGGAGGGAGTATGTGTCTTACTGAAATTTTTCTTTACTAGGATGTGAATGAAGAAAGGGGAACTACTAAAAATGTAGGAGAAAGGTTTATGAGAGGGTAGGTTATGGTTTAATGCGAAAAATGTATGAATGGGTATAAGACACTGTCTTTATTCAAATGGTTGCATTTTCTTTCTAGAAGAGATTTTCCCAGAAAATAATTGTACATTATCTGTTTCGTTCCCCCTCCTAGATTATCCTTGCTCTGGAATGCTGGGCATGGTGTCTGGACTCATCTCTGACTCTCAGATTACAGCATCCAACCAAGCAGAGAGAAACTGGATGCCTGAAAACATCCGCCTGGTAACCAGTCGCTCTGGCTGGGCACTGCCGCCTGCACCCCACTCATATGTCAACGAGTGGCTCCAGGTAGACCTGGGGGAGGAGAAGATCGTGAGGGGCATCATCATTCAGGGTGGGAAGCACCGAGAGAACAAGGTATTCATGAGGAAATTCAAGATTGGGTATAGCAACAATGGCTCGGACTGGAAAATGATCACGGACGACAGCAAGCGCAAGCCCAAGGTGAGGTTCGACAGAGGGAGCAGCCTCCCCGGGTCTAAGTCCTTCCTGACACCCCTGATTAAAGTCAAGAACCTCTGGCATTTTCCTGAGGAAGGGCTCATTCTTATTTTGTCACTAAGACCCCAGTTCTAGGGAAAAGCGAGAGTATATGGATGAAAATGATGTTTGAGGTGAACATGGAAAAGAATTGCCCTTTCCCTCCTTTGGGGAATGATCTCAGCTTAACATTCAGATGGGAGGTGGGATAGGAGTTAGCGTGGTCCCAGCGGCTCCAGAAGCTGAGACAGGAGGATCGCCAGTTCAAAGCCAGCCTCAGCAACGGGCGAGGCGCTTTGCAAGTCAGTGAGACCGTCTCTCTAAATAAAAAATACAAAATAGGGCTGAGGATGTGCTCAGTGGTTGAGTGCCCCTGAGTTCAATCCCCAGTACCAAAAAAAGAGTGAGGGTGGGAGCTGGGGCTGACAACAGCAACCCGGTGAAAACTCACAGCCTCTCTACAGACTCCACTCTGTTGGGTGTCTGTCCCTCTTCTCTCATCCACCCCTGAATTAAGAGTTCAGTTTTTTAATTAATTATTTATTTATTTTTACAGTGCTGGGGGATCAAACTCAGGGCATTAGGCATGCTACTAGGCAAGCATTCTACCTACCACTAAGCTGCATGCGGAGTCCCTATTTTTAAATTTTCAGTTGTGATAAAATACACATAATATAAAATTTACCATCTTAATCTTTTTAAATGTACAGTTCAATAATGTCAAATGAACTCATTTTGTTGTATAGCCAGTTTCTAGAACTTTCTCACCTTAAAAAACTGAAATTTTGTACCCACTAAACAACAACTTCCGTATTTCCCCTTCTCCCCAGTCTGTGGCAAGCACCATCCTATTTTCTGTCTCTATGAATTTGACTACTCTGGGAGCCTACGGTATCATTCAATACTGGAATAACACAGTATTTGTCCCTTTGGGACTGGCTTATTTCACTTAGTATTCTGTCCCCAAGCTTCCACCCATGCTGCAGCATGTGTCAGAATTTCATTCCTTTTCAAAGCTAGATGATATTCCATTGTATGTGTACACCAATCTGGTTTATCCATTCATCCATGGATGGACACTTGAGTTGCTTTCATCTTTGAGCTACTGTGAATAATGCTTACGTATATTTCTTATGCATTTGAAACCTTTTAAAATGCAGTTGGCTCTTGATAGTCCAGTAAAAAACAGAAGGAAATCTCAAGATAAAAATATTATAGTACTCATAAAAACACGTGGCATAATTCTTTAACTGAATAGATATGCTTAAGTAATCGAGTTTTATTTAAGCTAATGGTTACAGTTGCATTTCTTGAGTGCACAACACCAACTTGGAAAGATCCCCAGGAGTCTGCAGGGTGGCCCGGAAGTGGGTTTAGGATTAAAACAAGGATCAACCCACAGGCAATCAGCAGCTTAGTATTTTTGTATTCAATATGAGAATTGTATTCAGTTGATGATACTTCTCACACCAACACAATTGGCCTTTTGGCCTCAGCCTTTCCATCCCTGCTTTGCCCAGGACTGTTGTGAAAGAAGAAAATTAGCTTATTGGAGAGAATATTATCCTTGCTTTATCCTTGCTTCTACTCCAAGCAAATGTGGGAATATGGTTTAGTGCAGTGACTCAGGACACAAGTATTGCAGGCAGGAAATATAACCCCAGTTTGTGCTGCCAGCTCCCACTCCCTCCAGATGTGGGGGCTTTGAGAAGACCTCCCTGTCCCCCATGGGCTGCAGGTCAGCATCAGAGCAAATGGCCACTGACAGAGCAGATACTCTCAGAAGTGTAAGAAATTCTCCCCCACCTCTCCCTGCGTGAACTTGTGGTTTGTAAAACCTTTCAGTGTTACATTTACCTCGGCGAGGCTGTCTTCTTTTCTGCGTCCATTTCACCTTTCCCTTTCATGTCTACCTCTCTCATCCTGGTGACTGAGAAAGTAAAATAAACATCAGAACTGGAGATTCTTATAAGCTGGTCTTTTCTGAGAAGCAGAGAGCATTGTGATTTCGTCAGAGAGTGTAAATATGCTGCAGATCAGCAACTTCCTGGGGCTGCTGTCAATGGCAGAGTGTGCTGTTGTGACACATTCTTCAACACTAGAGTTCTGGGAAAGACAGAAAACAAATCACCATATGCTTTTGATAGGACGCATCATATGCTTCCCTTCTTTGTTATCTAATGCACGCGTCTGCAATGGAGCCTAAAGCTATCACTCTATTGTAGTAAACCAAGTATAGAATTCCACAAGAAACCCACGCATGTGTTTCAACTTTAACAAAATGCTCAACTCTAGATTGGTTGAATGTGTTGAGTTTTGTCCCTAAAATATCCACCATTATCATCTTCCTATGATATTTAAAACCATGAAAGCTTGTAAATTGTTTACGTAGAGAGTAATCTATGATTCCTAACATGCCCTTCAAATAAAATCTCTCAAGATGAAAAAGGAAACTGATGAAACCTTCAATTTTAGAGCAGCACATAGTTTTAATTATATAAAGATATTTAAAACATATTTTATAGTACAAATGAAGGCTACCTGCTTAGGATGCCAAGGACCTTTTATGTGAAAGTAAAATGAGTACTCTGTTTCATGAAATAAAACAGTGCTTTGATAGGTGTAAAGTCCTATTGCCCTCTCCTTACTCCTACCCACAAACAGTGCATGATGGAGAAGATATTGAGCCTTTCAATTAACTAGACTTTTCAGGAGCAGATAGAGCCAAATAATGTAATAATTATAATTATTATCATCTTCTAAAATATAATTAGTTGCAGAACACAATGGTAATTCATAAGCAAATTTCTGTTATCAATATTAGTCCAGGTCCATATGGGTTTGAATTGTGAACATTCTTCCCAGCTCACTACTGACAGCTTTTATAATATATTTACAGTGTGTCAATTCTATGCTCAGGTTAAAATTAAGAAAGCAGCCTGGAATTCCATAGATACCAATGCTTTTCTCCTGTGATCTTTGGAGCTATCTTAACATAGATAGGAGTTGCACATGTGCAGTGGTATTTTCATTATAACTAGTATCTTACTGACAACAAGTTAATTGGGCCTAGCATTAATATATGTCAGATTCTCAATTACTGGCAGCAATTGCAGTTGTATCAAGAGTGCAGGACCCTGATAGTGAATTCATTCTTAAAAAAAAGAAGAAAACTAATTGTGAGAAGCAGCTCTACATTATCATTTTCAGATTCCTAGTAGGTTTTCTGAGTTGGAAAAGAACTATCCATTTACTTCTAGAACTCAGAAACACCCTGGTCATGTTATAGCCTTTCCAGTCTATCTCCACGTACATGCTTCCACTCTCTTGTCATAGCATTCCCACCACTAAAAGATCACATCCTTGGTGGCTCTGTGACATCTTGACCAACTATTGGGCCTGGATCCTTCTTATGACTGGCACGGCCTTGGTGCCCAGCCACTCCATCTGAGCTACCAGTCCGTAGCCAATTGGCTTTAGCTAAATACAAATTAATGAACCTATGTTTCCTTAGGCATGGGCATTTTGTTGGACTTCAGTGTTCTCACCTATTAAAATGTAGACTAAAAGCCAATTGTGGTGACCTGTGCCTGTAGTCCCAGCTACATGGGATGCTGAGCTGAGAATCACTTGAGCCCATGAGTTCAAGACCAGCCTGGGCAACATAGTAAGACACTCTCCTTCAAAACTAAATCAATTAATTAATTAAATAAGGAGTCTAGGCTATGTGATTTCTGAGAACAGAGACATCTTAATCTCAGTTAAGACTGGCTGGGTTCGAATCCTACCTCTGCCACTTACTGTGAATATGGCTGGGGCAAATTCCTTGATCATTCTGCCATCATTTTCCTCATCTGTGAAAGATGAGTAATAATAGAATTTACCTCCTGGAGTTTTTTTGAGGATTAAATGGGCTAATATATTTTAAGCACTTACTGCATTACACTAATAAATATCACGATAAGAATTTTATTTTTCTAATCTCCCCCCTCTTCCATTTGCAACAGAATCAAGAGTGATTTTGGAAGAAAAGGTTTTTTAGAGGTTTATTCATTTCTTGAAAAAGAAACTAGGCCTAATCTTCATTCTAGTTTCTTATGACTCTATTCTAATATTGACCTTCCTGTTGATATAATAATGGAAATAAATTAATCCAGCAATAGCCCTGGCAGTGCAGGCCTAACTCCTGAAAAGGGTCACAGTGACTTCAAGCTATGCATGCATGCATTTCAAAAGGGGTGCCAATGCATACTACAATTCAACCCGGGATCAGAGCATTCCTTAGTAGTCAGGACCCTTGTTACTTTTCTGAGATGCGGTCTTTTATCTACACATGAGTCCACCAAGTAGTACTTAAGAATTTCAGTGAGTCGGAATAATCCACGTTCTTAATAAGCAGGCTTTGCTCTCCATTAAATTGACTATTTCTAGACTGGGGGTGTATCTCAGTGGTAGAGGGAGTAACTAGCATGCACAAGGCCCTGGGTTCTGTCCCAATACTCAAAAAAAAAAAAAATATATATATATACTATCCCCTACTTCAACCCCTACTTCAAGAATTTAATTTCTTCTCTTCCAGAGAACAAAGTTTTCCCCAAACTAGGACCTTCTCATTTAAGTGAATGTAACTGTAGTTATTTATTAAAAATGTGGTTATCTATTATAGTTTCTGAAAATAGTTAGTTCTGTTCCTGAGTCATCTTCCTCCACCTCAAGGAAATGATAAAAGTGTCACTTCTCCAAGGCATGTCAGCATATCATTCAGAAATATGTCTCATTAAATGCTCAGTTTCTGGTATAGCCTCAGTGCCTCCATGTGTAGTATGGGGTTCTTGGGAAATGACATCTGTTACCTATTAGAGAAGGTTTGCTTTTTCCTTTCTTATTTATGAAAGAAATATCCACTATTTTCAAAGTGGTGGAATGAGGCCTATTTCTCTTCTGTCCCCTAAAGGAGGTGAAAGAGTTTGGGAAATGCCACCCCCAAAGATGTCTTTGGACTTCAAACTCAGGGCACTTGGGGCACAGAAAATGCAGGGAAGGAATTTCTCTGGACTTCCCTTATCTGCCTAAAGAGTCACACTCCAAAAGAACTCAACTGCCATAAATTCTGTCCCAGGAATCTCATCCACCAGGGAATATTAAGGTCAATTACAGAAGAAAAGAACAGAGGTCAATACCTCACCCAGACTAACATATTATCAGCTATTCTTCCAAGAACCCATTCATATTTCCCAAAAGTTATTTAGTCACCCCTAAGTTTCTTACACTGCTCCCCGCACACCTATGAAGAGAATATGTAAACTTCTAGATCTTACAGAATACGCAGATAGTCACTTTTCTGGCATGTTTTAACTCTGTACGTGTGATAAGTTTGTATGCCTTTTCTCTTTTTAATCTATCTACTGTTCGTTTATTTCATAGACTCAATTATGGAACCCTCAAAACATAGAGGAAAAGTGTTTCACTCTCCTACAGAGGGTAAAAAAACAACAACAAGGAAGGTCTTATTTTTTTTAATAGCTTGCGTTGTTTATGCTCCACAGTCTTTTGAGGGCAACAACAACTATGACACACCCGAGCTACGGACTTTTCCACCACTTTCCACACGATTCATCAGAATCTACCCCGAGAGAGCCACTCATGGTGGACTGGGGCTAAGAATGGAGCTGCTGGGCTGTGAAGTCGAAGGTAATTACAATTTCCAGAGTCCCTTCTAGTTTCTTACTTTTTAAAAATTTCCTTTTTCATGTATTTCTGCCTCTGATGGTGCTGTTGCAAAATCGCCACCTTTTCTCCCAGGTGATCCTCCATCTCCTTGCCTGTCAGTCGGTGAGGCTCACCATTCTAGCACATATCATGAAGCAGTACCTCCAGAATCCTCCTTTTATGTTAGCTGTCTGCATCACTCTCCTCAGTTTCTATCGAATTGTATCTCTTGACTTTTTAAAAATAATTGTTTGAGGTGAAATTTGCAAAACACAAAATTCACCATGAGAACAAACCCTACCTTCATAATTTCGTTGTAAAACCTCCATGTCTTTCATGTTCCCAAACATTTCCATTACTACAAAGTAAAACTTTTTACTCACTAAACAGTTTGTCTTTCGTTACCCCTTTCTTTAACCCACCAAGTCCTTTAATGTTGTTTTAGAGGTCTGTGTCAGATCTAAGTTTCTGTCTGTGATATCAACTACCGTCACATACTAGCAGGAAGCAGAATTTGACAAGTAAGACCTCAAGACTTATCTTGGATAAGTTTCTTAGTTTGCTGCAAAGGAACAAAGCTTTACATGAGATCATGTGTATGCAAGTATGGTTGGGTCTGTTTAAAAATGGTACTGCATACATTTAGATGGTCGTATGAAGGTCATAACAAGGACAAATCCAGTGCACACACTGACCTCAGGCCTGCACTCTGTTTTAACATATAATGAATGAGATGGATGTTTTGAGTTGGTTATTGTACCATTTAGTGCTTTTGTGCATTAGAATTCCCATCTGCCTTAGATTTGGACATAAATGAGTAACCTTACACCAGCTTTCCTATCCCCATTGAGATTTTTTCTCCAGGGTAGCTTGAAGAATGGCTATTGTTGGTACCCAGATGTTAATCAATTGAGCATATGCTCATAGTTGTTTCAAAGAATGCTTTTTAATATCACCTTGTTTGGGTTTCAAAATTATTTGTGTTTTGAGCTAACCAAATGTAATTACATTCCTAAGCACATTAAAAACCATGAAACTTTTTCTCTACACTACAGGATCTTAAGCTATCTATCAATCACTATGCTACTGAATAATTCATAGCTACTTTTCTATGTGTTTATTTAAAGGTAGGTCATTATCTCCCACTCTTTTATTGGGTGGTTGTTTCCTTATCTGTAACCATGTCCCAGACCTCTGAATTAGCCAATCGTTATCAGTGCAAACCAAGAATGACCATGTGACAGGGCTTTGGTAAAGATGCCAAGAGAAAGAAGAGATGGACAGAGAGACCCTAGTTCAGACACATTCATTTATTGTATGAGAAATGTGGTCATCTGAAAAGGGAAGGCTTGGTGCTACCAGGTGTGTCTTTAGCCTGGATTCTGGAAGGCAGAACTGATTTAGGAGGTGCAATGAATGGACGGTTGAAAACGCTGAGCCTTGTGGTAGTTTGCCAGTGTCAACTCAGTAGTGAGTGAGCTAGAAATCATTGGTGAAGGGATTTGCCTGCAGATGTTTCCAAGCACTCACAAAAATGAGGAAGTTGCTCTCATTTACATGAGAAACCAACATCTGAGGACAGCAGTGTCAAAGTTTTTTAACACAATTGGTAAAAGGGACTGTTAATCTTACCCCTTAAACTGATTGACAAGACTTATTAAATATCTACTTTGCGTCTTGTTCTATGGGAAACATCTAAAGGGATACAGAGAGAAGATGAGGCACGATCCAGCCTTCCATGAGTGTCCATCCTATTTTGAGTTAGCACTTAACATTGAAGAAACAGAGAACCTCAGAAGATAAAATATTTTCAAGTAGGAAAACTGGAGCATGAAAACCATTCACTTCCTACATTTTGCTATTGAATCTAGGTGCTATTTTGGATCATTTTCAATATGGAACTTCTCTTTTTTAAACAGCATTAGGAATGCAGAAAAATCGGTAAAATGAATAGATAGTTTAAAACAGTAAAAGTAACATATTATCAAGGACAGCTTAGGGAAGATAACTATGTGGATTGCCAGAAAGGGTTCTGCTGATTCAGTGGTGGCAATAGAGCCCAGGATACATGTCTGTGTATTTTACAAAGTCTACATTGCATGTCTAAATGGCATGTATATTATCTGTACATGATGGTTTCTGAATTATCTTTAGTGTATATATTTGGGAAGTTGAAGAAGTTGCAAATTAGCTACATTTTTACATTTGTCATAACTCTGCTCAGTACTTAAGCACAATAACAAACAGGGTCAAGTTTTTACTGAGAAAGCAGTAGTTACTGGCACATTCCTACTGGCCAGAAGCTGAACCAGAAGAGGCCCCCAACTCTCAGCATCTTGTATGGTTCTCAAACATCAAGGGAACTGTACCTTATCTCAAGTCTCATAAAGTGAAATGCAATGCCGAAAACTGTAAAATATTAAACAGATTGCAAAAATGAATAACAGGCTGAAAAAAAAAAGTAGACTGAACTAAATTTAAAGGACTTCAAAAGCAATCTTTGATTAATGTTGGCTACCTTTCAACTACAAATTCAAAGGTATGGGAATACCTGCCAACAGTGGAATGCAGTCCCATGGGAGTCCAGGTAACATGACCTCAGGATATCTGAGACAACTCCTCTCACACACCTGCTCTGGCAAGAGGACTTACAGGTCGAGAAGCTACTTGGGAATGGAATAACTCTTTTAAAAAAAAACAATGTGGTTCTAAGTGTGCATAATGATGCTCCCTTTTGGGGAAAAAACATAAACTTAACAAACTTGGTCAATACTAAGGATACAAAAGAATTCATGACAAGTGAATTCTCTAGCACCTTGAAAATGAAATGAAAAACAGTTCAAGCAAAATCTCTGTCATCAAAGTTCTCAACTTCAGGCCAGTGAAAATTCAAGAGCTTTTTGGAGAGAGGATGTTTTTGTAGATAACAATGTATAAAATGCTAAGGCAGCCAGCTCCACTCAGCAGATATGGATCAAATAGCAAAGCAACTCTGGTGCATTCTGCAAAATCCAAGTGTATTTAGCCTCCTGAAAGAGAGGCAAAGCGTGCCCCTGGCCGTCTTACTGCAGATTAGAGTTTTCTGCAAAAGCTTTAGCAGATTCAACAGCCCAAGCCTTGAGAATACATTTCAGAGGTGTGAGACAGTAATCCTTGGATCTCGTTTCAGCACCTACAGCTGGACCAACCACTCCCAATGGGAACCCAGTGGATGAATGTGATGACGACCAGGCCAACTGCCACAGCGGAACAGGTGATGACTTCCAGCTCACAGGTGCAGAAACCATCTTCATCCCATTGCTGTGCCATTTCAGTTCATGTTGTGGCTGAGCCCAGCTAACATCTGTGTGTATTCTAACACTACGTGGTGGTGGGCCTGAGGGTAATGGCAAAGCTTCACTAGGAATAGAGGCAGCCTGACCACAGCATCTTCATTTCCATACATCTCCAAGTAACCACATTGTTCTTAATAGCCATAGCCACTTGAAACAACAGGTTGAGCCCTCTTCAGAGCCAAAGGTTAGGATTATCTTAAATAAGAATTTCTCCAAGACTGAATGTGCTAAACAAATACTCATCTTCAGACTCTCTCTCCTGCCATAGCATCATGTACCACCCATTCAAGCTACACACTTCAAAATGTTCATTTTCTTTTCCTAATGAGGACAAAATTCTTTTGAGTGGACCTTTATCTAACTAATTGATTCAATTAGGCTTATATTTGAAATGCAGCTTTTAAGTTAGGATTCTGTAAATCATTTTACATGAAAATTTACAAAGGCAGACTTAGTTGTTATTTCATATCACCACCCACTGGCAAATATTTCAGACATAGTGTGTGCCAAATGCCTCATAATTAATCTAGTATTACCCCCAAATGGCCTACAACCCTAGCTAGAAATCTAGAAAGCTAGGAAATGACCTTCTCTTTCACTTGGAATGGCAGAGGAAATATTAGGCAAGTGGGGAAACAGGATTTGGAAATTGACCTAGGAGCTAGTATTTGCACTCAACTGTTGCAAAAGGTATCATGGGACCTTTACTGCTACCTGGGTCAAAATGCAGTTTCATAGAGCTCTGACTCTCCTGTTAGATTAAACATGAGCCTTTCAATGCAAGTCTTTATTTTTGCCCAAAAGGGACTCAGATAGCTCACATAATTAATTTCTACACTCAAAACTGAAGTTGTTATCATGTAACTTTATAAAAGAGCAGGCTATTGGCTAATACATTAATATAAAATTCAGGGAATATCCCATCATTTCCAGTTACTTCAGAAGCTCTTCTCTCAGGAATAAGAGAATTCTGCACTCTAAAATGGAATAAAGGGTTAAAAAAAAACTAGCCCAGAAATTTAGTGTCCTATGAACGGGATTTACATTTTAATCCGACCTCCTAGAGCCATTGTTACCCAGATTTCAAGGATTATCACTTATATTCACGTAACCAATAAGCATTACATTGCTATGAGCTTTTGAATGTACATCTTGTATGTAAGTAACCACAAGCCATGAAAATTAATTAATGCAGAGGCATTTTCTATGTAAGATGTCAAGTTCAAGTTGAAAACTCTACAGCTGATGTGAAAAACAGTACCATTGCATGAGTCAAGTCCTGTGGAACCTTCTCAGGATTGCCTGTAAACACTCTGCCACAAACCTCAGGATTATGTACACCCTGTCACAAATCCATAGTGAAATTCCTCATAAAAAGGAGTGATCCCAGTATCACAATATACCCTTTTCAATTGCCCCATTGTGGACAGGTTCTTTTTTTCATAAACCCTAAAGTGGTCAGTTAATATTGATTAGAAACAAAGCCCCAGATTTAGTCCTTATATCAGAACAAGCAACCTTCTCATTTTTTTTTTTTTTTTTTTGCATTAATTCATGACTGAATCAATTGAAACTGAAGCCTTTGAATGAAATAGAGCAAGTATGTTAGCCTGGAGCAAATCATGCATATGACGGGGAGTCACAAACCAGAGAAAATGGGTCATTTATAGTGGAAACACTGACAACCTTTAAAAGTACAAGGTTTTGCTTTACCTACAATGTTTAAGATTGTTTCTTGAGTAGAGAGAGAAAAAATTAATTCTTTTTTTTTTACATACTACCATTGTGGGGGGGGGGGTAATCTCATGCCAGTATATTTGTTTCAACAACAATTCTATAAATACATGCATACATTAAGAACTTCTGATGGTACTGATAATGCCCACCCTACATTCTCATCAAGAAGTGATTTTAAAAGATATTCTCATGCTTTGTATTCATTTCTTACATCAAGGTCAGTTTTTCCTTTTTTTAAAGCTTATTTTGCTTTATGAAGCTATGTGCTATTCTTTTACAAAAAAAGGCTGTGCTCCTGTGAAATTGTTTGCAAGGAATAAAAACCTCACCTAACCCAAGCACCTTTTTACATCTAAAAACTGCACCTTCTCCACTCACATGCATTCTGCATCCTCTTTGCTAATTGTCTCAGGCTTTACTGTCAGGCTATAAACTTTGGATAGTCCGTGTAATAAAACCAAATCAAGAGACATTCTCACTTTAACCCTGATAGGTGGGAATGTGGAAATTGGGACCGATGCTCTCTTTGGTGGTGTTCAGTTACTTAACACAGATGGTGTCTGTTTAATTTCTCCTTCTGGGGTGACCTATTTGTGTAGAGAGGGAGAAATACTCTAGAAAAATGCTCATTACTTATTAACAACACTGAATTTTAGGTGAGCTGTACCCAGTATGTAGAAATGATGAGAGTATTTGCTCTACCATGCTTGCTCACTAAGGTGAAAATTCACTCCTGAAGTTACTCATTTGCAAATGCCTTTGAAGTCATTAGATAATACAATTGGCTTCAAAGGCACCAGGAGGCCAAATTTCACATTGGAGCTATGTATAGCCAACAGTGGAATTTGGCTCCCAACCTATAGCAAAACTGATAATGCATATCGGATATAAAAAGTGAATTTTCACCTTGAATCTTTCTCCTCTAAGACCACTGGGAACAGAATGCTAATGTATTCTGGCCTCCCTCCAATTCTGCCATTATAGACTCACCTTCTTAACCCATAATATATATAACTCTTTTTTTCTAGTGCCTGCCTTACTGAGGCCATGCGCACGTGTGACCACTCATGCAGCATCTTTACTGGGATAACTGGGGTAAACGTGACTTGGTGCTGCAATTGATTAACTTAGAAATCTTAGATCATTCCAAGAGCACAATTTTATATCTCTCTGATTCATGATATCATCATATAATGTGATTTCTGATCTGTGGGATCTGCAGGGTAAGTTTGGCCTGAATAAAGATCATCACAAATCTTTATTAAATAATACTGTTGGAAGGTGCATAACTATAGTACCTTGTAACTATCAAATTTCCCATAAGTCTTTGGCCCACCTCCATGCCCTTACCTTGAATTGGTCAATACTTTATCTTCTGAAATAAAAGATAGATTTCCTCCAACCTTAATCTGCATGGCAGATACACATAAGGAGAAACAACCTTCTTAGGCACCCAAGTGATAAAAAGCAAACCACTGTTTCCTAAATTTAATGGATTATAAGATTCATCTGAGAATCTTTGAAATAGACAAAACTTCAAGGGCTTACCCCTAGAGAGTCTGGTCCCTAGCTATGTCTGGAAAGGATGTTGCAATTGCAACAAGCAATCAAGGTCATTCTTAAGGTTGGGCAAGTTTAAGAACATTACTTTATAACAGAAGTTTGATGATGTGTAGAAAATGGGAGAGCTGAGACATGGGAGAGGAAGTGGTAAGGTCAAGTCTCCATAAGGTGGTAGCCTTTCTTCTGACCAGGAATTCCAGAGAAATCCAAACTCATTGAGAGCTTACAACATTCTGGGTACTATTTGTTCAAGCTTCCAGTTCCTTGGGACTGTGAAGAAACACTCATCCCCTTCCCCTTTTTGTACTACTTTCTGCTGCTTCTCCAAACCACATACTGGGTGGAATATTTGTCCTTGAGAAAAATAAACAGCTACAGCAGCAAAGAAAAAAAGAGAGAGGGAGGGTGGGGGTGGGAGAAGAGAAACAACTACCATCCACTTTAAACCTCTAGTTTCTAAATAGATTGTGGAAACTAGCCTTGCAACACCCCTGAAGGCACACATCTGAAACCTTGGAAACTGTTTGAAGCTTAGAGGTCTAGGTCAAGTTTAATACTCAAGTCATCAAGGACATTCAGAGGCTCTTGCTTTTCACTGTTGCAATTGTTTGTTGCACTTAGCCTGGAAGTCAGTGCATTCCATTGGAACAAAGTGTCAAACTCCTCATGCTTTATAAAGAAATGTGTTAGGATATATTGCATACTTGAAATTTGCTAAGAGAATAGATTTTATGCGTTCTGGCCTCAAAAAAAATAGGCATGAAAGGTAACACATGTTAATTAGTTTGATTTAGGCTTTCTACAGTGTATACGTATATATATATATCTATTGAAATATGTTGTACACCATAAATCTAGATAATGTTTATTTGCTCATTTAGCAAAATATTTTGAAACACAAGTGTGTTAGGTGAAAAGTAATGCTATTTGTATTGGATATTATGGGGGGCAAAATTTCAGTGAAACAATTGTTGCAGCTGGAATTAAAGGAAGGATTTTTTGTAGCAAATGTTTGCCTCTGATTGATGTAAGCATACATAGCTGCAAATTATCTAGCATTTTCTTATTTTTGTATGTTATTGCTTTTGTTTTTCAGGTGGTACTACTGTGTTGACCACAGAGAAGCCAACAGTAATAGACAGCACAATACAATCAGGTACCAAATAAATGATACAATGTGGTAGATTCCATAAGCCCCTTCCAAAGTCCCCCCAAAATAGTACATCACTGCGTTTTGTGGTTTCAGTTTCCCTGAAAGTCCTAGAAGGAGAGATGCCATGCAGCATCTGGTCTCCAAGCATGAGCCATAAATATTGCTTTCCTTTCATCCACATGTATATGCAGCAGGGAGTGAGATTTCCTTCTCCATCAGTAATTGCCAAATGGTGACAATCCCAGCTCTCAACCAAAGGAACTGAGTAACATACTTTGTTTAAACGCAGCACATCTAGGACATGGACTGTGTTTGCAAACTTACAGGAGAAGGAACTCTCACAAGCAGCAGCCTGACTATTTATTTTCATCACAATTCTGCAAAACTGAGACACGCAAAGTTTGTCAGTTCTGCTGGCCACAGAGTTGGCAGTTGTACAACAGCGTTTGCAGTGGGTGTGTCATGCAACAGGGCTCAGGAAACCGAGGTTTATGATTGTGCAAGGGGAGAGGAGCGTCCTTTTATTAATAGAGAAGGCTAATGACTTTTAAAGCCCTCACGGTGCTGTTTATCAGACGCCAGCCACGGTGCCACGGTGCCTCAGTGCCTCAGTGGCCTCCCTCCCAGTCTTTTTTTGTTGTTGTTTTTTTGTTAGTATTCTATGACATTCTTCCCCACAGGCACTCACGAAGGGAAACAGTCAGTATAAGCAATCAGAGGTTTTAAATACTTTAAAGTTAATCATTAGAGTAAGGTGAACAGGTCAGTTTTCCAGCTTCTTCCATTTCCTTTATTGAAGCTCAGTCAGCCTTGGCCTCCACAGTCATTTATTAATGGGGCGTGTGGTGTGTATTAATGTTTCCTCAACAGTACGACACTCCCCAGCGAGGCAGAAAGTAGAAAGGGCCGCTCTAATTAGTATGCTTCCTTAAAGGACGCTGTCACTCTTGGCCTGATTCAACTGCAAAACAAACTTCTTTTTCCGTTGAACTTAATCCCAGATTTCCCTTGGTATGCTCAGGTTGACAAAATTCCTGTTGCCACACAGCTCACACAGCCCCAGACACCAAAAGGTTTAGTAGAAGAATAAGCACCTAACTAAATTCTGAAAATTCATAGTCTTACCCAGGTCTTTTCAAATTATACAATGTGGCCTTTGGGGCTTGTGCAGCCACCCCTGATAGAGGAGGTGGAGGAAAGTGATGCCTCTTCCTGGCTTCCTACCTTTCCTGAGGGTTCTCTGCCCTTAGCATGATCTGTGGAGTAGTAATAGTGACTGCCAGGTGGCTCTCTTTGTATGACCCTCTGCAATCAGGAAGAGGAGTGAGGTGAATAAATGGAGTTCTGATAATGTCACATGCATTTTAACTGTTGTGTTAGTTTCTCCTCTTCCCAAAGAAGTAATGAAAGCCACTATGAAGTTGCCAACTCATTTGTTTTATCTCATCTCTCTTCTTGCCTATTAAAAACGGTAGGGCTCATTTTTTTTAAATGAAAGTGAACAACAGCTGTGGAGAAAATGGAAAATTACATCAAATTTTGAAACTGGAAATCCTCTCTCAATGTGGAAGGTCTCTATTATCAGAATAGGAATGATTAGGGTAACGCATTTGATTTGCGTCTGACCTCAAGGTCATTCGTGGGATGGCTTCACTGAGGGGACCAGGCGGACCTCTCATACAGGGTCTGCTGTGGTCAGAGGGCAGGTATACACAGCACAAACCAGCAAGACCCATTACTACCACCATTTGAATAAGATCAGTTTGAACCATGCCACTTGCTGATAGGGGTGGTTGGATATTATTGGAATTTCATCATTGGTCCACAGCCCTTTACAAATGGACTTGGTTTCCTGTTTTTCCATCATCTATGTTATGAATATGGTCTTTAAGTCTTCCTGTTCAACCCTCTTTGGGGACATTCTATGCCTTGTCACCTTTTGGCTAAGCCCATTCTCAGCAAGCTTCACAAGGACCTAAGCAGACTGTGCATCGGGATCCCCCTTTTCACTGGCTAACTCTGGGGTATTCACCCAATGACTGGGTTCATCTAACCAATACCTTGATTCAATGCTGCTCTGCAGACTTCAGATGACATCTTCATAAGCAGCAGCAGATCAGACCCCTAAACTTCCATCATAATTCAATTTTGCTGGAGCCATCATAGGCTCAGGCAAAGTCTTATGATTTCATTTTGAGTATTCGTATCAATAAAATAAATGCAGTGGGCACACAATCTTCCTATACTGTCTGGGTTCTGGTCAGATGCATAAAAATCTATTAATATTGCTCCAGAAAATGATGAGAACCCTGCATTTTTAATCCTGCTCTTTCTGGGGAGGGCTCTTTCCCTCAGAGTTCTTCAGACATCGCGGCAGCCCACAGTATGTTCAGAACCTATGATTACGTGGGCCTTGGCACCTATACTTGTTTGGGCTGAAAGACCAGTCTATGTGCGAGCAGTGAACATACTCAATAGAAGCTTTGAATACCAGATATAAAAATTAAATCCTTGTGCATATATAGTGCTAATGATTCATCTGCAGGCAAGATAGGTTCCACAAGCGCAGCTGGTGCTTACAGAGGCTATAAATTTGTTTTAAGTTCAGAATATTGTTTCCTGCTATTTTTAAGAGTCAAGGAGGGATTTAGCCAGATTATTCCCATTGAATTTAATGAGAATTTTGTGCAGCTACAGGGCCCAGGTAATATTTTTGAAAACTTAAAGGTCAATGGTCCTATATATTTATTTCCTTTGTCCACTTGCCTTTTATTCTTGTCCTTTCTCTGCCCTTTTCTTCCCTCCTTCTAGCCTTCTCTCTTTCTCCCTTTCTGGCTTTCTTTTTCCTATCTATAAATGTTTATGGGTGTTTTGTGTGTTTAATCGCCTTTCTATTCTGGCCTGAATTGTCAACATTGAGCTACATACTACACAGCCCTCCCCCGCCAAAATGCTTTGATTTAATAACATTTCTTTTGAATAAACAAGATGGCCATCAGTTATATGAGCAAGGCAAGAAGACATAAAATCAGCAAAGTAGAAAAAATCAGAGCAGTTCCCCTAGTTAAATTCACAGGATTGGAAAAGCCTTTGGAAGATAAAGGTGCCCTTCACTATAGTGATGAGAAAGGCCAGAAACATCTTTCCAGGCAAAGCTGTTCCCTTCTCTGGTCATTACAAGAATATCTACATCCATATCATTATAATATTGATAGTCAAAATAATGGATGATGTGATTTTCTGCACTGTAGTGTAAATTTAATGTATTAAACAAGGCAGATAGAATCAGAAATGTGTGTGCTGTAATGGCTTTCTGCCCTCTTGTATGTATGTGTCTCATAAAGTACATTTCAGGAGAAAAATCAAAACCACACTTCGAGTAACATTTTCCAATATTAACATTTTCTAATATGAGATTATGCAACAGTACATTCCAGGGCCATGGACGTTGACATCCAAAGTTGTTCAACCGTTCATTCACTGTTCAGTTGACTATTTCTTTTGTATAATTCAATCATGTTGCACCAGAGTGTAGTCAATTTGGAGGAGAGTTGCTCATCCCTTCAGAAGACCTGTTTCATGGTTATGATAGACTAGACATGAAATACACCTCTCCAATGACATTAAAGCTGCAAAACACAGCCCTTTTGTACTAACTGAACATGTTCACATTAAATACATCTCATGGCTTGCTTCACTTTTCAAAATTAGCCCTGTCCACCCTTTGAGAGGTAATATTATTATTGGGAGAATCCATCCTGCTTGTTTTGACTATTTATATAGTGGGTTCCTTCAAAACTTTGACATCAGCCTTGAAAAAAGTTCCTTGGAAACCAAAAATGTGGAGTAAATCATCCTTATCTATTCCATAAATCTTTCCATTAAAATTCCCGCAGCCATTGTTAAAGGGGGGAAGGGGCAGTAAAGACCAGACACAGAGGGGAAAGCAAGAAACTTTGTGTTAAACACTTGGGTAAGTTCAAGAAAAGCTCAAAATGAGATCTGGTCTCAGCCTGACCCTAAGGCAGCACATAATACCAGACTTCCATTATTGTACATAGCAGTTCTTTTGAGGCTTAAGTTCAATTGGCTAGGCGCCCTCATCTTTCTATCCGTTTCAATGCTGCCATCTTGTGGCTTGCCTGAACTCAAGGAGACACCAGCCCTCCTTCATGGGAGAAAACAGCCCTTTGCATGCTTCTCTTCATTTAGGGGGAGGTGTGTGGGGGACAGACAGAAGCATGAGAATTTCGTCTTTAGAATTATTCTTACTGCTAGCTTACTTTTTACCAAAACAAATTCTGAGAATCGAGGATTTCATGTTTTCCATTCTTAAAAGGTCTAGCTCCTTTCAAAAAAGAGGAGGAATCAAAAAATAAAGCTATGAGTTTTAGCACACAACCATAGTCAGTAGCTTGTAGAACCCATGAGTCGAATCATTCCTGTGAATCTATTCATGCTTTCTTTTCAGCTTCCAAAGGAAGCATTTTGAAGTTTAAAAAAAAATTAAAATGGGTGGCTATTTTAATGTGCTTTGGCTTTGCATGACCTTGCATTGGGGTTTTAAGTGGAGTGAACAATTTATATGTAAATTTAGAAATTCACTAAAAAAAGCAGAAACTTATTCTTAAATTAATTGACCGGATGGAAAGCAGTGGCAGGGGAGTGGGGAAAGGAGGGGCGGGAAATAATCTTAGGAAAATGCTGCAAAGATTTCTACCCTGACTGACACTAAAGACCTGAAACATCAGCTGGGGGTGAGAACAGAGACAGCTTCCAGGGTAAGGCATTCAGCCAACCCTCACCTTTAGGTTTTTGAGATTTGGAAGTCAATCTCTAATAACATTCTTTTCATTGATGGATATCAATTTGTATGACTCATCCTCAAGAACAGAGTATCTTTCATGTTAAATACTGTGGAAATAAGAAAAATGCTGCAAATGTAATATACATGCCTTGGAAAGTAGCCTTCCTGGAAGTTTTATGTAAACCCAATTTGACAGGCAGTCCATAATCTTTTTAAAGCTGGATACAAAATAATAGTAATACTAAATGTGATTTTGCAAACATTTTGACATCTCCATATATCAGTTGGTTTCTTGGTAATCCTGGATTTTGTGGGTTTCCCAGAATGTTTGAACGGATGTGAAGTTATAAAAATCATGCTGTTCGTGATTGCATAAAAGGCCTTTCTGACCCTGAATGATTACATATGTCTTTCTCTGCTTGTCTCTGTTTTTCCTTCCCACTCACTGAAGAGTTTCCAACATATGGTTTTAACTGTGAGTTTGGCTGGGGCTCTCACAAGACATTCTGTCACTGGGAACATGATAATCACGTGCAGCTCAAGTGGAGTGTCCTTACCAGCAAAACAGGACCCATTCAGGATCATACAGGTAAAGGGGAGGGCACTGTGGCCTAAGGGCATGACAAATCCTTTTTGATAAGAGAAGGTACTACTGGGGAGGGTATCTGGTACGTGTGAATTTATGGGCATTAGAAAACACTATAATCATTTGCTGATTTTCTGAATAAACTTCATCTCCATCTCATTCCCAGGTGGAGATGAGCTTAGGGCAAATAATGGGAATATGATTGAATTTGGCTACTGATTGGCCTCTTTTAAGAGCAGCAAACTGGGCAAGGATGGGTGAATTCATTCTTGTCTTAAACTTTTTCTGAACTTTTTACTGAAACTATTTTAAACCTATTCAACAGCAGAAAATGAAATAATGAATACTAATACTATACTCTGCTTCAACAATAATCACGTCATAAGAATCTTATTTTATCGCTATCATCCCTGACTCGGGGAAGACTTTTAAATCTAGCCCATTTCCTCTTGCCAGATAGGAACCTCACCACACCCCAGCTCACAACCCATCCCACCTCCTGCCTTGTTTTTCTCCTAAGATGAATTGGTAAGGAAGGAAGGAATTCGAAAATGAAGAGAGCTGGCAACTGCTCCAGTGGACTCTTTTTCCACCGCCCCCACCCCATCCTGTTTCTCTCCTAATCATTTCATCACCCAACTTTGAGGTACCACATAAAGAACCAGTAGGGTCCTGCCAAAAAGTTCTGATCTCTCTCTCGGTCTCTCTCTCTCTCTCTCTCTCTCTCTCTCTCTCTCTCTCTCTCTCTCTCACACACACACACACACACACAACTCTTAAATAAATGCACTCACAACACCCAACCCACAAACTCCTACTCCTCTCAGTGATACAGAAGACTGCTTACTCAGGTAGTGGCTTCCCATAAGGTACCCCAGAGGGGTATTTGGCAATGCTGAGAAATCTCATTAAGTTCTCCTCAGACTGGTGCTGTGGATGACTGGGTCTGTGGGCTGATGGCTAGGCAGAGGACTCTTCAAGCCTTTCCCATTTCGTTGTTTACTTTTTTCTCAGTGAACAGAACCATTAAGTAGGTTGAATAGGCCTCCTTCCACCACAGCTACCTCCTTGCCTAATGAGAATGACAAGGAAATTGGATAAAATTGGACTCCTTCAATTCTGAGACACTTTCCATTTAATCTTAAGACAAGCAGTTTTAGAAAACTTAAAATACTTTGACTGTAAATGGCACTGTACATATAAATGGCATCAAATTAACTAAATGCAATTAGCTGAAATGAAGGCAGTAATGGTGGAAAAATTGATGCAAAGTGAAGCAAAATGGCTCAGTAGGATCTGACATTCAAAGGAGGTTAAAAGCTATGTTAGCCAGAGACAAAAGCTAAAAGGCTTGCAGAAGTAAAGTGCTAATTGAGAAAATGAAGGCAGAGTTCCTGACCCAGAACTGTGATAAAACCCCTGAAAGGGAAAATATCAGCGCTTTATGTGTTGGAGTATCAGAGAAGGAGGCCTCGTCTTGTCTTAGATTAACAGCTGAGAAGTGTGACTCAGAAGGATTTGGCTCCTTTGTTCTCCCAGCCACCCAGATTTAGTTGGCTGTCGTGCCAGGTCTGCCCTGACTAGAAAGAGCCTCCCACAGCATGAGAAATACAATTGTCTGAGAGAGATGGGTGAGCCTGATGTCTGAAAGGCAGGAACTTGTTAACAAGAAAAAAAATACAGATAAAAAAAGCCGTACAAATAGCTCACATACACTCACAGATGGACACTGGATAGTATATAGCAATTTTTAATAAAACTATTTGGAACTTTGCAAATCAGACATTGAGGATATTATTATTATTGCTATTTGGTTAAAATGCCTAATTTTGAATTTAAAGGAATCCCACTTGGTTTTCTATGTTTCATCTCATAAGAATAAAACTATGTGCTTCCTTAGAGAAGATGCCTGAAACTTAGATTTATTGCCTCATTGGTTGAAGAAATGATTTTTGGGTAACTTTACATGCCAGAAGCTGTATTGGACTGTGTGTAGGTTACATGCAAATACAGTCATAGTTCCCGCCATATTTACATGGGATTGGTTCCAGGACCTCCACAGATATCAAAATCTATGGATACTCAAGTCCTTTATATAAAATGACATAGTATTTGCATAGAACCTACCAGTATCCTCCTGTATACTTTAAATCATCTCTGGGTTACTTATAATACCTACCATAAAGTAAATTCTATGTGAATAATTCTTATCCCATATTGTTTAGGAAACAATGACAAGGGGGAAAAAAGTCTGCACCTGTTCAATTATGATGCAATTTTCTTTTCAAAACTTTTTAATCTGAGATTAGTTGAGTCTATGAATGTAAAACTCATGGATACAGAAGGCAGATTGCATTGCACTATTTTGTACAAAGAACTTGAGCGTGGACTTTGTTTACATGGGATCCTGTAAGCACCCCACTGCAGATACTGAGGAACTGTTGTATACAGCAGGGCATTCCTACCCTTGAGGAGCTCACAGTCTGGTTGTGTGAGAGAAACCAGTGCAGCTGAGTGAGGGCATTCAATGGCAGAGATGAGCAGTGATGATAAAAGATAACATAGGAAAGGTCAGAGGAAGAGGTCCTGTCCTAGAGATTGGCTAAGCTGGGCCTATTTTTATGAGTTACAGGTTGGAGTGGTTTGGACAGATGCTTCATGTACAGCAGTTAGATTTGTGGCAGGGCATTTCTATGAAGAAATTTGGATGGGCAGAAGGCAGGAGGAAGATACTGAGGAATTTTTAAGCAGAGGAGTGACAGTAAATTTTTAATAAACCACAATGGCAGCAGGGCAGAGATGTGAGGCACTTCTCAGGCAGCCTTCCTTTCTCCACCAATGACCAGCTCTCTCCTTCTTTCTAGGAGAACACCTGTTCTCTAACTAGCCTAACTAAACATCAAAAAATAAGCTCATAAATGGGCTTAGTAAATGTATGTCCTCTCTGCAGCATTGCCAACTTCAGTCTCTTTCCATAAGGTTAGGGGAGCAGAGGTAGAGTGGGTGGATTTTTTTCCCTGTCCATCTCAGTGGACCTATCTGTCATGGCATTATCATACTGGCAGGTGACCATGGCTTGGTCAAATATTGGGGCAAAACAAATCCAAGGAGTAAATGAATCAGCTTGAACACAGGGGAACCTCCACAAGGGCAGACTGAGATATACTGCAGTATCATACATACTGCCAGAGTTTTGACTTATTTACACCCTTCTTTCACCCATTTGGTTTTAATGAGAGTGTTGAGGGGTGATGGCGGGGATCTTATGTAGGCAGACAGGTAAAGAAAGAAAGCTGTCCACTATCATCCACTTCTACCCAGACACTGTTGATACAGGTGATCAGACAAAGATGTGCCCACATACACACAATGAAAAAGTACCTTAAAAATACATAAGCCTCCTGGGCAGCAAACAAAACATCCTTCTGTCCACCGAGGCTGAGCATCACATTCACACTTACATCAGGTGAGGCGTAAGAGCCGGTGATTTCTATTTGCAGAGCAAACAGTGAAACATGAGTTATATGTTTAGACCAGGTGGTGGCAGGAGGAAATGTTCCCACTGGGGGTAATTAAAAGCAAAGCCAAGAGTTGATCCTCACCACTCTGTAAGTGTCAACGTTGCCAAAACGGCACGTTCTAATGAGCCCCAAAAATGCAACCTTGCTTCTCCTTGAAGTACATCAAATAGAAGCTGGACTCACAGTTGACAATCAGGCTCTTGGGGTGTGTTTAAGGAATTTATAGAAATATTAACATAAACTAAGATAAAATCAAATTTTAAAATAATGAACAAAAAGAATAGCTAGATTATTTGCAAAAATCACAGCTTTATTATCATCAAGCAGCAATAGTGACCAAAGCACCATCAACCAACCAGAAATCCTGCTGCTCAGATGATGAA
Organism: Geosciurus inauris; assembly: GCA_004024805.1. Classification (NCBI taxonomy): domain Eukaryota; kingdom Metazoa; phylum Chordata; class Mammalia; order Rodentia; family Sciuridae; genus Geosciurus; species Geosciurus inauris. The sequence continues at coordinate 213,223 of PVHX01000061.1, forward strand.
TATGAAGACATCTAAACTACTCCATTGAATGTCTATATCCACCTGGTTGCTGCTGAAGTGATCTTAAAGTCACATCAGAATAGATTTTCTTAGACAGTGAGACACTTCCTATGCAGTCTGGGTACAATTGTGTTTCCAATCTACCTGGTACCAAGGTCAGCTTGCATCATAGCTGTGTCTATTTGACAATGCATTCCAGACAGATAGTACTCAAATCAGTATGGCTTTTCAGCCTTCACCCAATCAAATGTCAACATGCAGAAGTTTAGAACAGGAACTCTGGACCTGTCCCGGGCATTTCCTTTCCACCACATATTCTGGGTTCTTCATGCTCAGCTCACAAAGGAAATGTTGATTGGTGGATCTTGAAAGGAAAGAAACAAAGGAGCACACCCTTTGGCCACACTCCCTAACACAATTCTTTGTCACAGCAGGAGATGGCAACTTCATCTACTCCCAAGCTGATGAAAATCAGAAGGGCAAAGTGGCCCGCCTGGTGAGCCCCGTGGTCTATTCCCAGAACTCTGCCCATTGCATGACCTTCTGGTATCACATGTCTGGTTCCCACGTGGGCACCCTGAGGGTCAAACTGCGCTACCAGAAGCCAGAGGAGTATGATCAGCTAGTCTGGACAGCCATCGGGCACCAAGGAGACCACTGGAAGGAAGGGCGTGTCTTACTCCACAAGTCTTTGAAACTCTATCAGGTATGACCCCCTTTCCTAGGTTGGAGAGGGCAGTAGGTTCAGGAAGCTGGGATGATATTTGGAAGGTTATACAAATTAGATTCAGGAATTCTTCACACACACAAAAAGATTTTAGGTGTTTCCCAAACCTGAGCTATTGCTACAGGGATAATCATCTCTGTAACATATTTCACAGCCTCCTAGATTACAGGAAGAGAAACAATTTGCTGAGAAAGAAGGGGAAAGGCTTCTTTCTTATCTCTATTTCTGAGCTGTCACAGATAGCATTCCTTTTATTTGCTGTTTTTCCCCCATTTTAAAGTTCATATTATAGAAAGAGAATGTAAGAAGTTTTCTGCCATCACCAGGCAGTTGATATGGATTGATGAGCAAAGTGTGTGCTTATGCAGAATCTCATGAATTTAATTTATGTGCCATTGCTTCAGCCGAACAAGCATTTGTAAACACTGCTATTTGGGATGAGCATTCAAATACTGTGAAAATGATCTCATTTTGTTAGGTGATTTTTGAGGGTGAAATTGGAAAAGGAAACCTCGGCGGGATTGCTGTGGATGACATTAGCATTAATAACCACATTTCACAAGAGGACTGTGCAAGTAAGTATGGATTTGATGTAGAAACAATGAAGCACTTGCCATTGATAGTCTTTGTCTTGCTCATTTAGAAACAAAATTTCAGTGTAAACTGTAAGCACATCATATGAAATGCATATTCTGGTGCAGTGAGTTTAAAATTGGGCCAATCTACCACACGCTACCCCCTCACCTAACCTAGTTCATTTAGACTGTCTGATTGGTGCCTCCAAAACTTGGTCAGTAATGTGGATTCCAAAGATTTTATCAAAGCAGAAAGACTCAGCTTACAGACTATATATGGCATACCCAAACATTTTGATGAAAAGTGGAAAGCTCAGACATCTGGATAATTCCAAATATCTGAGTGTATAAACAAAAACAGCAGGCTTTTGAAAAGTTTGAACACAGTGAATTTAATTAAGATTATATCGTTAATGATTCATAGAAAACAACATTCTTTGCTTTATTGTAAATAAGTAGATGTTTTTGATGCTAAAGAAAGCTGAAATGACTTGAAGGATAAATACAATTCAGAGACTGTCTACTATATCAGAGTTGGTCTTTATGGGTCTGGTACTATTACATAAAAATCTGATATAGCAAACCAATTCATATTCCCTAGTTCTTGATATATAATTGAAAATAGCATCACTAATGGCAATGTAATAGCACAGTAATTAGTCTTAAGCTCCATTTGCTACACTTAAACTTTTGTTATATATCATTATATAATAGGATGTTAATTATAAGAAAATGGAATAAGCCTATTGGGCAAATTTAAGACAAAGGAGGCTTGTTGGCTGTAATGGATTTTTGGTCATTTCAGTAACTACAAAGCTTTTATTATACAATATATTGAATATATGTAATCCCTAAAGTAGCAATAATTTGATAGGGTCAATTGAAGAAACTGGAAAAAAAAAAGAATAGTGAATAAAGGTCTATTTTTCATTGTATATAAGGAAATCTATTTAATGCCATACTCCCTAGCAAATCTTCACAAAAATGGTACAGCATATTATTTCAGTTGCCACAGTTTTACAAATCACCCACGTCCAAATCTACTGCAATTAAAATGTGCATTTCATGTAGTTACACAGTGCATGTAATATCATTGCTTTCCCATTCCAAGTTGAGAATGAGGATGGTGATGTTTTAGAGATGTGAGAGCAAACTCCACAAACTAAAACAAAGAAATAAAATTCAGTTCAGCTCAACAAGCTTTAACTGACCATATACTATATGCCAAGTGCTACGGTGAGTGTAGATTAGGACAATTCTGTGAGCCTTTTCCTTTTTTGTGTGATTCATCTACTTAGCTATTAGGTGCTGGCAGCTATTATCCTCAGAAAATGACAACCAGAGTTCCATTGGAGCACTTTATTTACATGTCAAAGATAATGATATAATTATTCTTCAAACATGTATTCTTGAACATCTAGCCACAGGTGATATTATAGTATTAACTATTTATTAATCATTCATTCATTCATACAACAAAAATTCATTAAAGCCTCTATTATATGCTAGACACTATTCTAAATTCTAGACAGTATTCTATAGCAATCAGCAAAATGCTCAAAACTTTCCTCCCCTATACTCAGTACTATGAAAGATAGTGGGACTCCACTTCTTCCAGAGAATTCTATTTTATTTTATTTATTTTTGATAATACACATGATACAGTCTCTTGCCTCAAGAGTTACTTTGCTCTTTGGGAAGCTAAACTAACATGCACCAAACTTAGGAAGTAGTTGTCTACAAACTACAGCCATAGGTACAACCCCACTTCTCTTCCCTAGAGCCAGATTTTCCCACATTCCAGATGCCCAAACCAAGTCTCTCCATCATTCTCTTTTAAAACAACCCACCCTAATGACAGCCAAGCTGCCAGGATTTCCATGCAATCCCTCAAAGGGAGGGATGCACCCTACGCCACCAACTGCACAGTCATTTCTCATGGACTCTGTATTGCTCAAGAGTGTCATTGGATGGATTTGGATTGCACTAAAAACTCCATAGGAAGCCCAGCAGAGGTGTGTGCCCATGTGTGTATTTGTGGGTCTGTGCTGTTCATGTGTATCATATTTTGTTGGCAGTTCAAATATCTTTTCAATTTTGTTTGACTTATCAGAACCAGCAGACCTGGATAAAAAGAGCACAGAAATTAAAATTGATGAAACAGGTAAATACGTTTTGTGAACAAATTATTTTTAAATTTCTTATGCTTTTCATTATATATGTCTGTGAAGAAACTTCTCTGGAACTCTAATGCACTGACATATCAAAGCAGTTCAAGTAAAATAAACATGTATGCCTGAGGCACTGAGTTAGTGGATTGGATCACTGTCACAGAATACCCTTTCCTAAGCTGCCTATAGGACTTTGGGAGGCTCCATGACAGCTTGGCTTATATAAGTGCTGCTCACCCTGGCCTTTGCCTGCCTGACCTTTATTACTAAAGGATAATCAAGTGAAATGTTCTTATTTTATAATTACAAAGACAGAAAACTAGTGAAGACTATTTTCATTCATTAATTTGAAACCAACTCAAATTCTGTGTTTAGTTGATATACAGGTAAAATCCTTAAGAGCCTAAAGCCCCGGCTGGGGGCGGTGGTGCATGCCTGTAATTCCAGCAGCTCAGCAGACTGAGGCAAGAGGATTGCAAGTTCAAAGCAAGCCTCAGCAATTTAGCAAGGACCTAAGCAACTTGGTGAGACCATGTCTCAAAATAGAAGATAAAAAGGACTGGGGATGTGGCTCAGTGGTTAAGTGCACCTGGGTTCAATCTCTGGTACCAAAAAAAGAAGGAGTCTAGAACCCAGTTTCTAGGATAATCTATAGCATTTGATCCATCTTTTCCCCATCTTGCTCTACTGGAACCCTGGTTTGGTGATGATGATGGCAGTGTTGACAAGGATTTTTTGAGGAACCACTATGTTCCAAGCATTTCACATACATTATCACATTTAAACCTCATAGCAGCTCCATGGGGTATGTTTATCTGCATTTTATAGATGAGACTAAAACTTAAGTGATGCAGCTAATTAGGTGGTAGTCTTGGACTTTAGTGTTTTTAACTCTAAAATGTGTTTCATTTAATACTGTTTTGTGATCGAATGCAAGACATTTGATCAGAGTTAGGCTTTGCATGGTGTTATTTTATTCCCAAAAGTTTCTGTATCTCCTGGCTGGCACTGTGGGTGTTGGACACTTGCCCCAACATTACTCACAGCTGCTACAGGCAGCACCGCACCGAGAACATCAGTGTTCATCACCAATTGTTGCCAGTAGAAACGTGGTCTTAGGTAGCCAGACGCGGACTTGAGACAAATAAACATGACCCTATGCTGCTGAAAATATTAACACATTACCAAGTCCACACAGAAACGTAAACTTTATTAGACACTGTTTCAAAACAATATTTCATGAAGGGAGAGAATATTAATATGCTCCTGAGGCTTGTTTTCCCCTGGTTAGAGACTTGCATCTCATATTTTTAGTTTTCGTTGACTGGAATCTTTGTTGATGAGAACATCATTAACTAAACACCATGCATGTTGCACATTAACATTTTAGTCCTGTTCTAGTAGCAGGTAATTAGGCTCAAAACTCCCATGTTAATAATTTCTCCTGTTCCACTCTAAAGAAAACATGTCCCCAGTGACTCAGCTGCAGAGTGGTGTGACCGTCTCCAGCTAAACTACCAGGGTTTGGGAGATGCTGATTATTAAATGTCTTCAATTCAGCGTGATGCAGATACGGTTTCTCTATTTGAGCCACAAAACCCTTTATTCAAGCATTCTTGTTCAGAAAGATCTGTCCTTCAGTGAAACTACTGTAGACATGGGGAAACTTGTTTGACTTGCCAGTTTTCCAGGTGGGAGAATAAGCACATGAATAAACTGAACCGGACTCAGGGAATGGCCTTTGGAAGTGCAGTGCTGAAGGTGTCCTTGTGACGGGTTTTGGTCCAGCACATGCATAGGGCATGTTTAACCCACCTCGCCTGCCCCCCCTCCCCACTAGACAAATGTGTGACTGAGTATTTTGCAAAGTGTAATGACCGCATATCTGGCCCAGGATGATAAACATAGATTACAATCTAGTGCAAACGGAGACTGCATGAAATCTGCATTAGATTAGAGCATAAACCTCACTGTTGATGCAGAATTGGCTGTTTCCATGTGCTAAGCTCTCTGCCTGAATCCCAGCACCCTCACCTCCCACACCTCACCCCCAACAATGATTCAAAGGTGACAGGAAAAACTGGAGCCTAGAATTTACTCTTATTTTTTTTCTTTTTCTGGATTTTTCTGTCTGCTCTCATCTGGTCCATCCACAGTGCTCATGGAGCCTGTTTTGTTTTATCCACAGGCAGTACCCCAGGATACGAAGGCGAGGGAGAAGGCGACAAGAATATCTCTAGGAAGCCGGGCAATGTGCTGAAGACCTTGGATCCCATCCTTATCACCATCATAGCTATGAGTGCCCTGGGGGTCCTCTTGGGTGCTGTCTGTGGGGTCGTGCTGTACTGTGCTTGTTGGCACAATGGGATGTCAGAGAGAAACTTGTCAGCCCTGGAGAACTATAACTTTGAACTCGTGGATGGTGTGAAGTTGAAAAAAGACAAACTGAATACACAGAGTACTTACTCAGAGGCATGAAGGTGGATGGAGGTGAAAAGACAAGTCAGAGAATCGAAGTGGAAGGACTTACTTTGAGTGTGCTGGGGAACTGTTGATCTGCTTTCACTGTACAGGCTGGGAAGTGCGTTGATGACACTGAGCCAGGCTTTTCTCAGGAGCTTCAATGAGTATGGCCGACAGACATGAACAAGTGAGCTGTGTTAACAATCGGAATCATGTACAGTCAGCTTTCTTCTGTTGGTTTAATTTGAATAATCAGATGCTGGTGTTGAGACCAAGTATGATTGACTTAATGATTCATTTCCACTCCCCCTTCTCCCTTTTCTCTCTCCTCTTCCTTTGATGGATTCTTTTCAGAAACTGTGCAAAATCCAAGATGCTGGCACCAAGTGTATTCAGTGGGGCCCTTTTGATGGACATGCTACCTGTACCCCAGTGTCCAGAATATATTAGCATAACTGCATTTCGGTGGACTCCTGAAGTTGTTCTTGTGTATAATTGCCCACGTTGTGCATAGGCAAAGAAGGATTAGGATGTTTTCTTTTGAAAGTACTGTAGCCTCAGTACCAATATAGTGTGTCAGCTCTGTTTACGAAGCAATACCGTCAAATTTTCTTGATGTTTTCCAGTGTTGTACTAAGTCTCGTGCTCGTGAACTCCATACAGGAAACCGTGCCATCACCAAACACTGCTGGCAACTGGGTGTACTGCTGACAACTGCAACAAAAATCCTTGGCACTGGCTAGTCTATGTCCTCTCAAGTGCCTTTCTGTTTGTACTGGTTCATTGTGTTACATTAACAATCCACTCTGTTTCTCACTGGTGAAAGCCCTACTCTTTAATCAAACCTGGTGGCCCACTGACCAAGAAGAAAGTATATTTTAGTGTGAGACGTCAGCCCCCCGGGAAGGCAAGGGCTCTGAAGATTTGGCAACGTGGCTTAATTGTTCTGCTTTGTCTGTAGTTCAATTTCATGTCTCTTGACCCTTTTGTATAAAGCTGCAATATTCTCTCTTATTGTTCTTTCATATGGAATGTATTTTCAAATGTAAACTCTTTGCTCTTTCTCTCCTCTGTCTTTTTTTCTCTCCTAGAATTTAAGCATTTGCCATTGTCCAGAAAAGAAACTTGCAGCTTTAACCTGCTGGTAATGGCAAACAATTTTACTAGACTTTATGTTTAAAAATAAATAAATAAGGGAAATTCCTAACTTTGCCCTCCAAAGTCTAACTTTGGTTTTCTCGTTAACTGGTTAAAGTGACAGTATCTTTTTTCCTTAAGCCATTTGTCTGTCTATTCTGATCAGAATGAGGTTTGATAGAAATGTTTACGTTTAATGGAAAATAGTGATAATTTGAGGGAAGAAGTAATACTAATTGGTTTTCAAATGAGACCTAAAGGAAGGACTGAAATAAAATCTTTCAAATATCTAAAAAACATGAAATTTTTACATTCAAAGATGCAAAAATGATCCACGTGAACCTTCTTGTTTTGACATTGAGTCAGTCAAGGGAAGTGGAAAGGAGAACAGTTAATTTAAGAAAGAAACTATAAATCTTGATGCTTGGGGGCAAAGTATCTTAAGATAAGAGGGTGGGGGGAAACCTAAAGTCAAAACAAATGTTTGAAAAAACCAATCAGCAACACTTCAAAAATAATTGACTTGAATGAATGCTTCTAGAAACTTCCAGTGGCTCATAAAGAAAAAGCCTGCTCCCTGGGGCTGGCAAGACCAAAGCCCCTAAGAACACAAAGAAATAAATATCTCACAGGCAGCATGTTAATGAACCGAAAGACACTTTGGTTGTTTTGGTGTGTTTTTGTCACACCCTGTGTGGATAAGAATTTTTGGAACTTTCTCCTTTCCTGCATTACTACAGGGCTCATTCAAATACATTTGTTGGGAGTTGCATTTGCATCTTGAACGCCAAAGTCCCATTCATCTTGGTTTAATGGGATTGAGAATGCCTTTTGGTTCCAGGAAAGTATCGATCATGGAGAAAGAAAGAATAGTTTTTTTGTTCCCAGAGGCATTCATTCAGTTGTTATAATCATACCAGGAGAAAAGCATTAAGTAAGACTTGATTTTGTTTTTAAGGCAACAGACTTAGAAGTTGTCCTCAGCCAAGGAAAAATGATACTGCAACTTTAAATTTTAAAGTATCTTGCACTGATAAATATATTTAAAAATTATATGTTTATAAAGTTATTAATTTGTAAAGGCAGTGTTACAAAATGTTCAGTTTATATTGTTTTAGATTGTTTCGTAATTTTTAAAGGTGTAAAATAACATATTTTTTCTTTATTGAGATCTATAAAACATTCTGTAGTAAAATGTTTTCATTTTACTGGTATATTATTGCTTCATGTTTTGTACCATCATAAAATTTTGTGCAAATTTTTTTTACAGAAATTTTTATTTTCTATGACAATATGACACTTGTAAATTGTTGTTTCAAAATGAACAGCAAAGCCTTAACTTTAAATGACATTTGTATTCTAAGACTCTGAGTAGCATAAAAATCACATAAAACTGAACTGTAACTTAAATTCCAAACTATGACTACTACATTCCAAAGAAACAGTTGAATTAAACATTTTCATAAAATATCCCAAACCTGATGGCTTTTATTATATTAGCTCTGTTCTTGTTAAAGAAATTGGTGTCATCCCACCATCCAATAACTGTGAAGAACTTTTTAATTCCATTTTTAAAATATCCTCATAATGAGGAAAGATTAAGAAGACATTTCCTGAAAGTGGAATATGAAACCAACTTGGACACTGTCAAGACAAAGGATTCAGGATTTGGCCTTATTTGTGGAAATTTTCAATCCCACATTGTGTGTCCAGTGTTCTGTATTCCACTTGGTAACATTTATTTTGTGACATTCCCAAATAACTGCTGGTAAGTTTTGGTCATATAGAAAATAAATGATAAATCTGTTTATGCATGTACCTGTGCTGAATTTAGGTAAAGGGAAAAATTGAGAATAGCGTTACAACCAGCTACTTACTTGGTAATTCTTGGGAAAATGTCTAATCTGTCTGGGACCAAAATAAGCAGGAAAAAAAAAAATAACAAAAACAAAGACAGCAGAAATGTTGAGACAGAGTAGATAGAGTAGGGCCCTTTAGGAAGTTTGTTACAGCAATATTGGCCCAGCCCAAACCCCACTGTCCACAGACAAATAACTCTTTCTCTATCCTCTGATTGCAGAAAAACTTAGTCCAGAAAACACAGGGACTCCATGTGGAGTGGACTGCTCTGGATAACTATTCCCAGTGAATCAGAATTTCCTCCACTGTCTGTTTTTCTCTGGACACTTCTGGCATCTCCCAAGATTTAACCAAGAATAGAAAAGTTTCCCTATTGAGGAGATTTTTAAGTCTCTCTGCTTTGAGAAGAGTCAAGGACAGAGATAAAACGAGGCCATCACTTCACTGAACTTAAATTCTACTGACATTCATTAGATGTTTCCAGAAAACATAATGACCTGTAAGGAGTCTATCAGAATTAATCCAGGCATACTTTCTGAAAAATGCTGAGGACCGTGAACTAATCTCTGTTTCATTGTTTGAAGATAGTTTAAGCATGGATGCTTTTCATTGTTTATCCCTAGTTAATTGCTAAGCCAAGATTTTCTTAGGTTTAACAAGGTAAGTTGTTGTATAATACTTCCCAAACTCAGGAATTAAACACATCATGAAGATTCGTACATTTAACTTAAAACATGAAAATTATTTATTATCCTCTCTCCTGTCTTTCCTGATAACTCATTGCTACTGGGGCTGAATTGCACTGTATCTTTGTGCAAATCAAATAGACATTCCTTAATGTTTCCATTCTGTAATATTTCCTCCTCCCAATGGGAATTATAACTGTAGATGTTGCATTAAAAAACTGTTCTGCCAAGAAGTAGCTCTTTTTCCTCAACTACATCCACTAAGGGATCTTAAGCAGAATTGCAACTTGGAGATTGAAAAACTTGAATGAAAGGACCCTTACACTGCATGAAACTTAGCATCCAGGAGCATGTGAGAACTGGATGATAACTGTTTTGAAACACTGCAAGACAATATAGATGAGAACATCACATTATCACATACACATAACTTCTAAGCCTGAAATAAAAGGCTTAGAACTGACCTGTCATTTTAGGGTAGGAATATGGGAATTTTCTGGGATGATGGCATTGTCTTTCTTTTTAGAAATAAATTTTATAATTTTATTGATTCTACCTTATAAATGAGGAATCTAAAGTTCAGAGAGTTTAGGTGATAAATCCAGGATGCATTTGGTCTCATCTCCCCTTCCATTTCTCCTACTACTTCATGGCCTGGCAGTAGCTTGCAAGGTGTTCACTAGGGCCTTGCTACTCAAAAAGTATCCCATGAGGCGACAACAGCAGCACCTGGAAGCCTGTTGGAGAGAGACAATGTCAGGCAGTACCCTAGACCCACTGAATCCATTTTTTCCTCTTATTTTATATTTTTGATGGACACATTACAATTGTACATATTTGTGGAGTCCAATGTGATATTTTGACATATGTATACATTGTGCAAAGATCAAATTCAGGTTTAATGAGAGCTCTGAATGACCTGCATTCACATTCAGGTGTGAGAAATCCCCACCACAGTCTGCTCCTACCCTGAACAAGGTGCATGAGCGTCCACATCACTTGTGGTGGTAGTTTCTGAACATTCAGAGAAAAAGGATATGTCTCTACAGGCTTTACAAAGAACTTTTTGGGAAAGTTTGAGCAAAAGCAACCTGGAAAACTAGTAAATTTTAAATCTCACTCACTTAACTCAGAAGCACTGTGTGGTCAATCTGCCTCATGGCTTATAAGGGGCCTGAACATGGACTTTTCTGAGAGGAAAGAGATATTGATGCAGTATTTCACTGGATTAGAAATCCTAAAGTGCTAAGGAAGCATAGAAAACACTTTGTCACTCATCATAGTGTGGTTAGCAACAAAGGAAAACACCAATTTGTGAAGAGCCGTATCCTCCTATTCCAAAGAAGTCACCTCAATACCACGCAGTTCACCACTGTATGAACACCCAAATCCTGAATGGTAAAGCTAGACTGATCCCTACTTCCTTGATGACTTCTAATCTCCTTCCTTTGGGTCCATCCAAATAAGTGAGAAAGTATCAAAGAGAATTTTGTGGTTAAATAGTGACTTTCAAAAACAACTTTTTCTATGGAGAGTCTCAACTCCCTATCTTAATGCAGTGGTACCTATTTTGATTTAGGAACTCAACAGGTGGATAATATTCATAGCAAGAAACCCAATTTTGTCACTGTTTTATTATCACAGATGCATATAGCTTGCTCTGGCTCAAAGTGACAGAGAGTAGGTTCCTGTATCTTGTAATGTTCCGATCAGTGGTTGGGCATCCTCACCTATCTTTTTATTTGGGGGTGGATACTGGGGATTAAACTCAGAGGCACTCAACCATTGGGCCATATCCCCAGCCCTATTTAGTATTTTATTTAGAGACAGGGTCTCCTAAGTTGCTTAGTGCCTTGCTTTTTATTTAGAGACAGGGTCTCACTGAGTTGCTTAGTGTTTTGCTTTTGCTGAGGCTGGCTTTGAACTCACGATCCTCCTACCTCAGCCTCCCAAGCCACTGGGATTAAATGCATGTGTCACCTTGCCCAGCTCCACCTATCATTTCTGACATGAGCCAATTTCATGCCCTTTCTTTTTTTTCTTTTTCTTTCTTTCTTTCTTTCTTTCTTTTTTTTTTCTTTTTAGTAACAGGGATTGAACTCAGGGGTACTATACCACTGAGCCACATTCCCAGTCCTATTTTGTGTTTTTTATTTAGAGACAGGGTCTCACTGAGTTGCTTAGCACCTGGCCGTTGCTGAGGCTGGCTTTGAACCTGCTCTTCTCCTATCTCAGCCTCCCAAAGTGCTGGGATTAGAGGCATGTGCCACTGCACCTGGCTTCCAAGCCCTTTCTCTAAGGCCTCATCATCATCTTTAAGAGATGTGATGCTGTCAGGGCTAATGAACTTGATGTAATCCTATCAAGAAACCCCTCCATCGCCTATTAGAGCTGTCATTGCTCTAATTCTGCCAACTTCTGAAAATTTTCAGTGTTGATTAAATTGTGTCTTGACTTTGAAGATATGATATATTTAAGGCAGACTCAAATCATTATCCTCAGATTTTGTACAACTTTTCTAATGTGATTCACACCCTCTTGTTAAAAGGATCTAACTTTGAGAGTCTTCTATATAATTTTTCTCAGGTTAACTTTTAATTTTATCTATATTTAAGTCACCTAAATTGCTATTACAATTGAGGAATTTTATGAAGCTTACTGTGTACCAGATTTTACTATGAATCCTTAAAACTACTTTATAGTTTGGAGAAAGAAAAACTGAGGTTCAGAGAAGCTAAGAAATCAAACTAATGTCTCATAGCCTGTTAGAAAAGTTCATTCCCAAGATTCAGACCCAGGTCTGTCTATCACAAAGCTGATCATCCTAACAGCACCTCTCTGCTGCCTCAGCAGTATACAAGAACAGTCTTCTTGTCACAGGTCAATCATAGGAATGCTTTGGAATGTTTTGTACTATGATTTCACTTGACCTGATATTAGTTAAGTTAGGGAGGACTATGCTGTGATAAGAAATAAACTCCCAAACTAGGCGTGGTGGTGCACTCCTGTAATCCCAGCACTTAGAGAGGCTGAGACAGGAGAATCGCAAGTTCAAAGCCAGCCTAAGCAAAGGTGAGGCGCTAAGCAACTCAGTGAGATCCTGTCTCTACATAAAACACAAAATAGGGCTGGGGATGTGGCTGTGTGATCTAGTACCCCTGAGTTCAATCTCTGGTACCAAAACAAAAAACAAAACAAAACAAAAAATAAATAAACTCCCAAATATTCATGGATTAACTCATAAAGGTATATTTTTAAATTTTGTCATTGATGCATATTAATTATACCAAATGGATTTCATCATGACAATTTATTGGATTAAATTTACTCTGCTGGCCCTCTCTCTTCCTTTTTACCTGATCTCCTTTTTCCACTTTAATTGACTCCCTATTTTTCCCTTTATCTTTCATTTGTGAGAGAAAACATGTGACACGTATGTATCTGAGACTGGCTTATTTCTTTTAATATGATGATATCCACTTCCATTCATTTTTCTGCAAATGACATAATTTTGTTCTTTGTGGCTGAATAAAACTCCATTGTTCTACATAGACTACATTTTCTTTATCCATTCATTTGTTGACAGACACCTAGGCTGATTCCATAATTTGGCTATCGTGAAAGATGCTGGTAGAAACAGGAATGCATGTATCACCAACATATGCTGTCTTTAATTCTTTTGTATAAATACCAAGCAGTGGTTCAGCTGGATCATATGGTTGTTCCATTTTTAGATTTTTGAGGAGCCTCCCTACTGATTCCCATAGTGGTTGTGCTAATTTATATTCAACCAACACTGTGTAAAAATTTCTTTCTTCCCACATCCTCACCAGCATTTATTGTTATTTGTATTCTTGATGATTGCTTTTCTGACTGAAGTAAAAGATAAACCCACAAAGATTCTCAACAAAGGTGAAAATCAAAGATATTATTTTTTCCTCACACAAATTCTAATGTGGATCTAGTAGCACTGCAGGAAGAGTGATTTAAGGATTCATACAGGTTACTTCTTGCTGCCTACCAACCAGATCATGTGGCTTCTGGTCTCAGTGCAAGAGAGAACTATAAGGTTGCTAATCATCCCCTAGATGCATCTCTTAGATGCTGCAGCCTGAAGTTGACACCGATCCTACTAAATTTCAAGGGCTCTGAGAAAAGTAGGGAGCACCTGTATATTCTGCAAGAGGTGAGTGCCTCTGCCACAACTTACAGAGGCAAAGCCACACTTCTTCAGGAGAAGGTACATGAGATCATTCACTATGCTTGTCATGTAAGGAAGTGAGGTAACTGTCAGACTGGAAACCAGCTATAACTTAGGGCAAGCAGTCAAACAAGATGTCAACTGAGATCCCATGGCTCTTTAAAGATGAGACTCTTAAATGTTGGATTGTAAGAAGGTATCCTCCATCTGGAAGCAAGTCAGGAGACAGGAAGTGAAGAGCTCAGGCTAAGGGCTCATGGGATTATTTCAGCACGTTTGATTCAGGGAGATGTAACTTTAGGAGTCAGTATATGAAATGGGACAGGCTCTGAGTCTTGGGACAAACATTTATACTTTTTACACTTCTCATGTAAGCTTCTCTATATCTACTTGAATTTCCCATGATATTGAGTCATTAGCATTTGGTAATTTTAGTAATATCTAGTAATTTTTAAAGTACCCATTCATCTCAGCTATTCAAGTGAGAGGAGAAAGATGTCTAGTCCTATATTGGTCAAACCATAATTTTAAATGTCAGGTAATATCCAGGGCCCTATCTCTGTCCACTCCCCAGTTTTATTTATTTTCATAAAGCGTATTCTCCTTTAGTACATTATATACTGACTTTTTCTGATCTACATTTAATAGAATGCAAATTCCATGAGCCAGTGATTTGCATCTGTTTAGTTCACTGCAGTATCCAATGCAGTATCCAGAACATAGAATAAATGGTGCTTGGCACATGGTAGTTGCTAAATAAATATTTACTGAATAAAGGAACTCATGGTGAGCCGCCAAAATAAGAGCTCCTCGATGCATATGGGAAATCAGGAGCAAATTTGGGAGGCAGGTTTAACCTACCAGAAAATTATTTTTCTGGAGCAAGAACTTGGAGGTTAGATTAATAGGGGTTTGTTCCTAAAAAATTTCTTTCACACCCTGCTTGTTCTGGAATTTATCTATGATATGATGACACTTCTGCCAATTCTTATCTCTCCCACAGAGACAAGCAATCCTCCTGACTAAAATCTTCCTTTTTCTATCTCTACTCATGAGCAACATCTTTACCATGCAAGATTTACCAAGTACAAAATCGCTGTGGCCTCATTGCAGTCCATTTCCCAACAACTATGGAATGATGAGTTTTCTGGATATCTTAGAGGAAATAGCACATAAGGTTAACACTGTGGGATGCCAACATTTGGGACAGATTTGGGAAACAGAACTAGGTCACCCACAGGATCAGTTAGGGAAGCAGACCTCTTGCTGAGTGGTGCCAGGATTCCTGAAATGTCTCCAAACACTTTGCTATGATTCTGCTTCTGATTTTAAAAGATAGATTAAGCATAAATCAACATTTTTTTCTGCCAACATTTCATTTTATTGACAAAAATGATATTTTAAAAATAAAAAAAAATATGGGGCAGGGGAGTGTAGCTAATCAAGAGTGCATTTGCCTATTATACTAGAGACCCTGGATTTCAACTCCAGCACCAAAAAATACTACTACTACTATTACTACTACTAATAATAATAACAGTAATAATAAAATTAAATTTTAATAGAGCTAAGAAATAAAGCTCAACAGCTGAATGGAAAAGTTGAGAAAATACAGATAAAAAATGAGTGAAATCAACTATGAAAATGTCAATTTAAAATACTGAATTACAACTGTCCTACATAAGTACAAGGGAGAAAATTAAAACAAGAGGGAAACAGGAAATGGTGAAAGGAAGATTACAAATGGCAAAGGATAAAAGAAGGAGAAACAATGATTTTTTTTAAAAAAACTACATCAAAACTTTCCCTGGGCTGGGGCTCTAGCTCAGTGGTAGAGCGCTTGCCTAGCATGCGTGAGGCACTGGGTTCCATCCTCAGCACCACATGAAAATAAATCAATGAATAAAACAAAGATCCATCAACAACAACAACAAAAAAAAACCTTTCCTTTTCCTGATTAACTATAAAACTATGGTTAGAACAGCAAAAATAATCACCAAAAAGCAATCAAAAAAGATAATGGCTACAATCTACTTTAGTAAACTTCAAAACCTAAAAATCAAAGGAAGAGAAGGGTGCAGAACAAGCAGGGAGGTGCGGCAAGGCCTGATTGTCACCTGATTCTACCCCTTAGCAGGACATGTAACCAGTGGGTCAAAGAATCCCCAAAGAAACCTCTCACTGAGTTACACTAACCAAAAGCATGCCCTCATTCCTTTCCTTTTCTAACTAAGAAGTAGAAAATTACTAGGAAAACTGATAAGATGGGAGGAGGTCCCCATGAAGCTCTCTGAATGGGGGAGTCCAATCTGAAGCCCAATTGGAGCTCAAGGTTTTCCCTACCCTGGAAAAGAGCTATACCCCACAGTTAGGTGAAGGGAAACCAGGTGAGGTATAGCTGTCTGGCTTTCCAACTTCTTCTTTTAATAATTGAATCCCCAAATTTCACCTGCACACATGACTTCCCAGACTAAAATCTACAATTCCAAGTCCTCAAAATACTAACTAAGACCATGTCACTGTGTTCTAGCTAGTCACATGGGAGAAGCAGTGCTTGGAATTCAGGTTCATATCTTTAAAAGACAAAACAAAAAGATTTTGTGCTTTCCTTATCATTTTTCCTGTGCACTGATTGGTGTGAATTTGCCAGAAGAAGGTAAGCATGACTCTTACCTCAAGAAAGCTTGATAAGCAACCAGACAGGAATCAAGGGTCTCTGACACCTGGGAGCTGCCACCCTCTGTGCTGTTGACCTAGACTGCTAATGTTCAGACACTAATACCTGGTTAGATATATAATTTAGGGCATTTAACAAAAGATAGAATGGAGCCCAGATAGTTTAAGAAAGACTGGACACCAACCAAGATGATCTTGTTTTCTCATTTCTTTTTTTTTTTTTTTTGGTACTGGAGATTGAACTCAGGGGTACTCGACCACTGAGCCACATCCCCAGCCCTGTTTTGTGTTTTATGTAGAGACAGGGTCTCACTGAGTTACTCAGCCTCTCGCTGAGGCTGGCTTTGAACTCGCGATTCTCCTGTCTCAGCCTCCCTAAGTGCTGGGATTACAGGCTTGCGACACTGCATCCGGCTTTGTTTTCTCATTTCTTACACTATAAATCAGATACAGAAGGAAGAGAGTCAAGAATAATCCACTGTATACCCAAGCATAAACACAATTTCAAAAGGTATCTTAGCATTAGACAAATAATAGCAAAGACAAAAACATCAGGAAAAAAACAAGTAACATAGTCAAGAAGAAAACATAAATCAAGAAACAAACAAGATTTACTCACAATTACTTGATGTCATATAGAAAGCATGAATATAATAAACTAAAACTTATAATTAGATAGTAAAACAACAGGATATGCCAAAATAGGGTTTGCTGATGAGACAAAGTTGAGAAACAGAATAGCATGATTACGGTTTTAATAAACAACTTAAGAGCAAGCAAAATAGTGCTGAAAATAGAATTACTGACATAAGAGGAAAGGCTTGAGATAATTATAACAACTGAAGATAAAGAAGAAAAAGATATTAAAGCATTTTTTATTAACAGCAATGTAAATGAAAGAAGCAAATCAAGATACTTTTTGTCTTTGAATTAAAAACTCCATCGAAGGAAAGAAGATGTACTGAGAAATGTAATGCAGGAAAATTTCCTTGAGATAAATATGATCTTGAAACTGATAACTGAAAAAAAAATACCGTGTTTCAGGAAAGTATTCAGCAATGAGCTACACATGAGTTAGGGTACTGAACTACCAGAATGCTAAAGAATGTTTCAGATGTCCAAGCAATTAAGCAAATTACTAACAGGAGGAAAAAAATATTAGTCTAACCTGAATACTCCCCAGAATGATGCCGTTCAAAAGAGTGGAAAGAAAGTAAGTATGATACCAAGAAAACTCTGCCAACCTAAGATATTATTCGAAAATAAAGGAATCAGGAGGACATTATTAAAAATAGGGGAAAAATCAAGAGGTACAATACTCCTGAACTGCTTTGAAAGAATTACTTGATGATCAAATTCAAATGATTCAGAGATGAACTGAAAATAAGGAAGCTAAGAATAGAGCACGTGATAAAAGGATGACTACTAAGCTCCATGAGAACCAAACTTGCATTACACAATGTGAATGTGGTAAATTTGACTAATGCAAAAATAATCATATGTCTAAATATACTTATCAGGATGTGAGGAAAATGAAGTGAGAGAAAGTGAGAGTGCTGATGTGTTCTTTCAGATGCCCTCTTCCTACAGAGCAGGGACTCAGTCTGTACTGTTCTTAATTAGAACACTTGTTTCTCCTTGAAAATTTGAACCTAAACATTTTTCCTAAGCTCCTTTGTTGGACATAAAGTGATCTTTTTGTAACTAATACTGATAATAGTAAAGAATAATATTTGAAGTTCAACATTTCCTTCATCTTACTTTAGTAGTTTTCTGATTATTATTAAGTAAAATTATTTTTTATTAAAATTGCCTCTATAATATAATCACATTTATATAAAATAATTCATTCATTTTTAATTGATGTTATACTTCAACTACTTTAATTATGGAAACATTGAGGGGGTTTTTAACTTGTATTTTTCTGTACTTTAAAAAATTCAGAGTAACACGAGAAAGAAACTGTTATCAAACTGATGGAAAAAACAGATGTGTCAAGGAAATTGATTGAATAGTTTTATGTGCTTGTTTCACTACATATTTTTCTTTTCCCCCTCATTTTAAACCAGGCAGCCAGCTAGCTTTGTAATTCCTTGCCTCCAGCATTTTTTCTTGATGACAAGCAGCTGAAGTCAACTTCATAAAAACATAAATCCATTGAAAAATCAATGTTCAATATCTCACAATGAGCGAGGAGAGGAAAAAGATTTAGAGAGCAAGGAATGACAGGATTGAAATTCCCTTACACTGGATACGAAAGACAGGTCTTTGGGTTCCATACACTCCCATGGCATTGAGATCCACTGGTATTAGTTTCCCAGTCTGTCTAAAATTCCTCATGCCCAGAGGCATGAGACATTTTAAAATTAGAAAATTTTAAATTAAAATTTAAGCAAATATTTATTACTTTATAAATAAATCAACTTTATTTTTAAAATATTTAAAAAAAATTTTTTTACAAATTTAAATTCCACATGTCAGCTCTCCTCTTGAGGCATTTGCATTATTAAGAAGATAAGGCATTAGCTAATCAGAGCATTGGCAGCACTGTTTCATCTCATTATCCTGGTTCTAGCCACAAAAGACTGGTGTGCCTCTTAGAGAATGAACTTTGGCTTGATAAGATATTCTGGAAAGGAAGGCAGGAGCATGTTGGAGCAAGGGAACCTGGATAACAGGACAAAACACCAAAAGAAAGAGACTTCACCAAGGGGAAGGATGCATGACAACCAAAACCAAATTAGCTACCTAGTCATTTCTGAAATAGGTCACACTAGAAAGATAACATTTCTCAAATCAATAAGTTGTCAATCAACAGTGGGATCACATGGTAAATCAAAGTATAAGAATGTCCTGGCACAAAAAAAAGAACTCAGTGAGATGACACATGTATGGAGACTGAATGATTGGAAAATATATTAATTCACAGAATTTAAGATACTATGAAGTGGAGTCTAGTTGATGATCTTTGTCCAACTAAAGCTATTGACCTATGTCCATCACAAGAAGGCAACAACTGCTTATAAAAACACCCAAATGCAAAAACAACCAAACACCTCAATACCTTCTCTGATTTAGAAACCACCTTAGAATCAACCCACTCTAGAAAGGTAATGTTTGTCAGTGCGTCAGGCTCAGCCCTGTCTTTCTCTATTGATAGTCCAAAAACATAGCACCTGCTCTCCATCAGTATACACTTGAAAGCCTATAGCTGGTGCCCCTGTAGGCTCTCTCCAAGCTAAAAGAGGTCACCAGTCAGCCAACCTCACACCCCATTGCCTGACCTCCATTATCCAATTCCTGGCAGAATTTTGGGCTTCCAACATCATCTTGAACGTGTCATCCCTTCTTCTGCCAATGGTAGCCCACAAAATTTGCTGATGGTAGCCCCAATGATTTCTAACTCCTCCTTGTATGTTCCTGCACTTATACACTTTTTACTTATGGGAATACATAATATACAAAGCACTTTGCAGTTAAGCACCTTGGAAAAGAAACTTTTTAAAAGGAAATATTATTATTATTATTAAGTCCAATTTTCCTATCATACTCTGAATTCTGTTCACAATTAGCAGAAGCCCTCTGAGGAACAGCCCCAGCACAGGGCTATGCCAACATGTAATGTGCCTGCTTTCCTGGGAAGCCATTCCTTAGTCCCAGGGGATCAGGGAGATGGAGCAAATGTTTATGAAATACAGATCCACAGATCGACATCTGCAAGTACAAAGTAGTCTTGTTATGGAATCCCAAGGTAAGTGTACCTCCTAATGCAGAACAGCCGATCTGTCATGCTGTCGCAGTCACTTTAGGCCCTTACTCTTGAGTTCCAAAGAGCATGTTGTGCAAAGTACATGTCAAACGCTGCCATTAAGTCCCTCCAACCCATTCTTGGCATAAGCTGGAAACACACCATAAGAGAAAAACGTACAAATCCAAGGATCTATTATTTAAATACACTAGAGTTCTATACCTCTTAAAGAAATTCAAGTGATTCCATTTAACTCTTGGAATAAATAAATGATGTTAGATGAGATAAAAACACTGCATAAAATGTTAACATTTATATAAACAACCCTTGAACAAATTCAATCAATTTCCCTACCTAGTTAGCTTTAGGTCTCTTAACAGTCTGCATTGTACAAATCTTATTTCTAAGTTCATTCACTTCCATCTGAGCATGAAGATAAATTTCTGTATTAAGCTTTGTATTAACTCTTCATAACTCATACTAACTTGCAAACCAACACAGACTATTTTAAATCAATATGTTCATACTTTCTCATATAAAAGGAGGATGAGAACCAGAAATGCATTGAGATAATTCTATGTAGGCCTATAATTTGCATTTGTTCTGATCAATAATATTCCAGATGCTGTTCAATATAGTGGAGAGGACAAAGGCTTTGCCTCCAGAGACCTGAGTATTTATTTAATTCCTCCTTTCTCTTCCTCCTTCCTCATTACTTCTTTCCTTTCTTCCGCCCTTTCTCCCATATATATTCATTAAACAGCAATCTGTAAAAGGTTTTACGTCACAGAAAAAGGTACATAAGATCCAGATCATGCCCTCAAGGGACTTGAAGATTTATATGGGAAATATAAGTGACAAGATGAGGAAAATTTGAAACTTAGGCAACACTAGAAATATCATTGTTCACTCAGTATGTAATGTTCAAATTACTTAACTTTATTGAGGCTCAGTTAACTCATCTATAAAAATGAAAAAGTACTATATGAATCAAAGATTGGTTGTGAAGAATAAATTGGAAATATGCCTAAAACTCTTAGAATACTGTACAATGACTTCTTCTCTTGAAAAACTCTGGAGGATCTAGTCACAAATTCTGACTCTGCTACATGTTTGGTGTGGGGCCAGTCAAGTAATCTTTCCAGGTCTCCAAAATCTTCCTCAACATAAGGAAAGAGTTAAATGAGCATATCTTACACATCTTAATTTACTTTTATCTATTCCAATTAAGATACACTTAAAATTTTGGAGCTGAGCGTGGTGGTGCACGCCTGTAATCCCAGCACTTTGGGAGGCTGAGATTGGGGAATCACAAGTTCAAAGCCAGCCTCAGCAACAGCAAGGAGCTAAGCAACTCAGTAAGACTCTGTCTCTACATAAAACACAAAATAGGGCTGGGGATGTGGTTCAGTGGTCGAGTACCCCTGAGTTCAATCCCCGGTTCCAAAAAAAAATTTTTTTTTGGCAGAAGAATCACTTAGGTTGATTAGAAAGATTAATTCAGTAGTAAGTAGTTTGATAGGGGCACATGTGGAGTTAGTAGCTAGCTAATTTGAAGCAAGAGAAAAAAAGGGTCAATTTTAGACATATTAAATTTGAGATCATAATAAAATAATATTTCATTTCCACCTTGACTTACAATTTGACTTTAACCAAACTGACTAAAAACATAGCAGCTTTATTAGCACTAGAATCTCCAGCAAGATTAATGAATGGTAAGAGACTATGCAGATGGGACCCAGGAAGACAAGAGACCCCTTTGGACATTACAGACTCAGCTGATCTCTCAAATAAACGAAGCCCTACAAATGATTTCAACTACCCCACATGCGGTAGAAGATCCAGCCAAAAATGTGTCATTCTTGTGTTCCACCACTAAGTCTGGGTTTGAAGTGGTTTGTTACCCAGACATGGGTAAACATAGCATATGGTTTATAATAAGTTCTGCATGATCTGAGTTCTTATAGACACAATAATATAGCTATATCAATACAATAATTAACAGAGATTTCCCATCTTTTTAGCTTCATCTCATGCCATTCCTACCTCATGTTCACTGAGATCCAGTTACACTGATCTTTCTTTATAAATAAAATTTTATTTTTGATTGACACATTTCACATAAATTTGTACCTATTTATGGGGTACAATATGATATTTTGGTATATGCATATATCACGTAATAATCAATCCAGGGAAATTAGCTTAACTCCATTACTTCAAACATTTATCATTTTTTCTATAGCAAGCATATTCAAAATCCTTTCTAGAAGCATACCCTATGTTGTTATTAGCTTTAGTCACCCTGGTGTGCCATAGAACACCAGAATTTATTACTCCTACCTAATTGTAACTTTCTTTTTTCTTTTTTTTTTTTCCTCTTCTTCTTTTTCTTGTGTTGTGGACTGAACCCAGGGCCTCCTGTATGTGCTGAGCTACTCCCCTATCCCCTAACTGCTGACAAACCTCCCCATTCCTCCCCCTGTCCTATCCTTCCTGCTTCTAGAACCACTGTTTGACTCTTAACTTCTATAAGATCAGCTTTCCTAGATTTCACATATGCAGCATTTGTCCTTCTGTGCTTGGCTTATTTCTCTTAGTCAAACAAATCAGGTCTCAGAAAGCACTATATATGCTTTCTTTTCTTAGAAAGCTCTCTTTGGCACGTTCTGTTTACCTTGTTGCCTCAGGTCCCAATTTAAATATCATGTTCTCCCAGAGGCCTTCCCTGATCCCTCTATCTAAATTTGGTCCTCTATTATTTTATTTAAAGTCCCTGTTCTTGAGCCACACTGTACTCATTAGTTTCAATTATACATTTATTCAAGTAACAGTTCATTTCTTCCTCCCCCACTAAGTCTCCAGGAGTAGGCATCCCATCCGTTGTGTTCTTCACCACATCTCCAGCACCTGCCACATGGTAGGTCCTCAAAGAACACGTGTGAATGAATAACTAAAACAAAGTAAGCTCTAGGCAGTTAGTATGTGGGCATAGAGCTCAGGAGGGGCTGATGTAAGTAAATGGATTGAGGAGCAGGTGTCAGTGCTGGTGGCGGGTGAACCATGTGACCAAGAGATCAGAGAACAAGGAGTAATTAAAAGAGCAAGTGGACCAAGAGGTAGGCATCCCCATGCAGTATGGTAGCCAATGAGAGAACCCAGCCTCAAGACTGGGCTGAAAGACAGAAACACAGTTCCCAGGAATAAACTAGCACCTGAAACAGCCAAGCTTCACCTTTAAGGGGTCTTTCCTCCTTGGGTATCATATTAACAACAGCACCAAGAACCTCCATCCCACATACAGTGGAATTCCCAGCATCTTCCACCCCCTCTTCTCCCCTGCCTTTTTCTGGGATACTTCTCTCTGTGATGCAATGTTGCTTCTGCTGAATTTCTATCTCTGGAGCTTCATGTCCAGGGCCTGATTTATTCTTGCCATATCACAACACACCTTTCTATATGGATTAGACAAAGGGGAAGGAAGAGGAAGGAGGAGGGATGGGAAGAGGAAAGACAGTAGATCTATCTTTCTATGTACATATGTGAATACATGACCAGTGTAACTTCACATCCTGTACAACCAAAGAAATGGAATCTTAATTAGAATAAGTTATATTCCATGTATGTATAATATGTCAAAATACACTCTACTGTCATGTATATCTAAAAAGAACAAATTTTTTAAAAAAGAATCAATTGCTAGGGTAAAAAATAATTTGAACCCCATTAATGTTTGTAGCTGACACTTTCAATTATTTTATGACTTCACATTCTTGTGGCTTCAACTTACTTTTCAAATTCATTTTCTAACAAGCTAGTGTGATGCTATGATCTCTTTTGGAGAGAGAAAGTAGGAAGGTGGTAACCACCTGATCAAGTTCACCCAGACACGACGGCTCAGGCAGGAAAGAAGCACAGCACCTTCCAGAGAAACCGGACCCCCGAAATTCACTCCTACTTGTTTAAACCTCCTTTTTCACTAAACCCTGTCTTAAAAACTAATCATCCCTGTTTCTGCACAGCTCAAGGAGCAGTTATAAATGAGACACAAAATCAAGTAGGGAACAAGATTTCAGTGGGGACTGGAAGGAAAACTGGGGATCTTGCGTATTAAATCATAAAGATGTGATTGTTGAAGTTGCTGGAATGTTGGTTCACGTTTCATTAGCTCTTCAACAAATAGTGACAGAATATAATGCATTCCCAGTGGAACCGAAACTCTGTCATTTCCTGTTGGGGAATAATGATTTTTATTTACTCAGTGCCAATGTGTCTGCATATTGTTCTACTACGTCAGGATAAAAATGCACCAGAGGGATCACAGCTATTAGAGAAGACTCAGGAGTGTGTAGTCACCTACCACATGAGAGATATGAGTCTCTAGATGATCCTGAAGGGATTTTTTGTCATACAAAGATTCTCAGAGAACCAGCTGGCAGCCATCTCCTCCTGAACACAAAGGAAGAGTGGACAAAATATGGTAGAGGGAAGCCAGGAACTGAAATTTACTAAGCTTTATCAAGAGTCTCCTAAGGAATCTTGGTTATGTAAGGTATTTCTATTAAACATGTCCTACAGACTAATATTTTTGAGAAATGCTATGTAAAACTGCATCCTTCTTAAAGAATCACTTTAAAATTGCTTGGCTATGCTGAAGTAAATGTTAATTTAGAATTTCCCAAACCTATTTGCCCCTAGAAAAGTTTATTTGTTGGTTTGCAGTACTTTGATAGTGCCCCATTCTGAGAGAAGGTTTGATAGCAAGAGACTAAGAAATATATTTAGTTGTATCAATGAAAGACAGGAAGGTCATTTCCATCCTTTTTTATTGGAAACGTGGCCCCAGAAGGTGAAGGAGCGATCCTTGAGTCCCTTCGGCCTAGTTGAACAAATAAAGGACCAAAAATAGAAAGCTTTAAAGCAATATTGGTAGAGGGATTTCAATGCAGAAGAAAGTCAGGCAAGCTTCTTAATCAGAATTGACCACTTGTTCCCCATCCCTTTCTCTGTACAATTTTTGTCTATGCTAATGAGTCTGACGTTATCGCTCATCCTCATCTCCTTGTTTAATCATCACAATTCCCTCTGTTGTGTGTTCATAATTTTAGGCTCCACGATGCAGATCGGGTTTTTCTCCTCCCTGACTGTGTTCGTGTATCATAATTGAGCCATTTCTGCCTCTCTGGTCACCTTTGTATTCTCCAAAGTGCATCCTCTGTACATTAATCCTCTGGTTAAATATTGATAGCAAGCCTCTGCCTTAATATTTGCTTTGTTGTCCCATTATTGCTACATACAGACTGATTATTTGTTTTTGTCTTTCCAGCCTGTTTAATCAGTATTGAGTCAATGTTCCCCATGTTTAACCTTCTTATCCAATCATTTTTGGAGAGTGCTCTGACATCAGCTCTGAAAGAATTCTCTATCTGGTGTATGCCCCATTTTAGCCAGTAGGGGTCAGAAGGGCATTTCTCTCTGGGGTCAAGCAGTTGGTAGTGAGAAAAGAAAGCCCTGTAGGCATTTTCATGAGTTGAACATCTCTCCTTGAACTTTGT
The DNA here is from genome assembly GCA_004024805.1 of Geosciurus inauris. Taxonomy (NCBI): domain Eukaryota; kingdom Metazoa; phylum Chordata; class Mammalia; order Rodentia; family Sciuridae; genus Geosciurus; species Geosciurus inauris. The sequence goes on from PVHX01000061.1 coordinate 239,022, forward strand.
CCCCTAAATGCTGCTTAAGAGATAACCGTCACCAGGACCAACTGGACAGTGTTTGTAAAGGAATGTTGGCTCTGAAGTTCTGGAGGTCTGCTTTTGGTTGCCCAAAAGCAGCCAACCCAACAAGGACTATGCAATGGCAGGATGTGCCTCTGCCTAACATAGAGACCAAGGTGCCATTCCTGGTCTTGATAAATCTATTGGAGATGTTAGAGCAAGTAACTGAGTTCTCTGTTCGACTGCCTCACAGGTTAATGTGGAAGCATTAAGTGGTAAGTGGATACGAAACATCTTTGAAAATGTACCATTCTGTGCTTCTGAACAAAGACGCACTAAAACACAAAGATGCAAATACCATCCTTGATGGCAAGCAAATCATTCTGCTTTAATCAAAATGATATGGAGGCAGTCTTCAACTCCTGGTTCCCGAGCTGTAAGCTGTGACACCCCAGCAGAAATGGCCACCATTGCTTTGTAAATGTATGTGTTTTAGGAAAGGAGTGATGAGTAAGTTTTGAACACCATTTGTAACATAGCAAAACTAGCTAGGAGAGAGGATTTTCAGTGTTCCCTACACAAAGAAATTATAAATGTCTGAGGTGACAGAGATGCCAATTACCTTGATCTGATAATTACACATTGTATACATGTATTCAAATGTCACACTGAATGTAACCCCCAAATATGTACAATTACTATGTTAATTCAATTTTTAAAATAAATAAAATTCTTTAAAAGAAAAAGATTAAATAGTTATGTTCTGGGGGATTTCCAAACCCTGGTTCTAGTTTGTTTATCAGTGACTCCAGAAGAAAGGAGGCAAACAAGAAGTGAATCTTCCAGAAGGTGACCATCTGATTTTCAACAATAGGGAATCTTGCATTTTAGAGACCTTAGCTAACAGGTATCATATGTAAAGACATGGTTTAAAGTTTCCCCAGTAGAAGCTGATACTACAAACAATGGCTTCCCTTGGTAAAGTACAAGGACATAGTCTTAATTTTTCCAGTTATTTCCAGGTGATTCCTATCCTCTATGTTCTTGGGAACCTGGGGCTTCTGTGGCAGTAGTGACACCTGCCATCATAGAACCAGAATCTGAATATCAGCCCTGAGGAATCTACTTGTTTTGTGCTTGACCCATTAGTCAAGTTGTTTTTTTTTTTTTTTTTGAGTATTTGACACTTCCCTGAAACTCCATATTCTGTCAAAGTGTCATACTTTCGTCAAATGCTAGAATACTTTCTCTCCTCTGGTTCTCCCTCCTTAGTGGACTGTCTTGGAATTTCTCACCCAAATTCCCATTCAATGTGAAACTTCCTTGTCCCCATAAATGAGAGAGAGAGAGCCACCATCTATGTGCCCAAAGGACTAGAGACAAACTCTGTTTACTGCAGTATCACATTAACTTAATAAACTATTTGTTTACTTTCTGTATTAGTTCGCCTATAGCCAATATAATCAAGCCCTCTCTAGCTAGTTCAACAGGAGGACTTTAATGTAATAAGCTAATCACATAAGTGTTGAAAGACTTGATAAAAGTATTGATAAGTCACAGAGTGACAATGAAATGTCTCAGATTTTAGTTAGGCTTGGGAAGCTGTCACAGGTCTGGAAGACTGAAGATAATTTAGTGTCCAAAATTCAAGGCTCCCTAGCCAGATCTTGTCCATGCAAGCTGAGGCCTCTAAGCCCCAACTGAAATAGAGAGAAATGGGAATGAACATCCTGGCATCTCCTAACACCCATGCTCCAGTCTCCAGCCAGTGCTTTCACTGCTTTAAACATGGCCCCAAGCCATGTGCTAAGAGAACCCAGAAATTTAGCTTTGGGAAAAATGCCTAAGGATTAAGTCTGCATCAAAAAAGCAAGTGACTTGCTCTCATACCTGTCTCCCTCAGAAGACAGTGGTTTTCATTTTGGTATCTCCAGCACAAAAAATAAAGTACATATACTTGTTGAGTAAAATACTCAGAGTGAAATTCATTTTCCTTATATTCTTGTCAAAGGAGTTCAAGCCTTTATAGAAAAATAAGAGCAACCATCTTAGGCTTCCTTAAGCCATTTTCTCTGTCTTTCTCCATCAAACTGAACAGTCCCCCTTTACCCCACCCTTTAACTATGGTATTTCCATCTTGTCTGTTGTCTTTTCACAGTTTCCACATTCCCAAAGTTCCAAGGGGATGATAAGAAGCTGCTGGTAATCTCATTTGAAATTTGCATTGAGTTCAGTTGTCTGTTCCCTAGGGCCCTACTCTATAGGCCAGTCAGGCTAAGAAAGGAGAGTCTTTGCTATCAAACACGTTTTAAGTCTTTTCATTATCAATGCATGAGCACAGCACATAATGAGGTCTTGTAGTAGCAGATAGGGAATTCATTTCTCAGCCAAGAGGCTGAACTTGTAGCTGCCAGATCCTGGACCATTATCTATAATTACTTCATGAGTATTCCAGGAAGATAATTTTCTTTGTAAGATAGAAAAGCCAGGTCTTTCTGAAGGCTTTGTAGATTAAGTCCAGTCCAAAGCAAGATGAGCTGGTGTTGATATCTAAGAGGGGGTGTTTCTCTTCTCTAGGATGAAGCCCAAGGCCTCTGTCCAGCCATGAAGCCACTTCCCATGAAATAAGTGACATTAACTATGGGCATTTATTGGTCTCTGAAACTCTGGGCTTTTTGCCATTTGATAGTTTTCATATGAGTGATCTCTGTCTGTGAAAGTTTCTCTCTCTGTCATCACATTCCACAGAAACTTGCTTATAAATCAGCTAGTTAGCAGATTCCTTGCACAAATTCAGGATGAAAAAAAAATCATGAGCTACTCCATGAAAAAACAAAATTCTGGAAAAATCAATGAGAGAAAAAATATTCTTGTTTGAGGAAGATGACTGAGGAGGGGGCAGTGGTATGTTGCAGCCAACTCAAGCCTGCTTCCAAACGTCAATTGTATGCATTTATTTCCAGCTCTGTGTTCAGGGAAATCATACTAGAAACTTGAAGTCAACCAGAAGGGGAGTATTTCCACCACAGACACTGGCAGATATTATAAACCAGGGCCTTTTACTAATAATCCTTTCAAAGATTTGGCTGTAAAATTTTAACCAGAAGGGGAAGGACCCCATTTTGCCATTTGTGATCCCCAGAAAACTAGATTTATTAACTTGCTACACCAAGGGTGATGGCACCCACAGGTATTGTGGGGCATCTTACTAAGAGACAGTTGGGGAAGTCGTTACCAGATTTGGGCTCATGCAGAATGATTTTTAAGAGAGACCAGGGAAGAGGAAACAGCTCTACACTGGATGCTGCCATGAAGAGGCAGCTGAAGAATTGGGTACATGGCAATCATTATTCTAGTAGAGGAAGACTGAAGTGGAGCTGAGGGAGTCATTGGGAAAGAAGTTGCCATTAGGTAAGAAAGCAGAAATCACTCAAAAGGACAAAGGCTGCCCATCATTTTGAAGCTGTGGTATGGCCTTGGGGGACAGGCTATTTATGTGGCCTTGGCCATATCCCGACAGAAACATATTCCTTTTTTTATTTTTATTTTTTAGATTTTGTTAGAAACATCATGGTCTGATTACTAGCAGGTCTAAGAAATGGACTCAGGGTCCTGTTTCCTTGGAAACTGCAAAGTTTAAGCCAACTGTGGAATGCTATGTACAAACCCCTTATCACCTGGTTTGAAAACCAAGGCCACTTCCCTATGTCAAAGCTATGTACCTAGGAGTCTCAGATCCTCCAGGCAAAAATGGGATATTAATTCCCAAGGAATCAAATCAAACAGAAAGCTTTCCACTGCATTGGGTCTTTTAAAAAAACATGGTTTCTCAGCACAGTTTCACCGATGTCAATGAACAAAAGCAATTTTGCAGGTTCTTGCCTTCTACCAACCTTCATCTGCTCCCTGTTGCTTGCTTCAGCCTCACTGATCTCACAGCTGGTTCAACAGGGACCATAGCTACATTTTACTTAATGGAAGTACAGACGACACAGTAAAAGATTTTAAGACTTTCTTGTCTTAAAACCTCTGTTGTCCCCAGAACCAGGCACAAAGTCTGTGCCTAGCAAATGCTTGTGGAGTGAAATTCTAGGGAATGAGGGTTATTTGGGAGTGAAATGGGACTTTGGCACTTCTCAGCCAACATTGTTTGGATAACTCGCTCTACATGTTTACAGGTTGTTTGTTACTGTAGTGATCAAGTTCCTTTTTCTGTAGAAAGTTCCACTTCAAAATGGTACAACTAAGGAAGGAAGGTGTGGTATCTGCAGCTGTGAACCCTAGGTGTGGCCGTTGCTACAAGTAAGCATAAAACATGGTCATTTGCTATTATTCAGATCCATCAGGCAACTTGCCACAAGTCACCAGACCTGCCAGCAAGGTTCCTCTTATTGTGGAGCACAGCCACCTGCATCAGAATCACTGGAGATACTTTCTTTAAAAATGCAAATTCTCATCTCCACCCCAAATCAGCTGAATTGGAAACAGCACTGGAAACTGGGATGTGAGGTTTTCACAAGTTCCCTTGCTTGTGCACGTGAAGGTTTGAGAATGACTGATTGACATGGTGAAATGTATCTTTTCTTTTTTTTCCTGTATAGTCTCCTGATCTAATAAATCCATAATAATTTTGTTGTTGCTGCTGTTTTTCATTTTGTTTGGTATTTGCAGCAATGGGAATGTTTTGATGCTCAACAACCATTCTCTTTTTCCATTCAACTAACTTTTTCAAAGTTCCAGGTACAGAGGTAACCACAAAAAGACACTTAAGGTATTTATATTCTTCCAATAAACCCATCTATCAAGGCTGTTTGTCTTGAACTGAGAGAGATTTTGTTTAAACCAAAAAAGAAAAAGAAAAAAAAGCATAGGCTTCTTGATCAATCATCAAAATCATAGATGTTTACAAGCAAAGCTATGTATGTTGGTTACCTCTCAGAGGGTGCAGCTGGTTCGGAGCAGGAAGAGAAATATACTTGATGCACCACCCTAGTTTTTGTTGTCCCCACTCCCCATCCACTCTTTATCTCCTAGGCTCTCCACTGACAGCTCAATTCAGAGCCTGGTGCTCAGGCTGATGCTGCATCTCCACCTATTGCTGCTGATGCAGCCACTCGCAGGGCTATAACAGAACCTGAGGCAGGAAGAAGTTATAGATCCCATACCTTGGCCTTCACTTGATCAGACTCCCTGGAAGATCTGCTTCTCTCAACACTTCCATACTTCAGTGATGTTCCCTGTAATGAGTAGGATCTCACTATACAAAGGCTAGTGAGATGGGAGTGTCAGGCCACAAAATGTTCTCGCAGGGCAGTCTTTAATCAGAAAGGAAAAGAAAGTAGTATCCTTAGGCTCCTCTCTCTGTCTTAGATTATTTACTGTCACATTTAAGTGCAGAATGAAGACATTTGCTGATAGGCAGGTATGTAGATGTTTCAGTTTCCCTAAAACTTTTGTAGAATGTGAACCTGCCAAATGAGAGAGGAAATCAAGAATCAGGAAGTCACAGAATCTAGGATTCAGGGGCTCACAAAGGATAATGGCAAAAGGAAGTTGAGCCAGTAGATTGAATTCCTTCTCTGCTATGAGAAGACCTCCCCAAGAGCTGTATTAAGGAACAAACTGAAAATGCTTTTAAATAAGGGTTTGATAGCAGAGATTCTTTCTTATTCTGACTGGCCTATAGAGCAAGACCTTAGGGAACCAATAATCCTACATGAATTCAATGCAGGCTACAACAAGATTACCAGCATATTCTTATTGATCGTTTGTGAGGATAGAATTTTAAGTGGAAATCATTTTCCCTTGGCATGTCGAAGGCATTCATCTATTTTCTCCTGGCTTGTTGTATTGCTATTGAGAAATCTAATGTTATTCTCATTCTCAATCTTTTATATCTGACCTGATTTTTTTGGAACCTTTTAGGGTCATTTTGTTATTACAAGTCTCATGATATTATATGTCCCTGTATGGGCCTTTCTTCAGAATTTGGTTATTGTTCTGAACACATCATGGACCTTCTCAATGTGTACACTTTTGTCCTTCAGCTCTGGGAAATTTTCTTGTATTAATCCTTTGATAATTTTATACTCTCTGTTTCTCTATTTTCTTATTTTTGTTTCTGGAACACCTATGGGTCAGATCTTGAACTTTCTCATGAATCTATAGCTTTATACTTCTTTATTTCCTATTCTCCATTTGTCCTTTTATCATCTTCCCTCAGTCTGAGATGTTTCCTTCTTCTCTAGTCTTTCTAATGGAATGTTGGAAGGCGGGTATTCTACTTTTAATCCCTTTGATTGCTTTCTTGTTCTCTCATTATTTTCCTTTCCCGCTTCTTTTTTTTTTAAGTCTTGGTAAAATGCACATAACATAAAAGTTGTCCTTTTGATATTTTTAAGTGTGAAATTCAATGATATGGAGTAAATTTGCAATATTGTACAAGCACCATCCCTAACTATTCCCAAACATTTTCATCAATAGCCTGTTGAAACTTTGTACCCATTAAACAGTAACTGCTCATTTCTCCTTTCCTCACTCATGTAAACCACCATTCTACTTTCTGTCTCTATAAACCTGACTATGTACTTCATCTCAACAAAATCATACAATATTTCCTTGGGTCTGGCTTATTTCATCTAGCTTAATGTTTTCAAGGTTCATACATGTGGCATGTATCCAAACTTCACATTTTACTATATGCATATTGTAGCACATTTTATTTGCCCATTCATCCACCAATGGACATTTGGGTTATTTCTACCTTTTGGCTGTTGTGAATAATGTTGCCATAAATATTGTTGTATAATACCTGCTCAAGTCCAGGCTTTTAATTTTGTAACATTGTTATGTTTATGTTTTGTAACATTGTTATGGATATAAGGTATCCCCAAAACTCATGCTAGTTTATTTAGAAATGTTCAAAGGTAGAATGACAAAATGACTAGATTATGAAGTTGTAACCTAACCAGCAGGTTAATCCATTTGATACATTAATGATTTGCATGGATTACTGGATGGTAACTGTAGGCAAGTGTGGAATGGTGGGAGGAAGTAGGTCACTAAGGGCATTACTTTGAGGATTGTATTTCATTCCTTGCCCTTCCCTGCACCCTCTCTCTCTCCCCACTCTCTTCCTTCCCTCCCCTTCCTGGCTTCCTGGCGTTGTGAGCAGCTTTCTCTGCCAGACCCTTCCACAATGATGTTCTGCTTCACCTCAAGTTCAGACCACTGGAGTTGGCTCACTATGGACTGAATCTTTTAGAGATCAGGAGCCCAAAATAAATGTTTTCTCCTTAAGTTGTTCTTGCTTGGTATTTTTGTCACAAAAATAAAACTTACTAACACCAAAATTGGTACCAGGAGTAGGGTATTTACTGTGACTAAAATGACCATGTGATTCAGAAATCTTTGGAGCTAGTTTACATGTGGAGTTTGGAACAGCATGGAGATGCAGTCTGGAGAAACTTTAAAGTATGTAAGCCAAGCTTCATGGGTTTATTCTCAAAGGAACTCAGAATACCAAAATGTCAATAAGAATGTGGTCAATAAAGACTGATAATGAGGTTTCAGAGGGCAATAAGCACTCTCTATTGTGAACTGACCTGGAGGCCAACCATGTTACATGCTAGGGAAAAAAGAAAAAAAAAACTTGTTTATATGATGCCCATGTCTTGAGACGTTGTATGAGGCTATATTCAAAAGTGATGAAGTAATTAATCTGATGGAGGAAATTTCAAGACAGACAGCACAGCATTCAGGTAGTGGCATGGGTATGGCTGGTGGTTTTTAGCCTGTTTTACTCTGAGAATTGGGAGTAAAAAAAATGAGTGAAAAGATTTGAAAAACTTCTAGTTTGGCCAGAGAATAAGCATATGTAAAATTAGGACTGTGAAAGATGTAGTTACTGAAGAGATCACTGCTACTAAAGAGAAGCTAAGTGCTTTGCACAGAAACAATAGGAAAGACACCTTGAAGGCATCTCAGGAATCAGCAAGACATCACCCATTGCAGGTTCAAGTGTATAAAAGTTAAAAATCATGTGAAAGAACTTGAGGCACACTGATCACACAGGGAGGCCTAGGAAGCTCTTTCTCCAGGATTCATTTCATAATTCTTAGCTTCCCAGGCCATACAGAGGCCACTGCAATCACGGTCCAAGGGGGTTCAGCTACTACTTAAGCTGGTGGCTGTCCTTGGTGTCATCCACATGGTGCTCATTCTGCAGGAATGTAGGATGCTATAATTAGGAGTTACAGAGGTTTCCACTAAGATTTCAAAGGAAGACAGGGAGACCAAAGTATAGCAGAGTTGTAATCCATTGAGGTTACAACTAAAAAGGCACTGCATGAAGCTGTGAGAATAAAGCTGACGCTGGAATGGACATCTTAGGGATTAAAAAATGCAAGTAATGTGGAATGTCTGCTGAGGAAAGATGCTAGTTGCAGACACACCTAGTCTAAGAGAGAGGCCATGTGGGTTGCAATCAGCAAGGCCGTAGGGGTGAGGCTGCTCAAGTCCCTTGGAGATTTTATTTCACCACCATGTCCCCCAGGTGCTGGACATGGAGCTACATGTTTTATTTGTGTAGCTGGATTTTTGTCTTGTTTTGTTCCCATTCCTTCTTTCTATTTCCCTAATCCTTTGCAATGAGAATGTTTATCCTATGCCATTATATATTGGTTGTATGTGACTTGCTTTTGATTTTTATTGAGACTCACAGTCAAGAGTTTGCCTTGAGTCCTGCACAAGACTTTGGACTTGGACTTTTGGACAATGCTGGAACTGTTGAGATTTTAGGGACTTTTAGAGATGTCCTTAATCAATGTTGCATTGTGAGATAGACATGAGATTTTGGGGGTCCAGGGCAGGATGTTATGGTTTAGATATGAGGTATCCCCCAAAAGTTCATGTTAGTTCCTGCAGGAATGTTCAGAGGTAAAATGATTAGATTATAAGAGCTGTAACCTAATTGGTGGATTACTCCATTTGATAGATGAATAATCTGAATGGATTACTGGATGGTAACTAGAGAGAGGCATGACTGGAGGAAGTAGATCACTGGGGACATGACTTTGGGGATTATATTTCATCCCTTGATTCTTGTTCTTACTCTGTCTTGGGCTCACTTGGGTGCACACTGCCCACCCCTCCCCCACAGCAGCCAGAGCTGAGTAGCTTTCCTCTGCCACACCCTTCCACCATGATGTTCTTCCCCTCCTTGGGGCCAGAGCACTGGAGTTGGCCAACCATGAACTGACCTTCTGAGTCTATGAGCCCAAAATAGACTTTTCCTCTTCTAAGTTGTTCTTGTTAGATGTTTTGGCCACAGAGATAAAAAGCTGTCTAACACAAGGGTATATATCCAGAAGTGGAATTGCTAGACCATGTATTTACTTCACATTTAATTTTTGGAAGAACTGCCATCATGTTTTCCACAGTGAATGCACTATTTTGCATTTCCACCAGAAATGCACAAGGGTGGCAATTTCTCCACATATTCAACAGTACTTTTTATTTTCTGGTTTTTGTTTAATTTTTTGGTTTTTTTTGTTGTTGTTGTTTTTTCTTTTATAATAACTCTTTCAGGTTCAATTCTCCTTGATGAATGGAATTCTAGTTCCTCATGAGAAAGGAGCATGAAGAAAACTCAACTGGAGACATACCCTTTCTTCAGGTAGATTTTCCACTGGCTTCCTTATTTTAGCACCTCATCTAAAAAAATGTTTCAAAGCCATATCTTGTGCCTTCATGTTCTGAGGCTCCCTGGATGTCAAGGGGTAAATTTGCTCATTGTTTATACTATCTTTTCTCAGAAATCTAGGTTTAGTTTCCTTCATTTTCCTAAATCATTTTGATGTCCATGGGCTTCTTGTTTCCTGGGAAATTTTTGTAATTCCTTTCTTACTATTGTCTTCTACTGGCTTTGGGAATTTGTTTCTTCTTTATTCTTATGCTGGCTCATTGGGAAGGGAAAAAGAGATATATGAGGTCATTGTAGGCTGTCTTACCAAAAGTCCCTACTGTCTTCCTTAGCATTCCTGCATGTTTCTTTCACTGTGATTAATGCAGTTTAGCATTTTCAAAGGATGTTTTGGGAACCAGTGTTTACCAGGGTTGTTAATTAAGACATATAGAGAAACAATTCCATGGCCAAATAAATAAGTGTTAGGCCACTGTTGTAGTCAGCCTTTATACTGCTGTGACTAAAAGATCTGACAAGAACAATTAGAGGAGGCAAAGTTTATTTTGGGGCCCATGGTCTCAGAGGTCTCAGTCCATAGAGGGCCAACCCCATTCCTCAGGGATTGAGATAGGAGATAACATCATGGCAGCGGAGGGGAGGCAGAACATCTTGGTGGAAGAAAGTGGTGGAAGAAAGCAGCTCTGGACATTACCAGGAAGCAAAAAGATTCCACTTGCCAGATAAAGAATATATACCCCAAAGGCCCCCCAATGATCCACCTCTTCCAGCCACACCATACTTGCCTTTAGTTACTACTCAGTTAATCCATGTCAGGGGATTAATTCACTGGTTGGGTTAAGGCTCTCATAGCCCAGTCATTTTACCTCTAAGCCTTCTCACATTGTCTCACACATGAGCTTTTGGGGGACGTCATAATAGTCACAAACGTTTTCCAACAATGCCAATATCTTTCTAACAATTGAACAGAATTCCAAGAAATGCATTCTAAACCAGCTTAAAATGCACATAAGAAAACCATTCTGATTGTATTACGGCACACCTCCTTTATGATTACAAAAACACATACATGCGCACATCTATATTAGATTCAGCTTCCATATCTACTTTCTTCTCTAGATTGAATGCTAAATTATTTTAGAACTAAGGTACTTAAAAGAATGTGCCTCAGTCTCTTCAGAGGAACTCCAAGCATGTTTTGATTAACATCATAGCAGCTTGTATCTAGAGCCACCCAAGGTAAGCACTTCCAAAGGAATAAGCTGCACATGAATACAGAAGCCCTGAATACATTTTAAGTCTTTTCATTCAATGGTCACATCTTATGTACTCAAATGTGACATAGCCTATAGGGTGGCTTCCAACTTCTTAAAAAACAAGGATTAATTTCCCTAAATGACCAATGAAGTCTTCTCCCTTGACAGCATCAAAACCAGCAAGGGTTTGGGATTCTACATTCTTTGTTCTTTCTGTTAAGCTCTTCCTATGAAGTTGTCCCACATTTGAAGTGTTCTTTGTTCAAATACCACTCATTCTCTGCCAATTTAGAAAAACATGCTTTAGTTCTACTGCTACAGCTGAAAGGAAAGATAAAAGAGGGTCTGGGAATTTTTATTTTTTTCAAGGGTAGGTGGGGAGAAACCTTGCCAAAGGCACCCAGCGATTTTCTCCATTCCTGATTTTGACATTTCTTTCATGGTTTGTGTCTTTTCTGAGGAAAGACGTTTCTTGTATGCCAAATGCCACTTGTTACAAATGCAGTCAGCGTCCCTGAAACACTCACGGGGTAACTTCATGATCTGCTGAAGTGTCTGGCTGACACAGTGCAGCTCAGCTGCCAGGACCCTAAGTGAATGCCGATTACAATTAAATGCAAATTAGTTGCAGTAGTACATACATAATTCCTTCAGCTGCCTCCATATTCCAAAGCACAAATGCCATTCCAGGCTGTTATAATTAATTGCCCCTGGATAAGTGTACGGCAAGAATATCCCTATCATTTCATCTTCCATCACTGATTTACATGTCTGACATGGGGAGCTTGTAGTTAACCAGTTAGGCAGTTTAATTAGGTTAATTGATGCAGCCACCAGCATGCTTTGGGAGTCACTACACCCTTTGTTCCTGGTTCACCTTGTCTCCATGCACTGCAGCATACTTATGCTGAAGTGCAGGTGAAACCAGGCAAATCCTGTCACATGATAACCCTGCTCTTTTGTCAGTCTAGGTCGGTGTTTCTCTCTCCACTTCTCGGCACAGTGTCTAGCACATAGTAGATGTTCATTAAATTTGTTAAGTCTGTTAAATTTTACGGCAGCAATGCTTTCCTTCCACAGAGGTCAGAGAATCTCTATGGATGAGAGAGCCTAAGGATATGCAGAGACAATAGCTGGGGAGGGAAGAACCTGTGATCAGGTGTCCACCTTGTTGTTTCTAAAGCTGCCACATGAGTCTAAGGCCTATTTGGCCTGGTCAGGATCCACTGGAATGTGTTAAAGGTGGAGAGTGTCAGGATGCCATCTGGGAACCACATGGTCCCATTTTCCCCCGTCAAGCAGATACTCAAGTGTTCACAGCATGGTGCTGCTTTCTCTGCCAACACCCTACAAAATGTCTTCGCAGATGTCTCCATTTGACCAGTGAGCATTACAATGCTCCTATTCATTAAGTGAAAAAGCTCCTTATTGCAAGTGGCAGAGGTCATTAGCTTCCCCCCAGTCTTCTTGGGATACCCACCTTGGGAACCAAGCCACTATGCTATGTGGCAGCCCAGCAATCTTATAGAAAGTCCAAGTATAGTTGTTCTAGCTACAACCACAGTTGACACACCTGAACACCAGCCTCTGACGTGGGGAGCTGAACTGGCCAACAACTGCAGTCCCCAGCCAAGGAGCTGGCCCATAAGACACCACATGGAACTGAAGCAAGCTGTCCCCATTGAGCCTGCTGGAATTGTAAATTCATGAGCAAAGCAAATGTTGTCATTTTTGTAAGCCACTACATTGGGGTGATTTTTTTAAGCATCAAAAAAGAACCAGAATATTCATATGAGTGGAAATGATCTGTGTCACTTCCAGTCTGAGGCATTTTAAGAATGAGGATGCCTTACTGTCCTTCCCTGAGATCCTAGGGGCAGCTGGACCACAGAATGGCAGGCAACAAGTATCCCAGTTACCACACCATGACAGGTTTTCCATCAATCAAGCTGTTCAAGAGCTAGAAATACATTCTTAATGCATTAAACCATTAAAAATTAACAATTTGTATTTTCACAGCATCTAGAATTGCTTAGTTGATTTTTTTATTTGTCCCAAATTTTCTATTCCTTTTGTTTAATTTCTACATTGTCTGAGTAACACTGTTGTCACTAACTTGAGTTTCTGTTTTGTTATCCTCACGCCAATTGATAAGTAAAATCAGAAGGACAATACTTGGAAACTTTGAATCTTCTGTATGAGCACAAAGAAAAGGTCAGAATTCACCATTGCTATCCCTCCTTAACACCTCAATGATATAGGCAGCATTAGTCTAGGATGAGAGGAAAGGGAGAAAACCAGCATCAGTCACCAAACTAGATCTCCAAACTTCATTCCAACCTTGTATGGTGGAACTTTCACATTGCACATGGACCTTTTGGAGTAGACCTTATTGACAATGTGTCCATTCCATAACCAATTTAGAGGAATCAGATCTCTAACTCCCATGGACTCTGCTGCCAGAGAGAGAACTAGAAGGATTAGAGGTTCAGAGCAACATCTTCCCTTTGCCCCCATACTTCAGGGATAAGGGATCTAATTCTAGTGATCATTTCTTGAGCTCTTCATTGACAAGAACCTTCTAACTTTCCTGGTTCTGAAGGGTCATAGGCCACTAAATCCTCCCAATAATAATGTAATATCCTAGAGGTTCATTCCTAACACTGGAAACACAAAAGCAGAGAATACTTGCTCCTTTCTAAATATAAATATGCATTGGTGCTCAGGGAGGTGGATGATGAGCTTCAGGGGGTCTCTTTTAGCATTTCAGAATTCTAAGAGGTCCCAAAGGACTTGCCCTCTGCCTAGTATTAAAATTCACTCCCTAGACCTGAAATACATCTGGAATAATTGGAGAAATCCTTCTGCAGAGCTCAGATTATGTTCATGATGCCCTGAATGGAGAATCTTGATGTGAACTGCTGGGTTCCAAGAAGTAACTTTTTGAGTGTTCAGCATAAATATCAGTGCCTATGACCTGATATCTGACCCATGCATCCCCTTAACACCAAGGGACATCTACCACTGCTTGCACCACCAGTGGTGTCCCTCATCTCTACTACTCATAACTGCCTAAAGCCTTCTTTGCTTAGTTAGGGAGAAAAATTCTTTTTATTTTTAAGACTGAATGACAGTTTCCCAAGGAACAATTGGAATCCAATCCAAGATGCAAATGCTTTACCACGAAGGGAAAACAACAATAAAAATATCCTTGGCTCATGTTTACCTTTTGAATTTTAATAAGAACTCATCTCATCAGTGGATTCCAAATCCTCTGAACCCACAATTCCCTGCCACTTCAAATGCAATCACAAAGGTGGGTCTATGGGCTTTGCTATTCCTTGCTAACACAATGGGATCACATGCCATTTCCCCCAAATAGCCTGTGGGAGAATTTTTTTTTTAATTTTTATGCTTCATCAGAGACCCCAGAGTAGAATCCAGCTTTTCACAGCTCATTCTTGAGTCGAACAAGCTCCTTTTCTATGGGGAACTCAAGAATGTTAGAGATTCCCTCATCTTTACATGGTTTTGAGCTGGGTCTAATCCCTTATCTCTCCATGAGCTATTTGGCTCATGCTGTTTTGATTTCACTGGAAAGGGCTGAGCCTGTGAGATCGCTGGCTTTGGCCTCCCCTCTTCAATGGGTCCCTTTGGGCCTCTGAGCTTAATGTCTTCAATGGAGATCTTGTGGGATAATGTTCCAAATTTGTTTTCCAGAGCCTCAGCCCCTGGGAGCAGACTTGCCTGGGTTTTGTCAGTCCCCTCCCTGCCCCTCCCTTTTGCTTTGCTAGCTTCCCTTCCTTCCCCTCCTCTTCTCCTCCTCCATGGCAGCTCCCTCCCTCCCTCTTGGCTCCAACACTCTCTGCTGACCTTGGAGAAGCGATAAAGGCTTTTGGTGCCTGTACTCAGCTGGGGACACTCAGAAGTGCCAAAAGCCAATTTCTCATTTTCAGCTTCCTCCATCTTTCACTAGTTCCTAATAGTTTTGGGGATTTGAAAGGCTTTGTGGATGTGTGAAACCTCTTTTCACCCATCCCTGTCCTTGAAGCTCCCTCTAAAGGACCAGCCTTTGTTGACATGATTCTTTTTTTTTTTTTTTAAGCAGGGAACCAGGCCTGGCATGGTGACTTCACTACATCCTTAGGACTAAGTGAAACCATTACCCACTTTCAATAGTCCAGTTGGTCTAAAAAAATATGTGAGGATGGGGGGTGGTTTTAAGCAGTACACCCTCCAGTTCTGCCCTCCCCCTATAGCTACTGGCCCTCTTACCACTCCCCACATTGCTGAGCAGATTATGAGCATCTGAAGAGAGAAAAGCACCTGAACAGAGATTCTTGAACATTCCAAGTTCTCTAGCAAACCCACATGAAAAGGAGCATGAATCAGTGATGGTTTGCATTATGCTGTACACCCAGCCCAGTGTTGCTCAGGCCCAAGGCACACAGCTATGGGATTATATTAGAACTGGAAGTTCCAGTGGGATTTCAGATGTGACCTTCCACATACTGACTACTGTGCTTCCCATAGAAAAGCTGCTGGAGTCTTGGAGTGACAAAGAAAATGAAGGATAAGAGTTCTAACAGCATATTTCCCAGATATATACACTCACACACAGAGTATATGACTTATTCAAAAACACATTGGAATCATTCCTGCACTTGATACAGGAAACATTTATGCAACAGGTGCCAGGAGCCAGGGGATGCAAACTCCCACACACAAATTCCCTGTCCACCAGTCCAGTCTAATCAGGGAGATGAGTTTGTAACCCTGGGCTTTTCTCACACATGGCCCCCAGCCAAGATCCCTGGGAGAATTTCTGGGGCTGGGCCTCAGGGTGCACGTTGGGTTAGACACCACATCATTCTGATGTTTTCTCAGGGTTAGGGAATGCTAGAAGTGCATACAGACTGTGAGGAGAGAATAAGGGGAAGCTGGCCCGTGCACAGAGAAGGAAGGAAGAGTGGGGAGAACCAGGAGAGTTCAGTGATAGATTCATTCATTCATTCATTCATTTAGCAGATGTTTAGTGAGTCTCTAGAGTCTCCTGTGTGCTGGGACTATGAAAGTGAACACAAAAGATTTTGAAATCCCTTTTTCGTGTGGAGCAATGGACTCTGATCTTGTAGAGCGTCCAGACAGGTGGAGAAGTGTAAATGTATCTAAGGACAGGGAACAGCGGTGCAAGAAGAGAGACCTTAAGTGGCAGTTGAAGAATGGCTCTACTGAGCAAGGATGGGGGAAAGGGAGACAGATTGGGGAGCAAACAAGGAGTCCCAAGACTGGAATTTCTGCTGAAGATGCAGAGAAACATCTTGCGAGGAAAGGAAGAAGAATCAAGGGGCTCATGAGGCTAAAATATGGGCTGCAGAATGCATTGTGGATGATGGCAAGATCCAGGTTGGGACCATGAGATGCTTTATTGAAGTGGAGGTCAAGATCAAGATCCTGGGAACTGGGAGGTCAAGCGTTTAGAGGAGAGTCCTTGATTTGCCCATTCACTCAAAAGGAAGTAACATACAGCACTGTTTTGCATATTCTACATATGAAAGGGTAAGTTTTATATCAGCTGTGAAGTAAAACCAACCTTTGTCACTCCAAGCATTTGGGGTTTGTTTTCTTTCTCTTTAAATGGAAGTAACCATAGGTAGGTATATATGTACAGCAATTTTCCTCTGAAAACCAAGCTGTTGATGAATTTCCTTAACAAAGTATATTCTTCCCTGTAACTAGCATGAAATTGAAAGGAAGAAATTGTTAGAAAATGCCAATTAACTGAGCAGTAATTTTCTGCTAGTACAAGAATTTCAGTCTTGGTTTGGGAATACCATTTACATAAAAACCCCTGAAATGTACACATTTGCTATTATTGTCTTTCCTGAAAATAATATGACAATAAACTTTCTTCCCTTGCCCTATATATTTGTTAAATTCTGGTTCTTAATTACAGCTTTGCATAACAACAAAAAATGGTTAAATAACTCTTCTGCTGGTGTTTTGTTATACTTTGCTTTGCCTCATTTTACAAATTTGATTGTGGTTTCTAAAATGTCTTGGATTCCTTAAGGGAGTTATGCTATTTGTGTAGATGAATATCTCTATCCAATAGGCCTGGAAGCTGATACTAAAACTGCTGACCAAAAGCGGATGCATGTGTAACCCTTGTCTCCCCAGAAGCTCAGGAGAAGAAAGGAAAATAACTGAAGGACCATGTAACAATCACAGCAACATTTAGTTTCCAGTGCCAGCGTCCACACAGTTTCCTTGACAAGGCTTTGGGACCAAGTAAAGGAGAGCCTTTTGTATGTACGTGGCAGCACATGGTGGAGATGCGACAGCCTGTGTTTGCATCTTAGGTCCGCCACTTTGTAAGTGGCAAAGCTTCAGTTTCCTCAGATTCACACTGAGAATAGGATACTCCTCTCCTCCCTCATTTCTCCACCAATTTGGATGCTCTTCAACTAGATCAAGACCCAAATTAGAACAGTGGCTTTTTTTAAATCTGTTTTGTTTACTGTGATAGTACCATCACACCCAGAAGAGTAGCCGGCACATGATAGACTCTCAGTAAACATCCACTGAATGAATGAATTCATCACTTAACTTTCCTGGTTCTCCCCACTCTTTCCTTCTTCCCTGTGCATGGGCCAGCTGCTCCTTATTTTCCCCTCACAGTCTGTATGCACTTCCAGCATTCCCCAACCCTGAATGAACATCAGGTTGATGCAGGATCTAATCCAATGTGCACCCGGAGGCCCAGCTCCAGAGATTCTCCCTGAGGTCTTCTCTGGGAGTCATGTGTGGGAAAAGCCCAGGGTTACAAGCTCATCTCCCTGATTAGACTGGACTTGCGGACAGGGATTGTGTAGTAGTTCACATCCCCTGGCTCCTAACACCTGTTGTGTAAGTGTTTATGTCTACTATCTGACCATAACAAGTGGTCACAAAGGGTAGCGTATGCATATTTTGTTCTCAACATCTACGGATTGCCCCCAACTCTCTGGCTTCTGAGCAATGTTAGATCTTGCTGTCCACAAAAGAGCTGCATTCATTTTATTCCATGGTATCAGGGAATTTCCCCCAGGCTCCTGAGAAGCTGACCTATGGAGGAGGTCAAGGGAATTTCTAACTTCAGCCTCTCACAGTTCTGGACACTTCTTTTTGCTTGGTGGCACGGGCACCCCCACCCCCATTCCTGTGCTGGTGCAGGAAATGGAGCCACATTCCTCACTTAGTTCAAGCCTCTCCCCAGTGACCCAGAAGCCTGGCAATCCATCTCAAAGTCCCTTCATAGCTTCTTCCTGAGGACCCTGGGATTTCCAGTTGCAGGAGAACAAACATTCTGATCAAATACCTAGAGACCCAGAGGTGACATGGTAGCATGCACACTGGGCCCAACTAATCATGGGAAGCATAGTTTCGTCCTTATAATCTACATGATTTTCAGAAAAAAGATAGCATATTTTTAAGGAAAAAACACTAGGTTTGGAGATTTAAGACTGCGGTTTGAATATGTCTCCTTCCTGTGCTAGCTGTGTAACCTAAAGCAACTCACTTAGCTTCTTTTGTTTATAGTTCCCTCCTCTGCAAAAGAGCACAGGAGAAATAGCCATCTCCAGGGTTTTTGTTAGAATTACATATAAATGCAAAGCTTTATGTAAACATGCCCAAAAATTAAGATAAATCAGAAATAGGTGAATCTCCCTTACTGGCTGCTGACTAATCTGTGCATACCTCCCCTCCCTCACAGTCCCACTCCACTCCTTGGTCATATCACTGCACCATTTAACTAAAAGAATGAATACAAAACATGCATTCTTATTGTAAGATTCTGATGGATTATTCAGTGGAAGGTAGAAGAGGTTATGTCTGTTTGAGTTGAAACCCCTCTGTGAGTGAACGGCAGATTGCTTAGTTAGCCTGCCCAAGCTCCAGTTTCCATGGAGAGGCTGCACCCGGAGCACACACCTGTCTCCTGTCATGTTGTATCTGAGTCAGCTCTTCATTTTACATTAGCAGGCTTTCTCTCTGAAGCGCTCCCATTTTGCTACTACATGACCCCCTCTTGTGCAGCGGAGTTTGCCACAGACGACTCATCAACATGGGTCTGTGCACATAATTGCATGGTCTCCACGGCTTGGCACATCCACGTAAATAGCTTTGATTAGTTTCAGTCTCTCTTAATAGTAATGGTTGTGTCTGCCAAGGAAGGCTAGACTTGAGCTTAGACTAAATCAATTAGCAGTAAGACACCCACTCCCCCTGCCTTTCTGCTCTGCCCTTGCGTCAATGGCTGAATTTGCAGCATGAATGATCTCTACAGTGGCTGTGCCAAGTTCTAAGCTAGGACTTTCAAAAGTCTTCCTGGCTCCTGCCACCTCTGGATACAGCTTTTGAGAGTACTGGCCAGTCTGTGCTGAGCCTAGCTGTCTCTGCTGTATGCTATTCTTCTGAGGTTTTCCATAGCTTGTATCTCACTTGAATAGTGTCCTCTAATTTTAGCTGCATCCAATAGAGCCAAGTTACATGGTTTTAAAAAAAATATTGTTTCAATTATGTAATAGTCTTTAAACTCTGAAACTCACACTCTGTAAAAGCCCCCAAGTTTATCTCGGTGCCAAAAAGCAGCATCAGCAGTAGTTGAGCCACAGGGCATGTGTGCACTGGAAATGAAGGTGGCTGCTTTGTCACCTCCAGTGCCCTTGAGCTGACTGAGCCTCAGAGCAGAGGCTCCATGCAGAATCTAGAGATGACTGGTTATCTCTTGTTTATTGATGCTTGTCGACTGGAAACTATTACTGGGTGTCGCATTGGCATAACTGTGCCTTGAAATGACTAGGCTTGCAAGGGTGAGTCACAGCTCCTGCCAACTTTCAAATATAAGCCCCAGGTCTCGGATTTTATTGTCTTTTCTTACGTAAGGCTCAGGTAGGACTTCCTGGCCCCTCTGCCTCTGATTAGGAAGGAAGTGACCAAGTTGAGTGCAGCATAGGTGGATGACAATTTTGCTTTAGGGGATATGAGGTGTTGCCTCTTGTTCATATTTCTGATACTGGTTGAACAAGTCTATGGTTTTGAGAGTTAATCTAACAATTGGAGAGTTTATTTCTTTCCTTCTTTGGTCACTAGATTTCCACTCTCAAGTGATTTGCCCTCAATGACCAGCATGTCATCTTTCTCCTCTCTTTGTAGAGGTAAGGTGGTAATTTTTAAAATTTAGCTAAAAGCCATGGTACCTGACCTCTGTCATTCATATATTAATGCTCATAGTAACAGGCAATGTACAGAAATATTCAAGGTGCAGGAATACCATCTCAATAACTAGAGCTTGATTTTCATAATTAGTCACTGTCCTATCCAAGGAAAGCAAATTATTAAATAGACCCAGAACAAGAACCTGCAAATTATGTAGCATCACATAAGCAAAGCGAAAGCAGTGGCACAGGAAATACATTCAATTGTCAGCTAAGATGAGCTGCTGCTGGACTGGAATCTCCCATTATTCTGCTAAAGGTAAGCTGAGGACACTATGGAAACCAGGGAGAGACATCAAACTTAGCCTAACCGAGTGAGTGGTGGAGGAGATCCTTGAGCTGATCCAAGGTTGGCCAGGTGATTCAAAGAAAGCAGCAAAGATAAAAACAGAGGAAGAGGAATTGAGGGGTAGTTCATTATAACTACATGGGTGAGGAAAGGCAAGCCAGGTTTCTAGAGCCTAAGGGACCCTGGGTCAGCAAGACTTACAATGCCTTGCGTGGAAGAATTTCAGCAAAGGGCCAACATGATCAGCAGTGAAGTTTCTAAAGAGTAATTTGATAAAGAAAGCAAAGAAGGCAAGAGAGAAGTAGAAAAATCAGTAGGCCAGCCAGGGAAAGAAATGTGAATCACTTGAACTCCAGACAGTGGTGGTAAGGATGAAAGGAGACAAAACAGAGAAATAGTGAGATGATCAATCTGATGTGGGGGGCTGGTGAGGGGTGGGAGGTGGACTTGGTATTCAGGCCTTCTGGCTTGGGTATCAGGGCAACAGTAGAACTCCTCACTGTGGCTATACACACGGGAATAGGAACGGGTTGGCAGAAGGAAGACAGGACGGAGGATTAAGTGACGATGCTCTGCTCCATTTGACACATGTTGAAGTTAATGCTTCAGGGTTCCTCAATTTCCCACCATAGGCAGAATGCACACATGTGGTTTAGTTGAACATGTTCAGGTCATGAACACCCTCAGTGCCCCAGGTAACCCCCCTCACCACTACCCTCAGTGGGGGACACAGCAATATGAACTGCAGATAAGTGTGAGACTAAGAAAACTGATCCTCTTTGTTTTTTCTTTTGTTGTTGTTTTTTTTTTGGAGGGGGGGTACTGGGGATTGAACTCAGGGGCACTCGACCACTGAGCCACATCCCCAGCCCTATTTTGTGTTTTATGTAGAGACAGGATCTCACTGAGTTGCTTAGCGCCTTGCCATTGCTGAGGCTGGCTTTGAACTCGCGATTCTCCTGTCTCAGCTTCCCAAACTGCTGCGATTACAGGTGTGCACCATCACACCAGTTTGGTCCTCTTTGTTTTTTTAATTTGCTTTTTAGATATACATGACAACAGAGTGTATTTTGACATATTATACATACATGGAGTATAACATTCTAATTAGAATCCTATTCTTGTGGTTATACATTATGTGGAGTTTCACTGGTAGTGTACTCATATATGAATACAGGAAAGTGATGTGAAAACTGGTCATCTTTGATCTAATGTATTCTTTGAATTCACATCAATGCAAGGGCCATGTGGTTGTACACAACACGGGAACGCTACTGAGTTCATAAGATGAAAAAGACAGCACATTTTTCAAATCCAGTATAAAAGATTATCATCATTTTTTTAAAGTCCTATGGAGCAAAAACTGTATAAATCTTGGAATAGCCAACTGGTTGTAGTCAGTTTTGCTAGGTTTAGGGAGTGATGAACAGCAAAATGAAATGAACAGCACCTACTATATGAAAAGGCAGCTAGAAGTTACAACAGTGTATATGGTGGCCTGCATCCTCAAAGATTTTGGAATTCTAAAGGAGCTTCATGAATACTAATAGCTATAGTTAAATGTCTATATTTCATAAATACCATTAGGGAGCTAACAGCAAAACCCCAGGATGAAAGAGACTAACTCTGATTGGGGTGGTGGGAAATCAGGAGGGGCTTCGCAGAGGCTTAGGATGCTCTCTGAATCAGAGTGGGCCTGGGAGGACACATAGGACTTTATTCCAAACTCTATACAGGGTCTTCCTTCTATTGTGAAATAAAATGATCACAATCACATCTGAAGGGTACACAGTAGGTCAAACCATATGAAACAGCCATTTTTATAGATAAGAAATAATTGTATATTGACTATTTCAAAGAATTCAATCTAGTAGCCCTTTTTGATCTAGGGGCTCAGTTTAAAGAATTCCTACAATGTGTTATAAATCCTGCAGCCTCTAAAGAGGCTCGGGTTTTGGTTATCAATATCTTTGTATCACCTCCCGATGGAGCAATATTCTAAGGTCCCATTCTTGGCTGGGACAAATTTACATGGTTTGAGGCTTTATGGATAACTTGGAAAATCCATCAGTGTTATCTGCCTTGTTTCCAGAGTTTCCAGTCTTGAGGACATTAAAAGAAAATCAATATGATTAGGTCACATTTCTGATGGCAAATGCTCCTGATGGGCCTTTCATTTTAAATTCTCACTAAAATTAAGAATCTTAAACCTCAGCAGCTTCTAGGGAATCCACATTAACTTCTTGTATCTTTGGTGGAAGAGATTAATTCCAAGCGCCATACCATAATCTCAGCCCTGAAACAAGACTTGAACCTTGCCCAATGTTGAAAAACTCACTTGAACCCCACAGAAGAATCCTCGGAGGCTGGTCTGAGTCAGTCTTTTTGAAGCACACATGCTCTTTGAAGCTGATTACTGGTGCTGTCAACTGATGGGATGTAATGATTCCCTGAAGCTGAGGTCATGAACCTAGAGCATATTTTTAAAAATGTATTAAAGAACCATTTCAACATCTATGTGGGGATGAGGGAAAAAAATATTGATAAATAATTTAAATTGTTACATTTTGGCCCTGCCTCAGGATTGTGGACTTAACACAGCATGATGATGGGATTATTGTGCACTGTGTATTAAAATTCACCCCACAAATGGAATTTTATTTTTTAAAAGAGAGAGCCTCATTCTAGGAAGAAAAATGTTTTGGAAACCCAAAGATCCCACAAACATTTTCAGACATGACTTCATTGGCCCCTGCAGTCCCTTTTATAGCTCCTACTTGGCTTAGTTCAGATGCTAGAGCACTGGGGAAGCCAGCCAAGGTCACACCCCGCATTGGCAGAGATGTGTCTCTCGGAGGATGACATGCACTCAGTGACAGCCGAGAGGAAACTGCCTTGGCAGCTTGGCATGGAGTTAGCAACTGCTTTCCTTCTGTGGCCACAGTGCCAAATGTGGGCAGGAGAGGAAAAAAATGCAATAGTCCCTCCACCCGCTGCCTTACTCACAATTTCACTGCCGTTTCATTTACTTGCCATTAACCACAGTCTGAAAATACTAAAAGGAAGTTTCCAGAAAAAAGTTATTAGGTTTAAATTGAGTGCTATTCTGAGTAGCATCATGAAATCTTGTGCTGTCTTGCTTGGTTCTGTCTGCAATGTGAATCATCTTGTCGTCCAGCATCTCTACACAGTATGCACTACCCTCTTGTTAGTCACTCAGTAGATTTCTCAGTTTTCAGTTTAACTGCCACAGTATTGCACTGCTTATGTTCCAGAAACTCTTATTTTACTTAATAATGGCACCAAAGCACAGGAATAGTGATGCTGGCAATTGGGGAAAAAAGTGCTTGTAATCAGTGAAAAGGTATATTAGGATATTTTGAAAGAGAGCACACATTCACATAATTGTTATTACCAAATACTGTTATAATTGTTCTATTCTATTAACATTTATGGTTGGTAATCTCCTACTATTCTTAACTTACAAATTAAACTTCATTATAGGTATGTATGTGTGTCTAGGAAAAAAAACCAGTATATATAGGGTTTGGTATTATCTGTGGTTTTGAGCATCCAGGAGGAGTTCTTGTGCTGCTGATTGATAAGGGAGTCTACTGACTAACAGAACTGACTTGCATGAGCGCTCGACATTGTGGAGCCCAACAGGCCCTTGGGAGCCCCATTAAAAGCCGCCCTGGGTGGGCCAGCAAAAGCATCTGGAGAAGACAGCCCTCGGTCATCATTTCAACTAGATCAGTCCTCATGACATCTTCCTAAACTGTAGTCCAACCCCCTGTTCTTATGCATGAAGGAAATGAGTCTCAAGGGGTGAAAGGCCTAAGGTCACAACAAGGAGTGACAGAAAACCATATCTTCTAATTCCAAAAAACTAGGGAGGAAAAATTGAGCAAGCCGGAGAAAAAAAGGGAAGATGGCATAAAAAGAGCAGAAGGAGGAAATAAGTCATCACAAGGGCAGGATGCTTTCATGTCCCTGAATGATCTGTGGTTTGCTGACCGCCCTGGGCTACCTATGTGTGGCATGGTTGATCTTACCTGGGGAAGTGACCCAAGGCATTCAAGAGAAGCCTCAAACTCAGCCACCACTCTGATAGGAATGGAAACTCATAAATTAAGTGCCACATAGAGGGTGTTGGGAATGTCAATTGGATTCCTGGCACAGAGCTGGAAAGGCAAGTGAAAGGCAGAGGGGACAAAAACAAAGGAAAAATGAATCTTAAGGAAACTAGTGACGCTTTTGTGTGTGTGTGTGATCCTACCCCCAAATCTTCCATTTACTTTAAAATAAAAAAATTAAGGCAGCACCCCAAGAATGAGGTAACATTGCTTCTCTAAATTCCCTAACCCTCAAGGTTTGTTTTATTTATTTTGCTGGGGTGTAGTGTGGACTCGAGGTTTGTGGGGGAGGGGCATTGTCTTGTTTTGTTTTCAGGGGAGTTATGCATGGTAAGAATTTTCTGGATTTGTTGGTCATGAAGGAAAGAGCAACACTATCTTAAAGCCTTGTGCCAGATTAGGCTGCCAGCACCAATGGAGATGCGATGGGCAATGGAGTAACACTGGGCCCCACGGGTGCAGTGGGGAAAGGTGTAGGGGGTAGGAAGCCCCAGAATACAGCACCTTCTAAGGCGTCAGAATAGTACCTCCCATTTCTCTTACAGACAGGCCAGTAGGACATGTAATTAGAAACAAGGATGAATGGCAAAGAGAAAGTCCTCACACCCTGGCTAAGGGTAGCTGCCAAGGGTTGAGTGTGTCAGCAGCTGCTCACAGAGGCAGGCTGTGGTCTTAAGGAACCCTGATCAGAAACATTCTGTCTTGCTCTACTTTGCTAATTGCTTCTCCTCCTAACTCCCAAACTAGATTATGTGTTTACTGAGGTCAAGAGTCATCCAACTGATGCTCCCGCTTTCTGGAGCGGCATAGGTTCACGCAGGTTGCCTGACTCCCTTCAGGGTTAGTGTGAACTCACAGAGACCTGGGCGTAGCTGAGAGTCATGACAGTAAGAAACCAAAATTGAAAGACTGCCTGCCCCTGGCAGGCAGGAAATGTGAGCTTATCTTTTATTCCTCATGCGGCCCGGGCAGGACCCACACAGGATGTGACCAACATAGATCTATGCCTTAGAAAGCCTGAACAGAGTGGCACTGCTTCCTGAAAGCCTCTTTGGGGCTAGGGAAAATCCCCAAATGGTCAGCTATACCCTATTGTACTCCCCGTCCAAAAAAAACTCACTGATCCACTTCTTGCCCTGACTATAAATTCTGAGCTGACTTCCTAAAAATGTCTCTGATCTCGAAGAGAGAAACAGGCTCTAGGCTCTGTAAAGAAGCATCACCACATACTCTTTGCGCAGAAATGAACAGGAAACAGAGGTAGAGGCATCCTTTTTGGAAATAGGTCAATCAAGGGGAATTGCTTTGAAAACTACCTTCCATTTGCCTTCAGGGTCTATTAAACATGAAAGAAATTCCCAAAGCAAGAGGTGAGATATCTGTCCCTGTCAGTCTCTACAAATAGCCTAGATGCTCAGCACTCTGGAATGATTCAAGGCGTGATGGGCCCTGGCAGAGTATAGACGAGGAACAAGGCCACCCCTGATATTTCATCCATTCCCCAGGATTGTACATGTAAGCTCTGATGTTATTGTTCAAGCCAAACTTATACAAATGTATTGAAAACAATGCTCCAGTTTACACCCTTTCCAGGACTATATAAGGGGAGACACATTTCCAGATCAGCCAACCTCATGGCCCATGGGGTTCAAGACTAAAGGTCCCTCTTCCAGCCCTGGAATTCCTTCCATTTCTGTGCTTCACAACTTCAACTGGTCTTTTTTTTTGTTTTGTCTCCAAGCTCTGAATACTGGGCAGTGCGCCTATTAATCTTGAATGGAATCTTGAAGTCTCTACCACTTTCATTTGAAAAAGAAATAGCTTTGCCTTTTCCATTTGATTCGACAGTATAAAATATTTATGATTCCTCTGGCACCTTCAAGCCCCCTCTCTTCCATCGATTCTCTCAGTCAGCACTAAGTGCTCACTCTGAAGAAAGTACTTCCCGTTCATCAGGGACAAGCCCAGGATGACAACATCCAGGGAGTCCAGCTGCTCTATGTCCACTGGGTCACCAGCAAAGCTCCTGCTTCTCATATAGGGGGCTTTTGTGGTTTTCTAAGCCCCCATAGCTGCTCTGCTGAAGATGTTTGCTGCCTTGGACACGGGGATCTTGCTTTTCCTTTGTATTTTCTTCCACAGGGTGTGCATGCTACAATCAAACACAAATGACATCTTTGGGTCTTCTGGGACTTCAGGGGCTAAATCAGGGTGATTGAGAATGAGGCTGGTCTGGAAGGTTCAGTGTAGATCCCCAGAGTGCTGTCATTTCTACACAGTGTGATTGACCCACATGAGTGGTTAGATTTTCCAGAGTGAAAGGCACCCACATTGCTCTTCCTGAGGCTGCCTATAAGTTGTCATCTTGCCCTGCTCACTCCTTGCTGGTCCTATACAGAACCCTGACCTCAGTATCAGTAATTCCCCCAAACTCACATTGCTGTTTTAGGGGCAGAAAATAGTGCTGGAAATGATGTGAGATACCAATCTCAAGAGACAAAAGGAAAGATACAGAGCTCTGTCTGTAAACCCTTCCAGAGTTATTGAGAAGGTTAGATACATATAAAGACTTAAAACAGGGGCTGAGGTTGTGGCTCAGTGGCAGAGTGCTTGCCTCGCATGTGTGAGGCGCTGGGTTCGATCCTCAGCACCACATAAAAATAAGTAAACAAAATAAAGACACTGTGTCCATGTATAACTAAAAAAAAAAAAAAAAGACTTAAAACAGTTCCTGCATTGGGTGAGTGCTTAGTAAATACAAGCTATTATTGTTGGTGCAATTATCATTAGATTTTTGTTTTGTTTGGGGTTTTTTGTTTGCTTCTTGATAGTCAGGCACCAAAAGTGAGACAATGTCTCGGGGAAATGGCAGAGAAATGCAGCGGACAGAAAGCCAAGAAAAAAGGTGAACTTAGTATAGGGCAACTCTGCCTCAGCCTGAAATTCCTGCTATACTTCTTGCCATTAACCCAAAGTCAGCAAGAAAGAGCATATGAAAGATGTTGAGCTGCAGGTTGACTAGGCTGACCCCACACTCCTATCCCCTAGTATAATTCTCCATGCATAGTAGGTATGCAATAAATTCTTAATGTATAGACTTACAATTAGTATTCCCCTTCATCCTACATGTGCATTTTCTCAGTGTCCTGAGGGTTCTTCCTAAGAAAGAGGTCTTTTTCTCTCCCTGCTCCAGATTCCACCATTAAAATGTATTGAAAATGTAATGTAATTCCCAGGGTCCTGCATTTTACCAATGGTATAACCACACAGTGTTTAAAAACAAGAGTTTTGGAATAAGACAGACTTAGGTTCAAATCTTGGCTCTGATACTTCTTTGCTGTGAACAAGTTATTTAAGCTCTAGAGGCCTCAGTTTCCTTATCAATGATATGGGGATAATAACAGTGACTGACTTATTGTCCCTTGTTAAGTAGGGACTTCATAAGATATTACAAAAAAAAAAAGATTGGCAAAGTTGGTGGCACATACTGATTGCCAAAAAAAGTTGATAATTGTGGTCATTATTATTATTTTTTACTCTATACACTGAACCAGAAAACAAATAAGTTTTACTGAACCTTCTAGAGTCAGTGCCACAAACTATCATAATAGCAACTAATAGTTCTGTTCTGGATAGAAGGAGAGGTATATTTAAATAAGTGATTCTGTGGGCACCCCTCATGTGTCAGCTGTGGATGGCTACCTCCCCTAGCCTGACCAAGAAAAGCAAAGGAAAGAAAACCCTGCTACTGGGCTGGAAGGTAGATTGAGCTTATTCAGCCATTTTCTATGCCAAGGGAGGCAGGCTGGGGAGAGGCAGAGCAAACAGCAGACTGGTTCTGAGTCAAATGTGGTCAACCTGGCAATAGGACCTATTTCAATCATGAAGTTATTTTAGGTGGTAGCAAAGGAGGTTGGTTTTGAGGTTGCTTAATTATACTGTCTGCTCTGCACAAACAAATTCAAAAGCTGGAGAACATGAAATAAATGATTACAAGTCACAAGGGGCAACCTGGTACATTCCCCTGAAAGCTCATAATCAAACAGGCTGCTGCACTAATGGTCTGCTGAACTGAAATGGTGCTGCCCAGGCTCTCCTGGGTGGACCCTGAGGAAGGCATTAGCTGTGCATCTCCCCCGTGTGAAACTTCTGGGCCCTTATGGAAAGGGTTCAGCAAACACAGTTGTTTAATGCAGCTACATTTGCCCAACCAGCATCAGCATGTTATTGCAATAGACCGTATTATACTCTGTCATGCTGGCACTTTCTCCATCTGTTTACATTTAGAATGGATCTCATTGCCAAAGATTAGGAATCCCAGTGCCCACAATTCAGAAAACACAGGCCAAGGGGTAGAAATAAAGATAAATTGAAAACTACTTGTTGCTAGCTGGTTTAGTTGGATTCGGAAAGACTAGAAATTTTTTCTTAGCCCTTCAAAGAAGGATCTTAGTGGCAAAAAACCTGAATGGGCTACACAAAGTCCCTCCCCAAAGGTATCACCTTAAATCTGGGCTAACTTCCCCATCACTACCACAAACTTTTCAAGGTAGGTAAAGACATGCTGCCTTTTTGATTAGTTTTCTAGCTTAATAAATGCCAATTGGTAAATAAATAAATGAGTTATGGTTTGATTTTGTAGTGGTTTCCAAACATGGGCTTCTAAGTTCTTTAACTTGCATTGAGAGATAAGGTCTACATCTCCTCTCTTAAAAATGGATGGATTTGTAATTGTTTCCACCATTCTATTTCAGTAGAAGTGGCACTATGTGATTTCAAAGCTAAGTTATAAAAGCCAGAACATTTGGCCAAAACTTGTTAACTTTTTTTTTAATAATAGCCATCTTAAGTGGTATAAGATGATGTTTCATGATACTTTTGATTTGCATTTCCTGAAAAATGAATGATGATGAGCATTTTGTCACATACCTTTTAGCCATTTTTATGTATGAGGAGGAATTAGAACACTTGTGCATTGGTAATGGAAACATAAAATTGTATAGCCATTATGGAGAATAGTATGGAGTTTCTTCATTAAAAAATTAATAAATAAAACTGACATATGATCCAATAATCCCACTTCTTGGTATATATACAAAATAATTGAAATCAGGATCTCAAAGAGATATCTGCCCTCCCAATGTTCATTTTAGCATTATTCACAACTAAATGTGAAAACAACCCCAGGGTCCCTTGACAGAAATGGATAAATAGAAAATAATATATATATATATATATATATATATATATATATATATATATATATATACACACACACACAAGCACACACACAATGGAATAAAACTTTGTCTTTGAGAAGAAGGAACTTCTTTCATTTGTGACAATTTGGTTGAACCTAGAGGATGTTATGCTAAGTGAAGTCAGCTAGTCAAGGAAAGACAAATACTGCATGGTTCCTCTTATCTGATATATCTAATATAGTCAAACCCATAGAAGCAGAGATAGCAGTTTCCAGGAATTAGAGATAGGGGAAATGGGTATAAAGTTTCAGTTATTCTAGATGAATAAGTTCTAGAGATCTGTTGTTCAACATGGTACTTACAGTGCACAGTATGATACTATACATTTCAAAAATTTGTGAAGAGGTCTATCTCATATTAAGCATTATTATAAAGGGGAGGGAGACACAAGGAAACTGAGGGAGGTGCTAAATATGTCTATTGCCTTAACTGTGACAAAGGTATCACAGATGTTTGTATATGCTCAAACTCATCAATTTACATACTTGGAATCTGTGTAGATTTTGTATAATAACCATTATATCTCAATAACTGTTAAAAATCAAGCAAAAAAAAGTCTTATGATTTTTATAAATAAGTGTTTAAAAATCTGTGTAACTGTCATAGTTACTCTTGGGGCCCTGAGCAAGAATGGAAGATGTCACCAGCCAATCTGAGATGGCCATGTTGGAGAAAACTTGAGCAATGAGGTATGACACACATGGAGAGAGAAGCCCAATATGACCTTAGGCATTTGACACATCAGTAAAGAAACCTACACATGATTCCAATCCCTTTATGTAAGTGACCCTCAGCCTTTTGGTCTTCCCAACTGAAGCACCAGTCATTGTGGAGCAGTGATAAGCATTCTCTGTATGCTCTGTCTGAACTCCTGAGCCACAGAATCACCAGCTTATTTTATACCTTATATGACAAAAGACAATTGTAACATTCTTCAAATTTGAAAGCAGGAGAGCCTATGCTACCTAGCCCCTTCTCATTAATAGCAATCTCCATGTTCAGGAAATTGATTTTAAAATAACTTAAATCCCCTCTTCAATTGAAACCCATAACTTTTTAATTTACATCTGGAGAGGATAGCAGCTGGTTTCCACTCTCACTTTATCAGAGGACTCCACATATTTGAAGATATTGAGTAACTAGCTTTTCAGCTTTTTCTTTTTTGGGTCAAACACTCTGAAATCTTTGCAGATTCTTTTATCTCTCTTTCTTTTATTTTGGATTTGTCACTCTCTAAAAACGGATGTCAATAGCTTCTGGAGAGACAAAAGACATGGTCACATAATAAGAGCTTTAGATCAAAATGACAATCCTTTCTGCATTTAAGGCACTTTATGGTATGCAAAATATTTTCACCTATATTATCTTTGGATCCCCCTAACTACCCAATGACATGAATAAGTAACATACTTATTCATACTTATTAAAGTTAAGATCCTTTCTCAGGATCATACTTGCTAATGGCTGAGCTGACATTAGAAAATAAACTTCCTCAAATTGCAAGTATATGGACAAAGACAGAAAGAAAATTGAAAAGAATAAGATCAGCTGATGTGTTTGAATAGTGAATTATTTTCTCTTCAATGTTCCTTGATTATAATTTTGCTTTTTCAATAAACAAAATCAGAACTTCTTTAAAGAAAAGAAATACTGAGTCTTTATAAAGCATTTGGGCAGTGTTGAAATATTTTGAAATATGTAATTTTAAACATAAATAACTCAGATTGTAGGCACAACAGAAAACTACACAGTGAATTTTCTTTTTATTGCTGTCATTGACTTTAATTTTTCAAGTTCTAGAAAAATGGTGGAAAATCTGTTGTGGTATAGAAATGAAAGTGTATTTGAGTAGTACTGTGTTGGCCTTAAACATGTGCATGCATTTGTACTTAAACACCAATTACAAAGGCTTTCTATTGCATGAATAATGTAATTAGGCCCTAAAGATGCACCAGAATTTTACAGATACTATGTAACATCTTCATCAACAAGTCACCTGAAAACAAGTTTCACCTCTGTCCAATCCTATGGCAGTGATAGCAAGTTAAGGCATAATGGCCTATGAAGTAGGTATGAATTCACATTTATTCTCCACGTGGGTATAACAAAAGCAAACAGCTAGACACAATGTATATTTCTATGTCCTGAAAGAAAGCAAGGGAGGAGAGAGTTTTGATGAGCCTAAGAAACAAGTGATAGGATGGAGTATAAAGTGAATAAGATTGGCAGTTATTCCTACTTAGTAAAGTTAAGCTACATTCTCAGGAGCATAACTGTCAATGGCCAAAATGAGACTAGAAGGCAAAGAGTGAAAAGAGCACTGACTGAAGGCCATGCCACTAAGAAACATCAGAGACTCCCACTTGTCTCCACAGGGTTCCGTAACAACTCAAAAAGTTACAAAATGTGTCAACTAGGCAATGTGTCACATGCCTGCAATCCCAACATGAGGCAGGAAGTCGTGCAAGTTCTAGACCAACCTCAGCAATTTAGTGAGACTCTATCTCTAAAAAGTGCTGGGGATGTAACTCAGGGGTAGAGTGTCCATAGATTAAACCCTCAGTATCACGCCCCACCAATAAAAAGGCGGCTGGATACCAAGGTACCATATTGGATACAGAAACTTGTACAAACTTTGGACCATATGGTTTTACACTAGTCTCTGAATCTCTCAGATTGATTTACAATGTATCTGGGGCAAAAACCATATTCTAATTGGCAAAAGCAACCACACATACCAGTTCTTGTGAAGGCAACTGCCACCAGCTACCTTGCTGCAGTGGAGAGGATGTGGGCACAAACCCTTCAGACTTGGGTGTGTCACCTGAGACCAGGCCAGGGCCATCAAAACACCATGCTTCCCTCCACCCTTTCCGACTGCCCCAAGACTGGCACAGGGCTTACTAAGACTGAAAGTAACACTTGCCTATCTAGAGACCAACAGTTTTTTCTAGGGAGGTGGGTGAGGTGCCAGACAGAGAGATGCCACCAGAGATGAATTTCACAACCCCAAACCAAATTCTTCAGCTGCCCAATGTGCTTTGCATCTGACCCTGACCCTTATGCTCTGCCAGACTATGTGGCAACAAGTGACAAGAGCACATTTACCATCAAGGCCTGACCACAAATCCTTGTCATTTTAATTTGTCATTCCAAACTATATGAAGAATTGGGCATGGTCGTGTACACGTATTATCTCAGCTACTAGGGAGGATAAGGCAGGGGGATTGCAAGTTCAAGGCTAGCCTCAGCAACTTAGCAAGACTGTCTCAAAAAAAAAAAAAAAGTACTGGGGAAATAGCTTAAAACTCCTCTGAGTTCAATCCCCAGTACCAATTTTTTTAAAAATGCCCCCAGAATGCAAAGGTACCCTTCCTGGACCACAAAGCCTTCTTTTGCCTAATGGTGTTTTACACATAAATTGGCAATGAGAAATGCCACATTGTTATGGGGCTATTGTCAGTTGGTTTCATTTATCAATTTATCAGTGTCATTTAGTAAGAAATAGCCTCCACTTTAGAGATGACGGTCCATACATAACAGGAAGGATTTGAGTGTTCCTCATCTGCCAGCATATTACATAATAGAACATGTCACCAGGTCTCAAATGAGGCAGCCAGCCTCAGTAGGTAGATGACACTGAAGCCAATATGTGCTTAGACAAAAAAATGATTCAATGCCTTCAGAATGTGGGATGCAAAATGAGATTCTGTGGGAGTCAGGGGTCAATGGCAGAAGAGTGAAAGAGAGAGATCTGACAGCTCCCAGGCTCTTGGCAATCTGTTCTCAGTTATCGAATAGTGGAGAGAGAACACTGAAGGATGAAACACCAATACCTCAAAGCACTTGAATAATTTTCACCATTTGGCCAGATTTTCCGTGCCTGTTTCCATCTCTCCCTAACTCTTTCCTTGAGCTGCAGAATGGACCTAATTAGCTGCTTTGATTATCACTTACAAACTTTCATTGCCATAAACAGCAGTTAGGTAATGGTAGGGACAGGAATCCTGTCTGTGAAGTCCCAGTTAACACCCAAGCTGATCATCCCATGAATGAACAGCAAACAAAGGCTGATGATTTTCATTCAGGTTTCCGACATAAATGTGGGAACTGTGAGTTTTCTTTCTAACTCTGGCTCTAGGCTGAATGACCTAAAGCCATTCTGTTAACCTCGCTGTATCTCAATCTTCTGAAAAATAAGGCTAATGGATCTGGTGTACAGCAGAAAAGTACTGGGGAGAAATAATGACTGAAAATGATTATGAAGCCCTTTGCAAATATCAAAGTGGTGATGAAGCAATAATGAGCTTTGACCAGAAGCCATGTGTTCCGTGCGGGAGCGGCTTTAATTGCTCCTGTTCATTATTACACTGATGTCTGAGAGTGGAAGAAGGTGCTTCCGCGGTCTTAGGCTGTGGTGTGGGCTTTTGCAGATATGCAACACTGCCCTCTATCGGCACTCAACGTATTAATAAGCCACAGTGGCTAGATTCATTTTCCTCATCTGCAAGTCTTTGCACATCACAGGGGAGGCCCAGAGAGCTTGTGAGCAAGGGCCTGTGACCGGACCGCTCAGCAGAGGGCTTTTGCTTCACAGAATGTGGTACGTGTCCATTAGAAAGCTGCTGAGTGGAAATTTTATTCCCTGGGATTTTAAACAGCCACATTTCCTGATATTTGACATCAATGGGACATTTAGCAAATGGAGTGCCAGATGGAGCTCCTGGCTCTATTTTCTGTAAGACACTTGAGAGTTGGAACCCTTCAGATGTTTGTATTTGATAGGATTGCTCACCGTAGGGCTGGCCATGGCTCAATGGACATGGGGCATTCTGCAGGCCTCGGAGGTCAGGGAGAGTTGGGACACACAGGACAAAGGGGCAGTTCTACCCACACAAAAGCTTTCCAAGCAACAATATTCTTGGTAATTCACTTTATCACTCACTCACTCACTTCTCGTGTTATCTGACTTTCTTGCAAGCCATATGCTAGAATGAAGATAATTGACTAACACTTTCACATGCATGGTTTTCTCCTGGCCTTCTGGGCCTTCTGAGCCTCCAAATTAAGGTAGGACAGACCTTGGTGTCACCGTCTAGGAGATCAGAAAAATGAGACTTATAACATCGAGGAACTGGCTCATCGTTACACCATGTCATCACATAAATACAGGAAAGCTGTGAAATCTTAGTTTTTTTTTTTTTTCTAGAACGTCTAAGTTCATGTCCCACCCTTTTCTTTATGACTGCAGGTAAATATATAAATCATTTTAGTTATTTGATGTTAATAATTCACTTTCATGTGGATCACAGAATTTAAGATTATAGTTCCTCAAAACTGCTTTATTACTCTCTGTATTTATGACAGCTCACAGTAAATCTTAGGGATGATATTTTGAGTTTTTGATATATTCAAAGTTGTCCTATAATTATGCTGAAGATATCTGATACTAATCTAGTCAATGAAATAATGATTCTGTGAGAATGAATATTTGTATTTTTCCTTCCCATCATGTTGCCAATGTTTGTGGTATTCAGGCAAGTAGATGTCATGCTGCTTTATTAAACTGATGTGAGATAGAGTGGCTGTTGTTCTTTTTCTATGGTCATATGTGCAGCCTACCTGAAATTCTAAAGCTGTGATTCACTGCTGAGGATTTTGACCTCATATTATACAATAACGAGAAAGTGTTTAGACCTCAAACTGCTGGTCCTTCTGAAGTTTGTGGGCTGTTATTTTTACAGGTGTTTTCCTCAGTTCCTACCTTAATTCAGGTCAGGAGAGTTCATGGGAAATGAAACTGTGTTTCCTCTCTTTCCCTCCTCCCTGCATGGTTGACTTGAATTATAAGCCCACAGGTGCCCTCTACCAATCAACAACCCAGTTGTTTACCACCACAACTAGGAGATGCAATGATTAACTGTTTTTTGCAGGCTTTAGGAAAAAAAAGTTTTCTCATAAAAATATGGGGAGATGATCTGTGTAGCTGACATATTCTACCTTTGTCTCAAGTTTACTAGTATTACAATGGTACCTGCTTCCTAAATAAATGATAAAACCAGTTTCAGGCTGCTGCTACTCAGAAATCTGCAGAATCTGCCCCACTTTAATATGATTCCCCACATACCAAACAAACTAAACTACTCTTCTTTTTTTTTTTTCAAAATAAAACATTTATCCCTTATAAGTCTTTCAACAAAAACCCATAAAGAACATTATTTTTTCTTTTTGAGTAAAACTAATAATGATAATCACAAAAAAACTTTTCCATTTATATTTATTAAGCTTTCTCTGGCTCCCTTTCATTGAGAGAAGCATTTAAGAACAAGTTCAACAAATTTTACCTTCAGAGGAGTTTTAGAAAGCTTCCAGCTATCTTCCAGCTAACATAGAAATCCATTCTTTTTATATTTTCACTAGCAAAAAGTCCCTCTCTGTAAAAGGTTGTCAATTCCAATTCAAAGTGCTCTAAATGAAGAATCAAAAGCAAAGGCCATTCTTTTGCTGGACTTTGTGTTTTAAGGAGTGTTCATTTCAGATAATATTCACAAGTAAAAGACTGAGCATGCCATTCAAAATTAGGCCATTCCTATGAAATAATGGCACCATAGACAGAAGCTGAGAGATTTGATCAGCCTTGTCAATTGTGAAAAGAGAAGTCTTACAGAAGGAGCCGTGGCCAGCCCCCAAACAGTCTTTTACATGTTTAGTGATCATCTCCATACAGTGGTGGGATGTGACATTTTGGTCAAACACAAGCACAGAATACCATGTAGCATATATCCAAAGTAAGTGAATCACTAGCAAATAGGTCCTTAAAGTCTACAAAAACAAACCACAGGACAGTAATGGAAGAAAGTGACGACAGACAAGTTGTAACATACAGCCAGCCAATTTCTGAACATGGTCTTTTGGCTGACTAGTCTTGGACATGGGAAGAATTATGTTGCTCAATTTACAACTTATTAAAGAAAGAGAGAAGTCATCAATACAGATGGCTGGTTCTATATCAAAGAAGACTATGAGATGTGATACTACCGAGCTTCTATTGAACAAACTGTCAAGCAGTACTTAACTCACTTTTTTCCATGCCTAATCATTAGAAGAAAATGAATTTTCAAAAGGTGAAAAAAAGACAGCGTTCTTAGTACGCTGTGGCTTTGCTCACTTGTTATCTGCAAAAGCCTAGACATGCTGATAGAATCAGTCTCATTCCTTAGGCAAGGCAGTAATTACTTTTTCACATGGTGCTCGTTCTCTGCAGTCAGTTGCCCATGATGTGTGGAATGGAATGCCTTTGTTGGGGGCGGGGAGAAAGGGTTGAACTGGAAGTTTATTATAATGTTTTATGCTGGTAGATGAAATCTTCCTCCAAATATACTGTAAAAATTACTTTTGACTAACCTGAAGAAACACACGGTAGCTACATAAAGCATGAACACTTTTAACAGTAAGCCCCAGGCTAGGGATTTAGTTCAGTGGTAGAGTGTTTATCAAATATGGGCAAAGCACAGGTTTTATATTTTTAAAATTGTTTCAAGTAAGTTCAAAAATAGGAAGCATAAGAAGGAAAGAGTCATTTTAGCCTCAATGCACTTCAAGTCTAACTTTTATGATACCGTGAATGAAATCATATTATCTATTACTTTCAGTGGTGCAGTGGAAGAGGCAGTGGGCTTGTGTTGTGGTCACTGTGTGGCTCTTAAACAAGTGTGTCTGGTTTTGGATAACCTCACAGAGGTTATCCTTGTGCCTTGTCTACAGAAAGAAAAAGGCTGGAATCAACTCTCTCCAAGATTCATTCAGTCCTTATATTCTACAGTTTTATCTTCCTGGATGAAAAACATCCCACATAGCAGTGAAGAACAAAAGACATCAGAAAAGTCTCCTGAGCCTGTGGTGCACAGAGGGGTCTTGGACCATAATGTTTTAGAAGAGGTATAGGAGGTTAGTGATCTGACTCCCATGTGGGTGTGAATTAATCATCCCACCACTGAGTCATCTGTGACCTTAGAGAACTCTCTTAAATCCCTTTCATTTTTATGAATTCATAAGTAGCAATAAGCTATCCAATAAACCCTCTGCCCCAAAAGATCTCATTTATAAAAATTAATTAGAACACTTCTTATAGTTTCTATTCCATGGAAGTAAATTTTCTAAAAATGCAACTAATATTTACTTTTAAAACAGCAACAGGGACTTAACAACCTCTGGTGCTGTCACATAAGTTAACTCCCCCTACAAAAAAGAATATTTTGAGTACACTGTGACTCAATGCTTAATTACCACATTTCTTTACAACCATGATCC
The DNA here is from genome assembly GCA_004024805.1 of Geosciurus inauris. Classification (NCBI taxonomy): domain Eukaryota; kingdom Metazoa; phylum Chordata; class Mammalia; order Rodentia; family Sciuridae; genus Geosciurus; species Geosciurus inauris. The sequence continues at coordinate 277,231 of PVHX01000061.1, forward strand.
TTCTCATTTTTTTCTTCTGAATTTACAAGCTGTGTATCAGAATAAGTCACCAGCTTGAACCATTTCCTTTTCTCTGCCAAAGAATTTCACATGGCCAGCTGGAATTTCCTTTATTTAAGATGCTTGAAAAATCTGGAATGGTCTCACTGCTTTATTTCTAAAGCAGGGTGTCCAACCAAGAGCCAAAACTGACATTATGCCTAAAGGGTCTCTTCAGCATGGCAGTAATTTATACTTCACATATGAAAAGTGAATGCCAAACAGTTGTTCTGTACATGCAGAACAAAATTTCATATAATATGAAGTGCTAAGGTAGCAATACCCAGAATATTTCAAAAATTGGGTAAAGAACCCAGCACATCTCCTGAATATAGCTATGTGTGTGGTGGGTGACCACTGGGCTTTCACTGGTCATCAATGAAAAACTCATTGGAATAGACCATGGAAGGCCCCACTGAACTTCATAAGACTCTTTAGCAACTATGTGGTTTCCTTCCTTCAGTTTGAATCAACTCATCAATCCACATGAGAGATCCTTTCATGTGGAATTTTAATATTTCAGGAGAATAAATTATGTCTCATATAAACGTTAGCAGAACAAGATATGATGCTACTGATGATTTTTTTAATTTGATACTAATTGTAATATAACTATTTTTCATCTTTAAAAATCTAATCACAATATAGACCAGAAAATAGATGATTCAGGCTTCTGGTTGTTTTTAATATACTATGCAGGGGCATTTTTAGCTAATTTCCCAGAGGTGCACAACACTGAAAAATATTTCTCAGTACTATTTTTAGGAGTGAAGTCCAAAAATTTTTCTGTGACCCTGATTCAACTGAGCTATTTCTGGACTTGAACTATAAATCTGAAAATTGCAGCATAGGAGACTCCAAGGTGACCTTCCCATTAAGATCTGCTCTCTTCAGAAGTAAAGAGGGAAAACTAGAATATAGAAGTGTTCAGAGACAAGCCAAAACCATGTTAGACCGAGGATGCAAAGAGAGAAGTTAAAGAAAGAAAATTTCTGGTTTTGCTCTGGAAATGGGAAGCGTGAGAAGTGATTGACTCTGAGTCTTCAAGCTTGTGAAGGACCTTGACACACAGGTGACTTTGAAGAGATGGACTCTGCCTTCCTAAGGATGTATCAAGAGAAAATAGACACAAATTGCCAATACCCCTGGGAGCTTGTGTTAGGCACCAGGAAACATTTCCTGACAGTGAGCGCTGTTGAACTCTAGAAATGAGGTGCCCAGGGAGCTGGGGCAATCTCCATTCTTGGCAGGTTTAGAAATTAGATAGATTCTTATCTGCTGGAATTAAAGCTATGGGGAAAGAACTGGACAACCTTTAGAGACCCCTTTCAAATATGAGTCTCTATACCCCTGTGGCTGGAGGAAAGGGATGAATGTAAAAACAAAGAAGGATCTCAGCTGACAACTTCCTTTTCCTAAATTCTTATTCCCTTCCAGAATAAGAATTTTCTTTTTCTTTTCTTAGAGGGTGTGTATCCTGAAGAAATTATTATTTTCTATTTGTCTTTGATAAAAATAGTGCCAACCGCTTCTGGTTGTGGGTTTTATTGTTTTGTTTTTGTTTGTTTGCTTGTTTGTCTGTTTGTTTTTCAGAAGTCCTTGGCAGAGTTGACGAGAAGTTTTGGCAACGTCTGCCACAGTTCAAAATGAGTCCTCCAAGAAGGTTTTCATTAAGGGAGACATGAGAAGGCAAAACCATTCGGGGTCACAACTTGCAAAAACTTTAGGATGTTGGTTTATGTGCTTCTTAAAAAGAAGGGGGAAAAGGGAAAACTTGAGTTTTTGTCTGGAAGCCACTTGAGGGATTTGATCACTGATAATCCACATGTTCAGAGTATTGGGAAAGGCTACTCTTGTGCTCAATTAAGATGCTTCTAAGAAAATTGCATGAGTTTCTTATAAGCTTCCGGATAAGAACTGGCTACAGTGGCATTGCAACAAAACACGTGGTTTTCACACATGTTGCAGGGGAGATCACAGGATTTTTCCACTTGACAAGAACATCTTGGGAGGAGGACCAAGAAAGAAATTTGAATCTCTCTGCAGACTTCTTTTTCCATGAAGGTTAATCTTAGCCCAGATGTGATCTGCCCCCACTCAGCCTGTTCCCATGATTTTAGAGGATTTGTGCCATATAGAAAGGGAGACCGTTCCTACAGAAAGCGGTGCAGCAGTACCAGTAAGTCAGTACAGGAATCCATTTTGTCTCTTTTAAAATACAGAGTTAATAGTAACTTCAGAATCATTTCAACAGCCCTTTCTTAAGGAAGCTGAAGCAAGGGCCCTTAGGGAGTGCTTATTATCTGTTCTCTGTTGGTTGTTGTTTGGGGTACAATATGTAGTTTTCCCCTGGCAGTGGGAAAATTATGTTATTGAAGGAAGGACATCATTCTGCCTGGCTCGAAATGCATTTCCCAAGAGATCTCAAACTGAGGCTGTGTTGATAAAACACACTACATAGAGGAGAGAAAATACCTTTCTTTCCTGTTTTACTTTCCTTCCTTCTTTTCTTCTTTTCTTCCTTTTATTCGCCCTTTCTAATCTTTTGGTTACACATCGGTGGAAGAGATAAAGTAAATATAGAAATAAAATAGAGAAGAAAATTGAACCCTTAACTTAATATAGGCAGCCTCTGTCTGTGTAGTGAGTGAGCTAAATTACAGCAATTTCTACATAACTGTTTCGTTTCCACACAGAAATTGGCCCATCTGTGGATTGGAGCACCTGACTGCAGTTGAGCCAATTTAACTTCTTCAGAATGGTACATATACAGAATTGGGGACGTGGGGCTCAGTGATAGAGCACGTGCTTAGCATGCCCAACACCCTGGGTTCCAACCCCAGTACCAAAAAAAAATCAAACAAATTAACAAAAAAGAATGAAAGAAAAAAAGAAAAATCTCAAAAATTAGTTGTAAGCTCAATACAACTGTTGTGGTTAAGAATAGATGGATAGGGCTATGGTTGTAGTTCCGTGGTAGAGCACTTGCCTAGCGTATAAGGCGCTGGGTTTGATCTGCAGCACCACATAAAAATAAACAAATAAAATAAAGGTATAAAAAATGCAATAACATTTTTAAAAAAAATAGTTGAACTGCCTTCATTTAAAAAAAAAAGAAGTAACAAGGGTGACTACATCCTCAGTAGATCTAGGTATATTGCCTTCATTGACCTTCCTAGATCTCAAAAATTATATTTTGCTTACTATTCTCACTTCTCCCTACTAATGGGCTTCACTGGCTTATTTATTGTGCTTACTGGTAACTACAAATCATTTTAAGGTTCCATTCCTAAAATCCCTTACATTTCAGGTGGTTTTAAAGCTACTCTATTTGTTTTCCATTCAGAAAGGCAGCAACCAGTTATCTGTGATTGGAACGTTCTGCGAACTGACCCAGCTTAAGAAATAAGGGCAATAAAACAAAATCTTAGTTACATCCTGTACAAATAAGTTCCTCTTACATAAACTTTTTCCCTTTTGTCCTCTGAGACCCTGGAATAAATAGAGGAACGTGTTGAAGCATTGAACTCTAGCATGCTTGTATTTAAACTTCAACCATGAGCATCTGAACTATGTGACTTTAGTCTAATAGCTTACCTTCTCTGAGCCTCAGGTTTGTCATCTCTTAAATGTGGGTCCAGATGTCTTCCTCACATGGTTATTGTGAAGATTAATTGAGATGATAAGAAGGAGACGTGTAGTACAGAGTATGTATCTGGTACAATTGCTGTTCTTTGGCCCATGGGTAAAGATATATCCCAACCCCAGATTTATATAAAGACACAGAAGGAAACTAGAAAGGAGATTTGAAAGAGGATAAGAGGACAAGAGAATGGACATAAAGTCAAGAAATCAGTCCTCTTCCTTCTGTCTTCCAAACTTCTTTCTCTGTCTCCTGGGTATTCTGCATGGGTTGGTTTAACTTCTGAAACTTGCAACCGTCATTAAAGTAATTCAATTGTTCTGCTCTTCTCTTCCAGAAGAATTAAGAATAGCAATGACCAGATGCTCTCCTAACCAGTTCCCACATTAGCGCCTTCCCTATTCTCTTAAAAAAAAAGAAAAAAAGAAAAAAAAAATGACCTTCTGACCTGATCCAGCTGTAAGGCTGTTGTGAACTTCCTGGGCCAGGGTCGCCTGGGGTCAGGTACATTAATAGCCATCCCATCCTCTGAATCTCCCTGGGAATTGTAAAAGCCACCCAATGGCCCATAATAATGAGCTTTAAGGGCCCTGCTTCCCATTTCTGAAAGATTCTAGAATTTGGGCTTTATACCAAGTAAGGCTGCATTACACTTGGCTTTCAACTCTGTCACTGTATCATACACCATTCCACAATCTGGGAATTTGTTAAATCCTCTATTTCTACAAAACACCTCTCCTTGATAAAACTACTTGTTAAAACTAAGTCCCTCTTTGGGAAGAACATATTACAAAGTCTCCAAAGTAGTTGGTATTTATTGAGGATATACTTCTTCAAAGCAAATGAAAGAGAATACAAAAAAAAAAAAAAGAAATGGAGACAGACCTCAATGGATCAGTGATGCTTTATTAAACAGCAGAAGGGCACATTTTCAAGAGGAAAAATGGCCACGGGCTGCAACAAGGGTCAGGTCCGAGTTTTATAGAGTTTAGTAGGGCCAGGTGATGGGAAGAGTTAGTCAGTTACTTTTGGCAGGCTTACTTTCAGTGCACAAGGGGATTTTGGCAGATAAGGGAGATTGTGACAGATCAGATTCCTGAGGTCCCTTTTTTCCTTGAGGGTTTTGTAAATCTCCATTTCCCTAACTTCTTAGCCAACATGGTTCTAAGAGCATGAGCTTAATCAATCCTTCCAACATTATATAAAGCAGTGCTTTTAATACGAACAAAGGAAACTGAGGACTTGAAGGTCACAGACTTACTGATTGGTAATTTGGGAACAAACTCAAGTTGTCTGATATTAGAGCCTAAGTACTCTGTTATCCTACCAGGCAGTTACTGTTTGTAGGGAACTCTGCTTTAGTGTTTTTAGAAAAATTATAATAAAACATGAAGAACACTGTTTTGGTTGAGTTTTTTCCCCCTTAAGTATGAGGGTAAGGCCACTTCAGTTCTAAAATACACCTACATTTAATTTTAACAAATGCAAAATTGAAGACAATTCTGAATTTCTCAATGATTTTTCTTTTCTCTTTGAGTCAAATTACCATAATGTCTGTTTCCAGAAACCATCTTCCCCAAATTTGAAGAACTCCTATAATGATGTATAACCATACTTAGAAGCAAACTTGGGGTCATTTCTCTTTGCTGTGACAGCTATTCAACTGTCACACAGATTTCAGCTCCATCCAGAACAGTGGGTTCCAGTGCTGCACTACTTTGAGAAAACTAGTATGGGGATTGGATGGAAAATGTTAAGACTCTGTCAAGTTTGAAAAGAAGTTTTAAAATCAACTCCTTAGGTTGAATCTTTCCAGAGTCCCTGGGGTCTTTTTGGTTGAGCAGCTAGGATCTGAGTACTATCCTTGTGAGCCACACCAATTCTCTAGGCAGATGCCAGTGTAGTGTCTGATCCTTGGGACAATGCAAATAGAGCTTCAGTAACAATTCTGACATTCTGAATGTTACCCATAGAAGAAGGCATTCCTTGATTCCAATAAATACTAAATATTTATTGTAAATAAGTTACCCATCTGCAGTGTTGAATTTTGAGTTTACTATGGTTCTAGCCATCAGCTTGCCTTCCGTTGGTTAAAAGCCTATCCCTAAATGTTCTGGTATCTCCATCTACAACAGTTCCAGGAGCAAGCTTAAGATCTGTCCTGTGTGTACGATTGAATGTGTTGTTTATTCCTTTTTGGAGTTTTTTGGGGGTATGTATGTGTGTGTGTGTGTGTGTGTGTGTGTGTGTGTGTTTGCAGTACTGGAGATTGAACTCATGGCTTCATACATGCTAAGCAAGCATCCCACCACCACTAAGCTATATTACCAGCCCACTTTCTCTGGTTTTAAAGGTCATATATATTCATTGTAGAAAAGTTGTAAAATAATAAATATCCAAGCCATTAATATTATATGCCATATTTAATACATACTGGTGAATATAATACCAAAATGTATACACACACATACATATTAGACCATATAATATAAGTTATTTAATAATAATCTACTAGTATCAAATAACAGTATATTTTGAATATGTTCCCATGTTATTAAATGTTGTTTCATTATTTTGACTGACCTATATTCTATCACATAAACATGCCATAATCTTATACTACAAACATTATTAATAGATGTGTTAGTTATCTATTAATGTAAAATAAATTACCCTAAAACTTAGCTGCTTAGAACAGTAAGCATTTATTATCCCAAAGCTTCTGTGGGTCAAAGCTTAGTTGGGCCTCAGGCTCCAGATGCTTCCTGAGGCTGCCCAGGTATTGGCTGAGACTACCATCATCTCAAGGTTCAAGTAGCAACACCTACTTCCTGGGTTCACTCGTGGTTATTGGCAGGCTTGAAGTCCTCATTGACTTTTGTTTAGAGATATCAATTTTTTTCACATGGTCCTTTCCATAAGTTTGTTTACAAAATAGTGAGTTGTTTCCTGCACAGTGAGGATTCAAGAGAGAATGTGAGAATATGAGAGGGCACCCCAAATAGAAAACACAGTCTTTTGGACCGACACACTATAGTTATTGCCATATTCATTTGATGAAAGTTTTGAGACTAGCTCACATTCAAGTGGAGAGAATCCTACAAACATCTAGTGTCAGGCAGCAGGAACCATGGAGGGCCGTATGACACACACATGTATATATCATTCAAATATTAATAATAGGACAATAGTTTTTTAGTATCTTAGAGGAAATATAAAGTTGGAATTTTCAAATGCATGTTGTTTCAGACTTTGAATGAAAACACAGCAATACTTGTCATGTCCAATTTTTTAAGTCAGGGCAAAATTTGAGCCAGAAAAATATCCCCTGTAGATTGACTACTTCGTAGACATTTTATCTGTGTGCTGTTGGATTTAAAGAAACAAATTCCACACCAGTTCATTTTCATGCTCTCCCTACACAAAGCATAACCTCACCCAGCTCACACCTTCACCAGGTCATTAGAACAATAGGCGCATGGCCACCCTGGGCCTGGCATCCAGCTTCTTCACGGCCCAGATGCAGGTCAATTTTCCAATCATCTCACCACACAGTCTCTTGAGTTCACAACCAACCCTTTAAAAAGTGCTTTTGTATTCCCTTCCTTTCCACCTATCTGAATCCTATCCAATTTTCTGAGTTCAGCCCAAATTAATGCAAACCTCCTTCCTATCTTCCTTCCTCTCTGATAGTCCAGTAATCACTCAAGGTTGTGCTATGATTGGAAGACTCCAGAATTTAGAAGACTGAAAAGGTAAGACTCAAGACAAGGAAGACAAAAAACCAAACCAAAACAACAACAAAAACCAGACATGGTAACAGCCACATCACAGCCACATCAACTCTGGCTCATGGAGCAATGGTAGCATGTCCAACTCCATCTTTGAAGAGGCACTGAGCTTATAAAAGGCATGAGAGGTACTCATATTAAAATGTTTAAAATAAAAGGAAAACAAAAACAGTAAAGGCTGAGTGAGGCTCAAGAATGAGGAAAACAAAAATCAAAGAATAAAATATTCGGGGCAAAGATAAAGAACCAAACCTGACTTAAATGCTGATATATGAGAGAGTCACTAACCCCAGTCACAATGGAGAAGAGCTGCTTGCTACAAAAGAACGTGTATCTAAATGCAGCATATATAATCAGCCACATTTCTATAGCCTCTGCTAAAATAAAAACTTGGTTCTTTGCAGCACAATCTAAATTGCTGAAGTGAAAAATATCTGTTGAATCCAAAACACTGAATATGATAAAAATTCATCTATGAAGTGTCCAGGCATTGAGTTGTGAATTGCACAACCAGCGCCAGGGAACCTGCATCAAGCTGTGACTCATACCCTTCCTCTATCACTTCCTCTGCAATGTTAAGACCATCAACACTGAAGCACAATTGACTGTACACAACTATGGGGAAGTGAACAAACAGCTTCTCAGTCTATCACTTAGAAAACTAGTGACAACTCAAATGCTGGTTAGGTGCAACTACCATGTGCAATCATGAAAGCTCACAAATACATTGGCTTCTCCCACTTCAGCCCCTGGACACACAAAACAATCAGGGTTAGACTGAGGACTGAAGAATTCCTGGAGATAGCCCCCAAAGCTAGAAGGCATTTTTAAATGACTTTTCCAAGCCCTTCACAGTTATGGCACAAGGTTCTCCATCTGCATATGTTTATTGCTGCTTTCTATTTTTATGGCAAAAGATTGGGTGCTGTGAGAAAATCAAAGAGGAATGGACTATCATCCTGGTCCTCACGGTGCTTACAACCTTGCTGGTGAAACAAAACATGTTAACCTTGAAAATGAAGTAGCATATGCTGCCAAGTGTGATTAACTACTAAATGAGTGGGTGATCGATCAGCAGTATGTCGTGATGTTAATCTGCACTCTGCTCTGCCAGCTATAGCACAGTGCACAGTGACGTGAGTCAGAATGTCAGTTGACTGGTGCTGAAAATAACCTGAGGCACTTATGTGCATAATCAGCTCCAGCAAAATGTGGGGTAGTGAGGCAAGAGGGGAAGCACCCCATTCCCTTTCATTTCCCTGCTACCGAATGCTGTGCCTTGACTTCCCCTGACTGTAGCCCTTTGTCGAGTAGGATCCTCTCATCACTTTCCATCCCCCCACTTCATTACAGGGAGGAAGTGTATTCAAGCTCTTTTTAATTTTTTTTCAGTGCATTTCAGTTCAGCTTCTTGGCTTGTTCTATCTCAAGCTCATTAAAGATGATTTAAAATATTTTACCTTATCTCTTTATTCATTTGGTTCTTTAAAGTTTTCCTTCCCCACTTGTGTTTTATTATCACCTCTACATTCTAATCATGTTCCCAGCTGCAAATATCATCACACAACCTTGTTTTAGCAATAGGTTTCTTTTTCTTTTATCCTCTAATTGGAATTTACCTTCAAAATCTTCCAGGACTCTTTCCTGCAGATTCCTAGTTTTATTATCAGCCTTCTCTATGATTCACACCCTCTCATGTTAAATCTTTCTCCCTTCAGGAAGCCAAACACTAGCTTTTTATTTAAGTTTCTCTCTCTATTCAGTTACTCATATCTTAGAAAGATCTGTTTTAGAAACTAACATTTTCCACAAAAAGCAGAGCCCAAGTTGTGACAAAAACCAGCTAATTTCTATAGAATGAGGTAAGATAGAATTCCCCTTGATTCTACCATGTAATAGATATCTAGGTAGAAGGGTTGAAAGCAACAGGAACAATTTCTGTTTTAAAAAATAAACTTAGACCTGATTTTTAAAAGTGCCCTAGGCGCCCTTTTTTTTTTCCTTTTTCTTTCTTCTCTCTCTCCGTTTTTTTGTTTTTTGTTTTCAGTGCTAGAGATTGATCCCAGAATCTAACACATGCTAAACACACACTCTACCATGGAGCTATATGTACTCCCTGCCCCTTTTTTAAAAATCTAAGAAATTAAAAATAGAAATTTTGTTTGTTCCATGATGTCTTAGTGAGCAGTGTCCAGATGGCAAGAACAATTGCCTATTAAGCTCTGTACAAAAAGAAAAGCAAGTACCAGCATGTCGGCCCATGACTCAAGGAAAGCACAGATGACTGTCCCAAGGAGAGACCATCTCAGAAACAATGAAGATCTTGTCCCTGCCCAGGCTGGCTAAGTGCCTTCCAGGAGTAGTGATTACCAAGACAGGCTGCACAGGCAACAAAGAAGGAGTTGATCCTTCTCAGTTATTCTGTTGGAATTTTCCTATTGCTGGGGGGCAAAAAGGAGGGATGGGGGTGGCCAAGAATCTTCCCTGAAGAGGCAAATGCTGCCTTTGGAATTAACCATTCATAAGGGCAAGGGTGGGAGGGCAGTCTTGTGAAGTGAATTCTAAGAAATTTCTGAATATGGGAAAAAGGTGGTCCTAAGAATTAACTAATTCTGCCATTGTGCTTACCCAAACCTGAAATGTGTTCTCACCACTTGAGATTCCATAGTCTGAAAATTGGAGACAGAATAACAAGCAGGTTAATACTTTTAACTAGTATAAACAATTTTTCTTTAATCACCGTTTGAACTCAGAAGGAAAATAGAGTGCTTGAAAGGTGTGTAAGCCATAGAAATAAATTCGTATGTATTCTAAATGGACAAATGAAGAGCCCCAAGTTAGAGGGAAATAGCATAAACTATTGAATGATGATGTCAACCCTTTCTGAAAGTTTTCTGAACTAAATATAGTAAGGCTTTGTATCTAACAGCATCATTTGTACCTTTTATAGCTACACTAACCTGGTCTCTGTTTATGTCATAGAGTCAACAGACACTGTTGGTCCTCTGAAATCTTTTGTCAGATGATTAGATTCTTTCTTGAACATTAAAATCCTGGAAGTTGGTAAACAGGTACAATGCTACAGATAGCAGGAATTAGGTCTGTGTTCTGTAATGCAGCAGGGTGAATATAATGAAAATAATGCAATATATATATATATATACATACAATATATATACATATATACATATATATATACAAACAAGGATTAGAATAAGGATTTTGAATGCACTCATCACAATGATTAAAGTTTAAGTGATAGATACGCTACTTATCCTGAGTTGATCATTGCCCAACATATAAAATATATACAGGACTCAAATATCACACTGTACCTTGTAAATATGTACAAACGTGACATGTGGATCAAAAAGGAAAAAATTTTAAATAAAGTGTTTAAAATTATAGAGAAACCCTTGCTCTGTGTGGTTGTTTGATAAATAAGTATAAATGACTGGATTCTTCATCACCACCACAAACTAAGCAGTATTTCATTTTGTCCCTAGAAGATATTTTGATAGAGTATGCTTAGGTTTCTTAAGAACACAGTTATTGGGCTGGGGTTGTGGCTCAGTGGTAGAGCGCTTGCCTCACATGTGTGAGGCACTGGGTTCGATCCTCAGCACCACATAAAATAAATAAATAAAAAGGTATTGTGTCCATCTACAACTAAAAAAATATTTAAAAAAGAAGAATGCAGTTATTTCACTTAAATTTATGCAAAACTCCAAAAATACATCATAAATCTTGGCACTCAGCCAGAAATCATCTCTGTTCTTACAGATGGACATGGGGTATTAAGAGATGTGGTTACAAAGAAGCAGGAGACCACCAAACAAGGACTGAAAGAAGATCTCATTTAGGAAACAGGGTGCAAAACTCAGCAATGTGCCAGGTGTGGTGGTGCATGCCTATAATCCCAGTGGCTCAGGAGGCTGAGGCAGGAAGATCGCTGGTTTAAAGCCAGCCTCAGCAAGTTACCAAGGCCCTAAGCAACTCAGTGAGACCCTGTCTATAAATAAAATACAAAAAAAGGGCTGGGATGTAGTTCAGTGGTTAAATGCCCCTGAGTTCAATCCCCCCCAACACACATACACACACAAAAAAACTTAGCAATGTGTGATATTCCAGGCAAACAGTTGCCAATGAGATTCAAAACAAAAAAAAGGGGGGTATCCAAGGCTGAAAAAGCTCTGGATGAAAATCCTTATGCATTATTGTCACAAAATGAAAAGGCAAATCACATACTGGGAAAAAATATTTGTAAGACATATCCAACAGAATTTTTGTATCTAAAAACACATAAATAGCCAAAACACGTATTAAAAAGAATGTTCAAAATCACAAATCATCAGGGAAATGCAAATCAAAACCACAATGAGAGAACATCTCACCACAGGTAGAATGGTTATTATCAAAAGACATAAAAACAACAAATACTGTCAAGAACAAGGAGAAAGGGAAACGCTTATATACTGTGGGAATATAAATTAGTACAGCCACTATAGAAAACAATTTATAGTTTCCTCAACAAACTATGAATGACCATATGATCTAACATCCCACTATGGGGTGTTTGTTCAAAGGAAATAAACTCAGTAGGTGTCAAAGAGAGCTATGGCCCCATGTTTATTGCATCACTATTCAAAATAACCAAGAAATGATATCAATCTAGGTATTCAACAACAGATGAATAAATTTTTTAATGTGGTATGTGTACAACAACAGAATATTATTTATCCATAAAAAAAGAATGAAATCATATCACTTGGAGCCACTTGGATGGAAGTGGAGGATACTAGGTTAAGTGAAATAAGCCAGGTATGAAAAGATAAATACCATGTTCTCACTCATTTATGGAAACAAAAAAAGATAATCACACAGAAGTAGAAAGTAGAATAGAGAGGACTAGAGTCTAGGAAGGGAAGAGGTAACTATAATATACTGCAATTAATTATACATTTCAAAAATAACTAGAGAAACAGAAGCCAGAGTCCCAGAAGAAGCTGGGTGGGCGTCATGGCTGGGATCACCCCTACTGAGGCCAGGAAGTACAAGAGGCAGGTTCTGCAGACACAGGCCAATGATGCAGGGGAGAAGGCAGAACACATCCGGCAGGAAGCAGAGGGCCCAAGGTGGGCCTGAACAGGCTGACACTGCGGTGCCCTCCTTGAACTGCAGGTTACAACTAGTTGAAGAGGAGCTGGACTACGCTCAGGAGCTTCTGGCTGCTGCCCTGCAAAAGCTGGGGGAGGCGAGATAACAGTGAGAGAGCTATGAAGGTTGTTGCAAACTGGGCCCTAGAAGATGAAGAAAAGATGGAACACCAGCAAGTCTAGTTCAGAGAAACTAAGCAACCCCCAGAAGAAGCAGACAAGAAGTGTGAAGAGGAGGCTGGTATATTAGTGATCACTGAAGGAGACTTGGCATGCTCAGAGGAATAAGCTGAGCTGGCAGAGTCCTGTTGCCACAAGATGGATGAGCATTGTTTTAGTCATTGTTTTTCCCTGCTGTGACTAAAAGATATGACCAGCACAATTATGAGGAGGAAGAGTTTATTTGAAGGATCATGGTTTCAGAGGTCTGGATCCATTAGAGATTGGCTTAATTCCTCAGGGCTTGAGGTGATGCTGATCATTATGGTGGGAGAGGGTGGTGGAGGGAAGCAGCTCACATCATGGTGATCAAGAAGCAGAGACAGACTGCACTCTCCAGATATAAATATGTATACCAAAGCCACGCCCTAATTCCCACAACCTCCACCCACACCCTATCACTTCAGATACCACCTACTTAATTAATCCCTATCAGAGGATTAATTCACTGATTGAGTTAAGACTCTTACAACCCAATCATTTTTCCTCAGAACCATCTCACATTGTCTCACACATGAGCTTTTAGAGAACACCTCATATCCAAACCATAACAAGCATCAACTGATGGACCAGATCCTGAAGTATCTGAGTGCTGCTGAAGAAAAGTATTCTCAAAAAGAAGACAAATATGAGGATGAGATAGAGATTCTTACTGATAAACTCAAGGAGGCCAAGACCCATGCTGAGTTTGCTGAGAGATCAGGAGCCAAACTGGAAAAGACAATGATGATTTGGAAGATAAGCTGAAATGCACAGAGGGGAGCATCTCTGTACTCCAAGGACTCTGGACCAGACCCTGGTTGACCTGAATGAGATGTACAGCTTCCCAGTTCTGCCCTGCTGCTGCTCCTTCCTCTGATCCTGACTCCACCTGAGGCCAGCCAGCCCCAGCCTCAAGACGACCTTGAAACTGGAGACTGATATTTAACTGGAAGGCTCCTTTCTCCCTTTGTCGCCTCCCTCTTGTCTTTTACACCAAATCATCTCTGTCTCTTTCCAGAGATTCCAGCTGGGCTAGAGGCTGAGCAGATTTGGGAACAACATTTAAGGGAAATGTGAGCAAAATGTGAAGTGTCCTTAAAAGTATGTTGTGATGTACACATTTTGTAATTACTTTTTGTTGTTAGAGCAACCATTAGTAAAACATTTTGAATAATTCCACAGCTCTGGAGCAGTAATCTAATTCCTTTTTCACTTTTGGAATTTAACTTTTCAGCCTAATCCATATTGCCTTCTCCACTGGAGGATGAAAAAGAGGTATGGGCCTGCCTTACTGGCCAGAGCCCAGGGAAAGGCTCCACTGTGGGAAAACCTTACTGCTCTGTATGAAGTACCATTCAAACCAGAAAGGTGATTCCAAGAGGAGTAAGCAAAAACAAAACCTGTGCTTTTCAGGGTTGGTTTGTTTTTTCTTTTAGCTCTTTGGACAACTTTATCTTATTTTTTAGTTTTTTTTTTTATCAGAAATACCCAAATTAACCAGCACTTAGGGAGGCTGAGACAGGAGAATTGCGAGTTCAAGGCCAGCCTCAGCAATGGCGAGGTGCTAAGCAACTCAGTGAGACCCTGTCACTACATAAAACACAAAATAGGGCTGGGATATGGCTCAGTGGTCGAGTACCCCCGAATTCAATCTCCAGTACCAAAAAAAAGAAAGAAAGAAAGAAAGAAAGAAATAGCCAAATTAAGATTCTGAGACCTCTGAGATTTTTGTTTGTTTGTTTGTTTGTTTTTCATTGTGCTGGGAATTGAATCCAAGACTTCCTGCATGTTAAGTAAGTGCTCTAACCATATCCTCAGTCTTGAGACCAAATTTTTGTCTCATCTCTTAACCCCTTCCCAGCTGTTCACAGAATGGCCATGGACCCCTTAATATTGAGGTAATGACTTAATTGCTCTCCTGCCTTCTTGAAAAAAAGAAAATTATGTTGTTGCTAGAGCTGTATAAAACTCATCACCCTTGCTGGGGTCTGAAGCTGTTGTCTTTTTTAAAAGTATCAGCTCATTGTGCTTCATCTCAGTCAGTGCTGGAGAAATCTGGAATAGCTTATGTACAATTATTTTTTTTACATTTTAGATTATTTTGAAACTTCTCTTCTTTGAAGTTGGGGTACCTGGCCTCCCCACCTGGCTGTGAGAGTTCTCTGTAGTCTGGGCTGACATTGTGCTGATCTTTCAATGTTTCTTTCTCCACCCAATCCCCACTTTTAGGTGAGGTTTGTGTAAGGTCTGTTAAGTGTATATCCTGCAGCTTATTTGCTTAAAGTGTATTTTTTGTTGTTGTGGAGCCTTTGCGGACAGTTGGGAGAAAGAAAAACCCATAGTGAAACTGTTTTAATACTGAATATTGATGACTGTGTCTTTGAAATAAACAGTTCCTCCAATAATAAATAAAAAAATAAATGTTTGAATCTTCCCAAAATATTGAAATGATAATATCTGAGGAGAGGAAAATGGTAATTATCCTGATTGAATCCTTAAGTATTTTATCTATGTATTGAAATATCACACTCTACCCCATGAATATGTATAATTATTATGTAGTGATTAAAATATGAATAAGAAACAAACATCTAGAATATAGAAAGAATATTTATAATTCAATAAGACAAATGACCCAATTTTTAAAAATGATTTCAACAGACACCTCATCAAAGAAGATATACAGGTAGCATTTAGGTACATGAAAAGACTATGACTAATCATCAAGAAAGGCAAAATGAGATGCCACTACCATCCACTGGGATGGCTAAAATAAAAAATCTGACCTAGGAAGTGATCATCAATGTGGAGAAACTGAGACTATCATACACCACTGGCATGAATGTAAAATGGTAAAATTACTTTGAAAATCAGCTCAATAGTTTCTTACATTGATACACCCACCTAACACAATGATTTGTAGATGAATGTTCATAGTAGCTTTATTTGCAATAGCCAAAACTAGAAAGAATCCAGTGTCCATCAATAAGTGAATGAATAAACAATAAAAAAGAAATGTACATGTGACAATAGGGATGGATCTGAAAACAATTATGCTGAGCAAAACAAAACAGGCAGAAAAGAGTGCTCTATGTATGATTCATTAATATAAAACTCAAAAAAGCACAAATGTACCTATAGTGATATGAAGTAAATAAGTTATTGCCTGGATATTGGGGTGAGATGAGAGAAGGGATGGGGCAACAAGAAACTTTAGGAGGTGATGAAAATGTTCCTTTCTTAGCTGTATTGACAGTCTTGTGAGCATATACTTACGTCAAAATTCATTAAGCTTTATACTTCCTACATGATGGATTTATTGCACTTTGACTTTACATCGATATAGTATTTTGTGAAGCATAAAATGACCATATCTTCAGATTCTTCATTATTAAATCACAAGATCTAAAGCTCTGCTTTAATTCAAAAGTTTCAGTGTAAACTGAAATGTGAAAATCGTAATTGAGATATCAAAAAACTGTGAAACTAATCTACCACACCAGAAAAATATGACATATCTTAGTCCATTTGTATTTAAATGAGTAAGATAAAAGAGATTTTCAGATGGATCAAGAGACAAAAATTAAAAATTGGTTGACACATGTGACCCAGTAAATACCAGTTCAGGCCCACCCATTACTAACTGAGAGACTTTAACAAAGTGAGCCTAAAGAATTTTTTTATAAAATGTACTACATATATTGTGATGGCATACCAGTAAATACTTCATAATAGTAATACTAAACATATCTACACCAGTGAGGATCAAATGAGAAAATATATCTGAAAGTTTTTCTAAAGCTATAAAGCTTATGAGTTACCAATTACATTCTGATCTAATAATTACTGCATGTCAGGCAGCATCTTAAAAGGTTTTTTTTTCCTCAAATAATCTTTCTAACAGCTTCATGAGGTATGTATCATGATATCTCTGTGCACAGTAGATGAGTATCCAGGGGTAGCAAGAGGTTAAATAATTCTCTTCTGGATGCCTATCTAGGATGGGGCAGGGCTGTGGCTTTATGAGACCTGGGATTCTCAGACTTCACAACCCATAGTGGTGAGTATTACATAACAGCACCTCCCACAACATACATAGGAAGGAAATCAAATGCATAAGCAGATGCATCCATACCTAGGGAGGCCAGATTCTCCATTGTATGTTGGCTTCTCAAGCTCTGTGGAATGTGATGTTGGATCGAACTCAATATGATGTACTTCACTGTAAAGCAGATGTTATAAAGGAGGAGTCAAATCTGTTCCTTATACATATTTATAGGTAGAGACCACCTCCTCTAATAGGAGAGAATGATGCCCTTCTCAAAATGAAGTACCAGGTACATGTTTATTTCTAGATCCTTAGCAGCCATTTTACCTATGCAAAGAGGTTATGTCCAGATGAAAGAGTTACCTCCCATGGAGTACAGCTGGACTGGAAAGCAGGAATGTTTCCCTCAACACCTGGCTTTGTTTATTGGATACTTTGCTGAGACTACTGTTTCATTCACTTCATTTTCCTATACATTCTTTTACACCTCTGCTCTTTTTTTACAAACTTTTTCAACGTTGCTCTTTTCCTTCCTTTTGTTCTTACATCAGCTACTCATTGTGACTTAGCTAAATGTATCTGATGTCTTGAACTAGCCAATGAAATAGTCTTACAAAAATAAAATAGGGAAATGGAAATGAACAACAGCTCAGTATGATGTCCCGCCAACTTTCAATATCCCCAACTCTGCTAAGAGAAACGTAGAACAAGGTAATAAAAATACGGTCCCAATAAATGATTTAAAATTTTACCTTAAAACACTCTGTGAATCACCTATTTATTAAGGAATAATGCTTATCTTGTTATACGAAAGCTTAATAAATTTCAAAATGGGCAAAAAAAAAATGAGGTAAAGGTAGAAATTAAGCAAAAGGAGAAATGAAACTACATGCTGTACTGTGCTATATATAATATGTATATTACAGATGATCATACATTGTGTTTAATATGTAATTATAATATTATATGTAATATTATATATATAATTGTGCTATTAATACATTTCAAACCAAGCCATTACTTCATCCTATATATTATTTGACATTTTGTATAATTTTTTAGAGAAAAAAATTTCAATGCAAGAATAGATCTTACCCTTTAGACTGTGATTTCCCTGATGATAAGACTCATTTCACATGTACCTTGTATGTAATGGAATTGCCTCCTTGGGAAAGCAACCAGTAAGTTCCAGTGATATCCAAGGTGGACATGTTCAGGCTTATCTTCATACAATAGAGTTGCAACATGCATTAATATAATAAGCGAATATTTGGTTGTACTTCCTTAGGAATTTCACCTTTCAAGGTGCTGAGTTTGAAATTTGAATTAGATCTAAGTTTCTTTGTATTAATAATGGAAGTTTTTTAGATGTTGCTATGGTTTGGAAGTGTCCCCCAAAGCCCATGTGCTCAAGGTTTGCCAGCCTCTAATGCTGTTGGGAAATAAAGGAACTTTTAAGAGGTGGGACCCAGTGGGAGTTCCTAAGTCACTGGGAGTGGTCCCTTGAAGGGGATTATGAGATACCATCCTCTTTCTCTCTCTCTTTACTCCTTGTTTGCTATGAGGTGAGCAGCTTTGCTCTATCACGTGCTCTCCACCATAATGTGCTGCCTCAACACAGGCCCCAAAACCATGAGTCAACATGGACTGGAACCTCTAAAACTATGAGCTAAAATAAATCTTTCCTCCTTAGAGCTGATTGTCACAGTGACAGCTGAGTAAAATAGATATCCAGCATTTAGAAAGTCCCTTTTTGTATTTGAGGAATTCCCCAGGTAGGACTTGGTAGGAGGTAGGCTCTGTTCCCGCTAGTGAAGTTGGAAGAGGTAGATTTCCCCCTTCTGTACCTCCTAGCTACAGATATAAGCATGTGGCCTGGGAATAGATAGTTGGATCTTAAACTGAAGCCAATGATCAGAGTGGTCCAAAGAAGCGCTGACTGGCAGGTGTAGGGTCCTTAGCATTGTTCCAGGGGACAGCAGTGCTGGGCCAGCCACAGCATCCAGCAGCAGCCTACCTAGCGTGTGCCAAGCATAGATTTGGCTGTGATTCCAGCTACTGAGATTCTCTTGGTTCTCACCTATTTTCTTCCTACATCTTTGCATGGATTATAAGGGCTCCTCAACACTATCCTCAATATCATCCCATCAATTCCACTCTGACTGAAGTCAGAGTTTGTTTCTCTTATTTAAAACCAAAAAGCCAGCCCAGTGTGGTGGCATGCATCTATAGTACTAGCTAGTCTAGAGGCTAAAGCAGTTGCATCATGTGAGCTCATGAGTTTGAGACCAGCCTGAGTATATGTTATGGGCAATATAAAACAAACAAACAAAAACCCAACAACAACAACAAACAAAAATGGCAAAAAACAAAAAGCCCACAATTATACCATAGAGAGATTGTTTCCTCAAATTTACATTTTGTCCCAATGCAACATTTATTTCCACAGTAATATTTATTTTCTTTACAGCAAATCATAATTGAAACAGATGATGATATGAGGATAATATCTGAACTAATAAAAATACTGAATTAAACATCTTTTTCTAAATGCAGTATTATTCTTTTTAAATACATGAAATGATTGGAATGAGCTTAGTCTGGTTCCTGGAGGAAAATAATTGAAAAATACATTAAAAATGAGCTGTTTAGCAAATAAATTACTTGTTAACAAAGATTCACTCCTACAGTTTTAAGAGTATATTGAAAGTTTGGTATCTCAGGAAATTATAAATATCCTGCAGCCTATTTTGTTTGTAATACTAATTGAGTAAACAGAACCTCAGAGTCTGGGATATGGCTTCAGGAAATCAGTATGAGAGAAATTAAGATAGTTTTCTTTTTCAAACTTAAGAAAAAGTTTTTTTTCTGGCTTAAGGTTTTGATTCCTTTTCTAAGGAATTGGCAAGTGGGGGCAGAATAGAAGGATTCTTGTTGAGAGTGAAAATATTCCTAAATACTATCATTTGGATCTTGAATGTCCCCCAGAGCCTATGTGTTAAAGACTTGGTCACCAGTCTGTGGTGCTACTGGGAAGAGGTGGAACATTTAAAAGGTGGGACCTAGTGGGAAGAAGTTAGGTCATTAGGAGCATGCCCTTGAAAGGCACATTAGGACCCTTCTTCTATCTCTCTTTGCTTTTCAGCCACCATGAGATGGACAGATTCTTCTGTCATGTGCTCTCTCTATGATGTTCTGTGCCACCAGAGACTCAAAGCAATGGGGTCAGTGCCCATGGACTGAAACCTCTGAGACCTTGAGCCAAAACAAACCTTTCCTCCTTATAAGTTTCTTTTCTTAGGTACTTTATGGCAGTAATGGAAAGCAGACTAATACAGTAGATAATTGTTAAACTAGTGAAATAGCAGGGAATGAGGTTGCTATTCATTATACAAGAAAGAGGAAACAACATGAAAGAATCATGTTTTGAAAGAAGTGTACTGGGTAATCTAAGAGACAGTCCCAGCCTGGGGACAATGAGAGGACAGGGTGAAGACCCTGGACCCATAAGGAGAGATGAGGAATCTAGGAGGAAAAAAGAACTGCAGTTGAGGAGGGCAAAAAGCTAACCCTAGGACCTTCACTATTTTTCAGTTCAGCTCAGTTCAGTTGCCAGAATTCTTACCCATTTCAAAGAAGTGGAACACCAGTTAATAATTTTCTGTAATATGAAAAGCCTCCTATGAGGGAATATAACCCATTTTGCATTTTAACACCAGTTCATAAGAAGATTGGTCTATTCCCTTAGGTTTTTCAAGTAAGCTGCTTCCAATGCTCAGCCTAAATATCATTTCAATATTAATTTGTTTTACTGCTTAGTCTTCTATATTGGGATTCAAATATGCTGGCATTTGTCCTCAGAAAGGACTACATTTAGTCCCAGTGTTGGTCAAGAAATACATGGTTGAGGTTTGTCTTGCTGGTCTGTGTTTATTGCTGGTATTGTTATTGCTGCTTTCACATTTTCTCTTCGTGAATCTGTCCTTCCAGATCGTTCATCACTTCTACAACTCTGAAATTTGCCACAATCTGTCAATATTTCCCCAGCCCTTAACAAACATCTCTCATTTGTTTCTTCCCTTGACTCACCTGTCTGTTTTGTAAGGAACGAAGGAAGCTTGAATATTAATGCCTGGAAAGCACAGAAATGCAGCAAGAATCCAGATGCTATAAACATGACAAGCCAGTGAGCCAGATTCTCCCAGGGACTGACGTGCTCCCTGAAGTCAGACCCATGCGGCCTTCCCAGAGAGTGCTATGGACACTTCTATAGGTCACCAAAAGGTAAACGTTTGGTGGTAAGATGGTGATATTCCATAAGGAATCACAATGGGGGAGTGAGCAGACTAGAAACCAGAATCCTGGAGTTGAGTTATTCTTGTCTCGGTGCCTGCTTGGAATGAATCTTTCAAACTTTTGGTGTTCTTCCCTACTTCACAGGATAGCTGCAAAGATGCAAGAGGTTATTTTAATACCTTCCTAAGAAAATATCACATGACAGGAAGTATAAAAGCTTTAGCATCAACAGTTTAAGTTTGAACTCCAGATATTCCCTGGCTGAATAGCTTTAGTTAAGACCCAAGCCTCTACTTCTTTGTCTGAAGAATGGGGATAATATCAGCATCATAGGGTTTTTGAGATGATTATATAAAATAAAATCATATAGTACCTGGCATATTTGGGGTACAAAACAAATGTTAGATCTTTCCCAATGTGAGGTACTAAGCATTAAGTCTAAGAAATGTTGCCATGATTTTTAAATGATGTATAAGTTAATATATTAAAATAGTAGCTCTGAAAATGTCCTGTTTATTATAAATGTTCTGTTCATTATAACATAAAGCATTTTGGAAACTAGATTACTACATAAATTCAAGTAGTTCCACTATGATTATATAAAATCTTTTAAGTAATTCTGACCAAATTTTATCAACTTAGTAAAGCATAGTATTTCCAAAATGCAATTAATTGTCTTTTGTGTTTGTGAAAGAAATCATGGACTAGATATTCATAGCAGATAATCCAAAAGTCAATTCTAAAAGGCCAGCATCCCTTTGAAGCCTATTTTATAAAGTCAACAGATGAGAAAATCCCAAAAGCAGGAATTTTATTTACTCCTTTTGGTAGCCCCAAATCCTGGCTTATTAAATATGTCTAATAAACAGTTTTTAAATTGAATTCACTAACAACAAAAAAAATCCAAATGCATGAATGATAGAGGAGACTCAGAGAATAAACATGAGATTTGGAATTTGTCTCATGGATTTAGAGATAAGTCCCAGAATAAACCATCTCACATTCTGAGGAGACTTGGACTGGATGAAGAAAGATCAACAACAAGCCTCTGTTTGGGTCTGAATTAGCCTTCTTAGTGTAATAAATAGAGCCCAGTCCTTTATCCCACCTTCATCTGAGCCCCTGTTCTCAGCACTCACTTTTATCCTATCTGCTGAAGTGTGGAAACGACCTCAGCTTCCACACACCCAGTGCATAAACTCAGCTGCACAGCATCCACTCTTTTCCGCTTCCTTCCTGCTTCAAAAACACTCTTCCTCCTCCATGAACCTCATCTCCAGCTCACAGCCCATTCTCAGCCCCAAATGCCGTTTTCAGCTGAGGATGCCATTGTTGATTCTTCTCTCTTCTGCATCTACAGCGCTCATACTTAACTGATTCTCTTCTATCAGCACTGAAAATACCAAAGATGCACCCATTTTAACAAACGAAGAACAAACAAAAACTCTCCTTAACATGGTGACCTTTTCCATCTATCATTCCATTTCTATTCTCCCTTCTGCAGAAAACCTGAGGAATATCATCATTTTTTTTCTACTTCCTCTATTCCCATTGACTCCACTAACACTACTCCTGGAAGACCAGTCTCACCAGTTTCCATCAGAGACCTCTTACTATTAAATGCTTTGGGTGCTTATTTATCTTAATTTCCCTGGAGTATTTATCAATGTTGACAAGTCTTCTTATTTAAAGCATATATTCTCTTTAGTTAGATCATATTCTCTAAATTTTTCTACTTCTTTTGATCTCCTACTTCCTTTGACATTTTCCTCTATTCCATTTCAATTTTATTTGAAGGTCCATCTTTCTCTGCCCCTCCCTTTTATATTGACCCTAAGTTCACTCCACCCTACACCCATTTCTCTTCTCACTCTACCCTCATAACCCCATCGATTCACTAAGTTGCCCCAAGAAGTAGTGATCGTGTCTGTCTCTGGAACTGTTACTTCTTCAGAGCCTTGAAATTTTTTACCTAAGGAAGGTCTTGAGGGTGACTACTTGGTAGGTAGAGGTAAAGAGGATCATGGGTCCAGGAATGCAAAGGAAAGATGCTCAATTCATTCTCATCTTGTGTTCCTGTAGCAGCTGGATTGCTGAGAGTTGGCTCCTAAATGAGCCAAACAAAGAATTGACAACCTAGGGAGTCCAAGTGTAGGGAAGACCTACTCTAGCTTTGAGAAGAATGGAATCATGTGTCTGGAAGGTCAGGCAAACATTCTGGGAGGTATAGGGCAACATCTATAGATATCTGGGCCACCAGCACATCACTGCAAAGTAGACCAGCCTCACCTATCAGTCTGCAATGCCCAAGCCTTCCACAGGAGCTCTCTGTGGCAATGAGATTCAAAGGCGGTCTCTCCAAAACCCTCAGAGATTTTGCACAATTTAGCTTCATGGGGGTAAATCTCAAGAGGAAGATACTGGTCTTCCTATTATTATAATCTGTGGGGGATTAAGTTCTAAATTGAAAAGAGAGGAGATCTCTGTTAGTACCTTTAGGTGCGTAGCAGTGACCTTGGCTATGACACCCTGATATTGCATTTTTTTCAATGATATATTCTCTGTACTCAGAAGCCTCAGCCAGAGAGGGAGCAAACAAAATATGTGTTCTCACTGAAAGTCCTGAAAATGAGGAGCAAATTTGGATTTTGCTTGTGTTTGTCATTGAGGTATTCTGGCAAATACGTGTTCCCTTGAGAGCCCTGAAGGCAGCCAACATTTTGACATGATCAGTAAATAATGAGCAAGCCCCTTACAGAATGTCTTGTATGATGGCTCCAGACATGATGCTTGCTATGACTTGATGAAAACAACTTGCCAACGAGCAGAAGCATTTAGTCCTGCTTCTGCGGAGCATCTCACATCAATTCTACTCCTAAGGCCTGCTGAGACAGCAGCTGACAGTGAAAGCTGGTATCATTCCTTCAGGAAACTGGAGCTCAGATGCATCTAAGAGTTTGCATTCATACAATAATGTATCTCTCAGGTGCAGCAGTCTCTCTTCTCTTTGTCTTGGGGAATATACATCTTCTTGCCAAAAAGTCTTCCTATTTCATCCAAAAGGCAAGCAAACCCCAAGATCAGTCACCATCCTCAGCAAAATTGACAGCTCTTGCCTTTTCCTTTTCACATCCTTCCTCATTTTCTCAAAATGCCTTTCTCAAATGAATAGTTCTGACATCTGGCTGTGAAGGGACCCGGCTGCCTCTCCTCACCAACAAAGCTCTCTCTCGTCCAGATCTACCCTAACACTTCCACACACAGGAGCCTACAGTGAGTGCCATCTGCGGAGGTCAATTTTCTCAGGGAATTTTTAGCTTGTTGGGATGACTCATTAATGTATGTGTTTTTATTTTAAAAACATCTTTCATACATACATTTGTTCTTAAACTTTGATATATGAATGAGTGACTTGAAAATGAGAACTAAATAGATAGGGAAATAAAGGTCCATTTGGATACCAGAGTGATTCTGGTACTCAGGGTGGACTATGGCATTATAAAGATGGCTACCTATTTCTCCCGCTGGTGAAACTACCCAAGGCATATTAGCTCACTAGTCAAAGTAATAATGCCTCATTAGAATTTGTTGGACTATAAGTCCAGACAGCCAATTAACTGCCTTCTGGTTCAAAGGCAGTTCCACCTCAATTTACTACAATTTGAACCCATATTCTCTGTGCTCCTTGTGCACGCGCGCACATACACACACACACACACACACACACACACACACACACACACACCACATACATACACACAGGTATGTGTTAAAACAAAAGTAAAATCTATTTCCCCCTCCCTAAAAGCCTTCTCCCTGCCCCTAGACAACATTTGAGGAAAGATGAGAGAGAGAAAGAGGGAGAGAGTACTTAAAGTGAGAGAAATAACTCTCAGAGTAATTCTCTACTTTGAAACACCAAATATCTGCCATAGAAAGATTACTTTTTATAAGAGGAGGCTGAACTACCTTTAAGTGAAATGCTTGTTTTTTCACCACTCACAAGAATGGGGGTTCCAGAGCAGAAAAGTTCAACAATAATAAATGTAGCTTTTTTCTCTTCTGTTACATTTACATGATCCACTTTATTTCAGTAAGAATGTAAAAAGAATCCAAAATACAGGGTAAGGTAAATTAAAAGTCTTCTGGGTATAGACCAGGGAGTGGGATAGCTGGATCAAATGGTGTTTCCATTCCAAGTTTTCTAAGGAATCTCCATACTGCTTTCTAGATTGGTTGTACCAATTTGCAGTCCCACTAGCAATGTATTAGCGTGCCTTTTCCCCAATAACCTCGCCAACACTTATTGTTGTTTGTATTCTTGATAACTGCCATTCTGACTGGTGTGAGATGAAATCTTAGAGTACTTTTGATTTGCATTTCTCTAAATGCTAGAGATGTTGAACATTTTTTCATATGTCGATTGATTGATTGTGTATCTTCTCCTGAGAAGTATCTGTTCATCTCCTTAGCACCTTTATTGATTGGGTTGTTTGTTTTTGTGTTGTTAAGTTTTTTGAGTTCTTTATATATCCTGGAGATTAGTGCTCCATCTGATGTGTGTGTGGCAAAAATTTGCTCCCAGAAGGTAGGCTCTCTGTTCACTTCATTGATTGTTTCTTTTGCTGAGAAGAAGCTTTTTAGTTTGAATCCATCTCATTTATTGATTCGTGCTTTTATTTCTTGGGCTTTAAATGTCTTGTTAAGGAAGTCAGGGCCTAATCCCACGTGATGAAGGTTTGAGCCTACTTTTTCCTCAATTAGGTGCAGGGTCTCTGGTCTGATTCCCTAGGTCTTTGATCCACTTTGAATTGAGTTTTGTGCATAGTGAGAGATATGGGGTTTAGTTTCATTTTGCTGCATATGGATTTCCAGTTTTGTCAGTACCATTTGTTGAAGAGGCTATCTTTTCTCCAATGTACGTATTTGGCACCTTTGTCTAGTATAAGATAACTGTATTTAAGTGGGTTTGTCTGTGTGTCTTCTATTCTGTGCCATTGGTCTACATGTCTCCTTTGGTGCCAGTACCATGCCATTTTGTTACTATAGCTTTGTAGTATAGTTTAAGGTCTGGAATTGTGATGCCTCCTGCTTCACTCTTCTTGCTAAGGATTGCTTTGGCTATTCTGGGTCTCTTATTCTTCCAAATGAATTTTGGGATTGCCTTTTCTATTTCTATTAGGAATGACATTGGGATTTTAATTGGAATTGCATTGAATCTGTGTGGAGCTTTGGGTAGTATGGTCATTTTGACACTATTGATTCTGCCTATCCAAGAGCATGGGAGATCTTTCCATCTTCTAAGATCTTCAATTTCTTTCTTTAGTGTCCTGTAGTTTTCATTGTAGAGGACTTTCACCTCTTCTGTTAAATTAATTCCCAAGTATTTCATATTTTTTTGAGACTATTGTGAATGGGGTAGTTTTCCTAATTTCTCTTTCAGAGGATTCATCACTGATGTATAAAAATGCATTTGATTTATGGGTATTGATTTTAGATCCTGCTACTTTTCTGAATTCATTTATTAATTCTAGAAGTTTTCTGGTGGAATTTTTTGGATCCTTTAAATATAGAATCATGTTATTGGCAAATAATAATAGTAGTTTGAGTTCTTCTTTTCCTATTTGTATCCTTTTAATTTCTTTCATCTGTCTAATAGCTCTGGCTAGTGTTTCAAGGACTATGTTGCATAGCAGTGGCAAAAGAGGGTATCCCTGTCTTGTTCCCATTTTTAGAGGGAATGCTTCCAATTTTCTCCATTTAGGATGATGTTGGCCTTGGGTTTAGCATAGATAGCTTTTACAATGTTGAGCTTATATTCCTACTATCCCTAGTTTTTCTAGTGTTTTGAACATGAATGGGTGCTGTATTTTTTCAAATGCTTTCTCTGCATCAATTGATATAATCATATGATGCTTATCTCTGAGTCTATTGATATGATGGATTATGTTTATTGATTTCCATGTTGAACCAATCTTGCTTCCCAGGAATAAACCCCACTTGATCATGGTGCAATATTTTTTAAATACATTTTTGTATGCTATTTGACAAAATTTTATTGAGAATTTTTGCATCTATGTTCATCAGGGATGTTGGTCTGAAATCTTTTCTTTTCTTTTTCTTTCTTTGATGTGTCTCTGTCTGGTTTTGGTATCAAGGTGATACTAACCTCATAGGATGAGTTTGGAAGGGTTCCCTCCTTTTCTATTTCATGAAATAATTTGAGGAGTATTGGTATTAATTGTTTTTGGTAAGTTGTGTAGAACTCACCTGAGAATCCATCTGGTCCTGAGCTTTTCCTGGTTGGTAGGCTTTGGATGGCGTCTTCTATTTCCTTGCTTGAAATTGACCTTTTTAAGTTGTGTATGTCGTCCTGGTTCAGTTTGGGCAGATCATATGCCCCTAGAAATCTTTAGGTGTCTTTGAGGTTTTCTATTTTACTGGAGCATAAATTTTCAAAATAGTTTTTAATTATCCTCTGTATTTCAATAGTGTCTATCATGATATTCCCTTTTTTATCATGAATTGTAGTTATTTTGGTTTTCTCTCTCCTTTTCATTAGGGTGGCTAAGGGTTTGTCAATTTTATTTAGTTTTTGAAGAAACCAGATTTTTGTTTCGTCAACTTTTGAATTGTTTCTTTTGTTTTAATTTCATCCCTGATTTTAATTATTTCCTGTCTTCTACTTCTTTGGGTGTTGGTTTATTCCTCTTTCCTAGGGCTTTGAGATGTTGTCAGATCATTCATTTATTGACTTTTTCTTCTTTTAACTAATGAGCTTATTGCAATGAACTTTCTTCTTAGCACTGCCTTCATAGTGTCCCAGAGATTTTGATATGTTGTATTGGAGTTCTTATTTACCTCTAAGAATTTTTTTTATCTCTTCCCTGATGTCTTCTGTTATTCATACATCATTCAATAGTGTATTATTTAGTCTCCAGGTTTTGGAGTAGTTTCCATTGATTTCTAATTTTATTCCATTAATGGTCAGATAAAATGCAGGATAGTATCTCTATTTTTTTTTTTTTTTTTGATATTTGCTAAGACTTGCTTTGTGGCATAGCTTATAATCTGTTTTGGGAAAGGAACCATGTGCTGCTGAGAAAAAAATGTATTTGCTCATTGATGGATGGAATATTCTATGTTTGTTAAGTCTAAATTATTGATTATTTTATTGAGTTCTGTGATGCCTGTGTTTAGTTTTTGTTTGGAAGATCTATCCAGTGGTGAGAGAGAGATGTGTTAAAGTCACCTAGTATTATTGTATTGTGGTCTGTTTTATTCTTGTAGTTGAAAAGGGTTTTTTTGATATACATAGATGCCCCATTGTTTGAGGCATAGATATTTATGATTCTTATGTCTTGTTGATGTCTGATTCCCTTGAGAAGTATGAAATGTTCTTCTTTATCCCTTTTCACTAACTTTGGTCTGAAGTCCACTTTATCTGATATGAGGATGGAAACCCCTGCTTGTTTATGCAGTCCATGTGAGTGATATGTTTTTTCCCACCCTTTCACTTTCAGTCTGTGGATGTCTTTTCCTGCAAGATGAGTGTCTTGAAGGCAGCATATTGTTGGGTTTTTTTTTTTTTTTTCCTTTAGTGTAGTTCCTCTGTTTGCATATTTTCATTATTCATTATCATTTCCTCTTCATGGAATATTTTGCCAAGAATGCTCTGTAGTGCCAGCTTTCTTGCTGTAAATGTTTTTAGCTTTTTCTTTTAATCATGGAAGATTCTTATTTCATCATCAAATCTGAAGCTTAATTTTTCTGGATATAAGATAAGAATTTGTCATCCATTTTCTTTCAGAGCTTGGTATATGTTATTCCAGAATCTCCTGGCTTTGAGGGTCTGAGTTGAAAAATCTGCAGAGATCCAAATTGGTCTCCCACTATATGTAATCTAATTCCTCTCTCTTGTGGCCTTTACAATTCTATCCTTATCCTGTGTGCTACACATTCTTGTTACAATGTGCCTTGGTGTAGATCTGTTGTAATTTTGTACTTTTGGTGTCCTGTAAGCCTCTTGTATTTGATTTTCCAATTCATTATTTGTGTTTGGGAAATTTTCTGATATTATTTCATTGAAGAGATTGTACATTCCTTTGGTTTGAAATTCTGTGCCTTGTTCTATCCCAATAAATCTTAGATTTGGTCTTTTGATGCTATCCCATAATTCTTGGATGTTCTGTTCATGGTTTCTTACCATCTTCACTGTGTGGTCAATTTTATTTTCAAGATTGTATATTTTGTCTTTTATTATCTGAGATTGTATCTCCAAGTGATCTAGTCTGTTGGTGATGCTTTCTATTGAGTTTTTTATTTTGTTTATTGTTTCTTTCAAGAATTTCTGATTTTTTTCACAATCTGTAGCTCTTTTTCTGAAGAATCTTTTGCTACCTGTATTTGCTCCCTTATTTCTTTGTTGGTATGACTGATGGTTGCCTTTATTTGCTCTCTTATCTCTTTGTTGGAGTGACCAATTTTTGCCTGTATTTGCCCTCTTCAATCATTCTTTAATTCACAGATCACTTTAATCATTTACATTCTGAATTCTTTCTCTAACATTTCATCAACTGCACTGTTAATGGATCCTATTATTGTAGTATCTTGGTTTGTTTGGGGTACTTTCTTCCCTTGTTTTTCATGTTGATTATGTGTCTCCCTTTCTTGCAGTGCAGATCTGAGGTTTTGCAGTTTCTATCCTATGATCTTATAGTGACTCTACAGATTACCTGCACCTCACCTTGGAGTTCACTTCTAGTCCCCAGCAGGTGTCCCCAGAAGGACGCTACTGCAAATAAAGATGGTGGTAGTGGTAATAGAGGTAACTCAAAATGGCAGTGGGAGTGGCCCAAGATGGATGCAAACACTTTCAGAGATGGGGCTGAAAGGGTGGGACTTACAATGTCTTTGAGCTGATTTATCAGAGATGCAGCTCTGTGGCATGCTGAGCTGTGGCAGGCTACTGACTCCAGGCTGTCTGTTATCTCAAGGTGGAGGCTACTACATGGGGAGGGCTATGACAATGGTTGCAGTGTCCCAAGATGGATACGGGAAGGGAGTGACAGTGTGGACCTACACTCTGTGCAGGTGTGATTCTGGTCCTGAGCTCTCACAGAGACCTGCAGGAGCAGTCCTAGGCCTGACCTTGGCCTGGCTCCAGCAGTGGTCCAGGACCTGGCTTTGGCTGGGCTCCTGTGGAGGTCCATGGAGGTGGTCCTGGGCTTGGGCCTGGGCCTGGACTCTCACGGGTCCACAGGGGTTCTAGTGCAGAATCAGATAACACCTTTTGATAAGGCACAATTCATGTCTTTCTTCCAGAAGGCTTTCCTGAATCATCCTCGAACTTCACTAGAAACACATTTTTGTACTTCCATGACATCTTTCACATTGTTCCAATGTTGCATATCAAATTGAAATGCTTTTTTCTCTTTTATTTGGTTTTGAACTCCCCAAAGTAGATACTAACCTATTCGGAATCCATGTGTTCTCATTTCCCAACTCACAACCTAGCAAATAATATATGCTTAATAAATATCTGTTGGTTGAATGAATGAATGGCTTAACGAATAGTGAAGGAAAATGACTATGAGGCAAAGAAGAGAGGTCTTGTCCCCAAAGGCAATACTAAAATCTCAGAAGAACTTATTTCTACTAGTTTCCAGATAGTGTATGATGACAACTCAATAAATATTTATAAAAGGAACATTGAATTAAGACCTTTTTTTTTGTATGTCCAGGTTTACTATATTTTCAGAGAAAAAACCTTCTCTGTAGGAAACTCCTTATTTAATCTCTCTAAGTTTTGAATATCAACACAAGTAAATTCTAGTGACAACCCTGGAGCTTGTTCAATGGGATGACATTGGGCAAACCAATTAACCTCTCTCTTTTTTATCTATTAAATAAAAAAACAGATCCACGTACCTCTGTGTCTGTAAGTGCCTTGCTAAACTGAAAAACAAAGCCAGAAAAAAATTTAAATTATTAGCACAAAATAGTTGGTCAAGTAGCTTTTTGAAACTAAGCCAGAGAACAAAATTCTGGAATAAATATCTGATCACATGCATTTTGTGCCTCTAACTTATTGATAAAAATTATGTTTGCCATTCTCATCAGATAGCTAGTACACTAGCATTCTCCCCTATCTGTGAAGGTCAAGGTTCAGGGCTTGACTGGTGTCTCACCCATTGTGTTAATGTGTTCAGACACTGAGTTGGCATTTTGGACTGGTTCATAAAGGAATTGAAAAAGGTCAGGATTTCAGTTCTTATCTTCATTATTGGATTGTTTATACAACAGGCAACCCTGGGCTCTCTTCCCTATTCACGTTGCTTAGTGACAAGAATACCACTTTCTCTTTCCAGTAAAATATATTAAAAATAAAAAATAAAAAAAGCTGGGTCAAACTTCCTCAAAGTCTCAGGAAATGAGAAACCACAAACAAAACAATTTAAGATCTTTCTAAAGGTAATATGAACTTTACTTTTTCTGATAGATCTTTTGTGAGAGAGGGTGGGTGTGAGGATGTTGCACATTTTATATTCTCCTTAGGATAAGTATAGTAGCTGTGCAAACAAGCTATAGTCACTTCTATTGTCACCAAAGTCAGTTTGCTGGCCCCACTGCAGTCACCCTTGGGAGAATAAGTAAACGACAATATGTGTTGGACTTTCTCTCAAGATGAAATTCTGCATCTAAATTAGCTGAGTAGAGAAATCCATCACAAGGAGTACACAGGGTCACTCATATTCAAGACTATGAATTACAATCAGGAAACAAATGGTAAGGTAGGCCACCCATGGGAGAACAAGCTCATTGTCACACTGGGGTGTTCTCCATGTGAGCAAGATTGAAACCTGCAGGCACCATCCTGCTCTGGTTGAATGGATGTAAAGTGTAATAATAATGCCACCTGGCATGGCAGGAGAACATGATGCTCATTCACCATGACACAGCACTCAGCTAGCAGTTCAATTTTTCTGAATTATTATTTTATAGATGAATTAACAGAGACCCTAAGTATTCCCAGAATCCGACACAGCAGGACTGAAGTCTGATTCATGTGCTGGTGTCCTAGCCACAATGCATTTAGGAGGATAATCCAGTCTTACAGCCTGAAAAAGCCAGGAGCAACAGGCTGAGTCCTCACTCACTCCTTCTGATAGTGATTGAGTAACATGAAGAAGTCAATTGCCAGATGCCTTTCAAGATAAAAAAAAGAACATGTAGCTCCAAGAACACACACTTTAAGAATACGGATGCTACTTGACTTCTAATGGGGTTATAACCTAAAAAAGCCATTGTAAATTGAAAATGCTATAATTCAAAAATACATTAAATACACCTAACCACCAAACACCAGAACTTAGCCACATGGTAGAGCTGTAGAGTCCTGGTTCTTCCCCACAGTGATCAAGTGGCTGCCTGGGAACTACAAGTCACTGCTGCTGTTTCATGTCACATATCCCACTAATCTCACAAAAATCAGAAATCAAAATTTGAAGTACAGTTTTGACTGAATGCATTTCATTCTTACACCATAATAAAGTCCAAAATCATAAATCAAATCATCATAAGTCCAGAACCATCTATATCTTCCTTTATATTTCAGTTTACAGTATCCCATGGCAGGAAACTGAGATTTAAAACATGGCTAATAAAATAGAAGAACAAGAAGGACTATATGAGTAAGGATGGGTTTCATTTTTATTCAGGTATTCATTTGTTGCGTTAACTCCTCACAGCAATGTCTGCAGCCAGAGGTTGACTCTGCCCTTTGGTGCTCTAGCACCAAGAAAATAAGTTTTATAGAATTGGTCTCTATCAAAATAGAGGTGAATTGTATAATAGAATGACTTGGCTTTCGTGAAGGACCAGGAATGAATGAAAACGGGTAGCTCTGCCTATGTCCTTCAAAATGACACCTCTCTCAGCTTCATAAACCTCTCTGTAGCATTTATTTGAAAGCCACTCTGAATCTAGTCCACAGGAGGGCTAAGGTAGGCCTCAGTGGTAAAGCATTTGTCTAGCACACACCAGGCCCTGGGTTCAATGCTCAGCACCACATAAAAAGAGAGAGAATCTACCCCACTTAACATCTTATCTCATTGGTGACCTCCAGCAAATAACCTCACCTCACCAGTTCATCCCATGTAATAGCAAATAGCATTCAATGTTGAAGCTACAAATTCAGAAGCATATTCACACACACACACACACACACACACACACACACACACACACACACGTGAGTATGTGTGTGCATCCACAACTGATATATAGTGAATGACAGTCCCTTACATAGAATTCCCACTTAAATTTTCCACAATGAAGTCTTGGGTAGATAGGTGGTGACGGGAAAGTAATTTGAAATAGTGTATTTCTCTATTCAAATTTTCTCAGGCATATCAGAGTTTCTCTGCTTTTGCAAGAAAAAGGTTTTTTTATGCTCTTCAATTCATCTCATCATTAGGTAGATCCTCTCTCTTCTTTCTTTCTTATTTTAAATAGCCCTAATCCTCACTTTCTCCCCAATCAGTTTTTAAGGAACAGATTACTAACTTAATGGAGTCACATTTGAAATGCATTTGTAATGTATGAAGAAGCATTCAGAAGTATAAATTCTCTAAATAAAAGTGTCAAGTTCCTAGTAAAATAAGATGGATTTATTTTTCTTTTGTATATCTGTAGCATAATTCGTTTCCACCATTAAAAGTCTGGTGCAGAATACCAAGATTCATGTTTTTTTTTTCCCCTAGCAGAAAACATTAGATAATTCCTCCACTTAAAATGATTTAACTTCCCCGCAGATGGCCTAAGCAGGCTTGGGGTATGTTCAGAGGCTCTCAGCAAATTAGCTATAGTCATGTCCTGGGACGAGTAGACCCTTTGAATGTCTAAAGCAGATTATTTAAGAGAAAGAAGGGAAGTAGACCAGCACTAGAATAATAATTTTTAAAACCCTCTCCAAGCATTTGTAATGCTGCAAAATCTTGATTTAAAGAATGGCTTATTGTTTCACAGATGCAGATGCACCAAAAGTCACATCGTGTCTCTAAAAGCAACCACATGCTATAAAAGACAAGTAGAATGCACTTTGGCCATAAGGTGTATGTTAATGCTGTCTCTCACACTGTTCAAAAGCTATTCGACTATTTATTCAAATTAGGTAATGGGACCTAGCGCCCTGAGCCACCATTCCCATGCAAGAAGGAAAAAGTAGTCAGAGGATGATCATTCTACATAATCAAAAACTATTGAAAAGAACCAAGCATCTCCACAGACTAAGTTTAGCATTATAATCAAATAAAACTTAGAGTAGTACTTGGGGATACATACTTCATTATTATACATTATAAAATTAAGAATAAAAGTTGTGAGTTTATGTAAATTTAATTGGTATCACATTTATACTATTTTATCAGAAAGAATTGGATTCGTCTGCTAGTGACAGAGAATCCAAAAATAACAGAAGTATTAAAATGTTGCACACTTATTTATCTTACACAGAAAAGCATTCTGGCTAGAAGAGTTAAATCATCTTTCAGGAATAAGGGTAAGACAATGATTTCCAAGATTCTGGAATCAATCAAATTTTCCTCTCACAGGATGGAACTCACCGAGTAGGGTGACCAACAGACCTGGTTTGCCCAGGGATGTCCCATTTTCAAGTGAACAAGACAAGTTTGGTAGGGTATCTTCATCAAAACTCCACAAGTCCTTGAGGAATGACTTGTCCCTGAGCTGTCCTCTTCTCATTATCAGAGTCCTAGGCCAGAGGACTCATTCTGGGGATCCAACAAATCAGGTGTGGCCACTCCCCCCAAAAAACAAATGGAAAAAGAGTAAGAAGCAGGAAAAGAATTTAATCAATATGGTCATACTGGGAAGACAGGTGGGATCAAGCATCTCAGCCTTGTCTTTGGGGGTGTTGACATTACCTTTAGGTTTAACAGGGAAAAATTGGATCAGAGGATGAGTGGTATGCATAATTAAACTCTCTTGGTCAAACTATGACCTGGTTGACCATTCTCTTAGTTCTGCTTCTAATGGGTGGCTACTGAGAAGTCCTTATCACTTAAGGGGGAAATCTCCATCTGCTTTGCTGGATGTTTATCTATCAGACTTGTTATCTTGGAAGGTGAAGCAAGCTGGCTCCTATGAAAAAATTGCTCCTTCTTGTGGGCGAAGTCTTAATATGGGATTATCTGCCTGTAAGACTCTGCTGTTCCTGGAAGGTGTAAAACAATTACTAGAGACATCTGGAGGACATGGTAAAAGCTGGCAGTTGAATGTCCCTGAAAATCTTTAAAATAACTTTGTTAGTCCTATCTTAATGTTCTCAGTCTTGAAGGGGGATTAGGTAGATTAGGTAAATTTAGGTCTAATAAAGCTTGTATTAGCATGTCTAAGTGCAGAACTGACTGAAAGTTTAAGATAACAAAGAATACAGATACAAAATGAAGGTTCAGATGCTAAGCTTTTTATCATACTTTACCCATTGGACAACTGTAGGACCAAGTGAGGCAATAGTGCTTTTAGCAAAAGCAATTTCTAATTCCCGTAATAGTCTGGGCCTAGTGATAGTTCTTACCTCCCACATCACCTTCTCCCATTTTCACACTTGTGAAACACCCACTGAGAGTAAGGCAATGTCCAGGTCCACCTCACTCTGCACCTTGTTCCTAATAGGATTTGGTTCACCTGGGACAGGAGATGCTATTTCTTAAGCATCATTTTCTTTTACTCTTTCTTCCATGGGGATTTAGGTCACCATTAACTAAAGAAGGGGGAAAGGCCATGAGGACTCTGTCTGAACAATAGAAGTCAAAACCAAAGTCCTTAGTCATCATAATATTTGAAAAATATAATGGATGAATATGAAATTATGTAGAAAGATTTTCACAATATATTGATAAGTGGGAAAAATAAGTTTGTAGAACAATGCAAACAGTGTGATCCTACTCTAGAAAAGTACATGTAAAACATTTAGTTCATATATTGAGAGAGAAAAAAATACTGGAAGAACATACACCAAAATGTTAACCATTGTTACCCTACACAGTGGGATAGAGGGAGAAGCCACATGGTGGGGAAGGGGGTTCTGTTCTAAAACTACTACGAAGACAGAATGGAAGGCCTTGGCAGCAGATTTGATGTACAGAAGGAGGAAGGAGCAACCAAAGAGGACAGGTCACCTGTGAGTAGAGAACAGTAGTGCAGGTAAGAAAAACAAGGAAGCAAGAGGGAGGTGGCAGAGGCACAGGGGAGGGGTGGATTTGCTTTGGGACTGTGGTGCCTTTGAAGGAACATTCCCCACAAACAATTAGAATCAGAAGTAGAGCTCAGAGGAGAAAAAGTTCTGGAAATGCAGACTAGGAATTCAACCACCTAAGATTAAGGGTTGAAGCCCTGGGAAAAACAAAACCAGAGTATTAAAAAAAAAAAAAAAAGAGGACAGCTGGTGTGATGGCACACACCTGTAATCCCATCGACTGGGGAGGCTGAGCAGGAGGATTGCAAGTTCAAAGACAACTTCAGCAATGGCAAGGTGCTAAGCAACTCAGTGAGACCCTGTCTCTAAATAAAATACAAAATAGGGCTGGGGATGTGGCTCAGTGGTTGAATGCCCCTGAATTCAATCCCCAGTATCAAAAAATAAAAAAGGAAAATTACATTCTGTCCAAGACGGACCACTGAGCAACACTCACCCCTGAAGGGTAAGAGAACAGAAATTGAGCAACGGGGGAACAGGATGAGGGAGATGCTGGAGACAGCAGGTAAAATAAATAAAAGGTGGTGTAGAAGGGAAGGAAAAGTTCCAACTGCTTCTGTCTCGGCTGACCTGACCTATCACTCTGAGACCTGGCAAGATTTACAGGCAACTCATGAGGTCTCTCCCAGTATAGAGACATCTTTTATATGAGGAATTTTCATTTGCAGTAAAGACAAGCCTGAAACAATCCTCTCCTCCTTCCTCTCTTCTTTCCTTGAACCTCACTGAGTACAGAAAAGAAAGCAGGAGAAAAAACCAAGTCAACTACTGCCCTGCTTCCCTCTACCTAGAGCAGTTGGGAAAGAGGTGCACCAGTAACCTTGAGAAAAGTTGAGAGCTTTGGCTCTGACTCTGAATTAGACATACTAATTACTGATTAGAAGACCTTTCATTATCTGAAGGTA
Organism: Geosciurus inauris; assembly: GCA_004024805.1. Classification (NCBI taxonomy): domain Eukaryota; kingdom Metazoa; phylum Chordata; class Mammalia; order Rodentia; family Sciuridae; genus Geosciurus; species Geosciurus inauris. Next base: position 314,590 of record PVHX01000061.1, read on the forward strand.
ACCATAAAGGTCATGGTCATCTAAGAGGAAGAGACTAATTAGCTCCATGAAATAAAGAAGCAATGGAAGACAAAATAAAATTGCTTAATAATTACACCCTGGAATCCCACTTGTTCAATGTAATGGCTGTAAAAGGACGAAGACACTAAGACTGCTGCCTTTCCTTTAGGTAGTAGGATGTCAAACAGAATGTTTTTTTTTTGTTGTCTGGGAATTATAGTTAAAATTGAAAGCTGAAAATAGTCATACGATATGCCCCTAAATTCTAAAGAGAACAGACTCCATTGCAAGCCAGACACTTCTCTAAACCTATTTGACCGTGCTACCGTCAACCTACCATTTGCTTCCAAGCTATATCTATAAAAATTAGTTGGAATTGAGTGTTACTGACTCAGATGAAGGGTCTTTTCATTCTCTTCCCCCTCTAGTAGGTGAAAGAAAGGGCAATATATTCCTTTTCTGTTTACTTGCAGCAAATGCCCCCAAAGTTATTGGCTTAAAACAACAGAGAGTCACTAGCTCACAGTTTAGAAGTTCAGGCACACTGTAGCTGGTTTCCTCTGTTCAAGATGTCACAAGGCCGGAATCAAGGTGTCACCTGATGCTCTGGGTCCTCTTCCAAGTTCATGTGGTCAGTGGCAGAACTCAGTTTCTTACAGACTGAGGTTCCTACATCCTTGTCACCTGTTAGCTGGGATGGCTTTTTGGGGCCACCCACATTCCTCACCACATGCCCCCCTTCATCTTCAACACCAGCAACAGAGATCCTTCATTGAAGGATCTTCAAATCTCTTTCCAAGACTTCAAATCTCTTTCCAAGAACCCAGACCCTTTTAAGCACTATCCTGATTAGGTCAGACCACCCCAGATAATCTTTCTTTCTTAAAGTCAACTGTGCCATGTGACATAACCTACTCTTGGAAATAAAATCCACCATATTCATAAGCTTGCAGGGTGTTCACACCAGGGGCTGGGATCTTGAAGCTGTCTTACAATTCTGCCTGACACAGGTCTTCCCTCCAAACAGCCAAGCACAGGGAGGCTCTAACATGATGGTTTATGAAGAGTGAGGGTGAATGCAGGTAGAGTCACAGGCATGTGTTCCTCAGCTGGACAGCCTCTGATGCAGCAGCCTTGCTGCTCTGCACACAATGCCCTTCAGAGAGACAGAGTAGGGCACACAGCAATAGTGGGGTTTGCATTCCATCCTGTGGCATCATTGGGATGTGTAAGCTGCTCTGAACATTGCAGAATGCAGTCAGTCTTGATCAGGCTTCCCAGGATAATTTCGGAGAGGCTGGGGCTTGCTGGGGCTGTGCCAGAGCGGGAGGAAGCTGAGAGGTGCAGTCATAACATCAAGCCAGGTAAGTGCCCCACATCAGAAAACTGCAAGCCCATCACCCTTCAAGGCACCCACCTCAAGGCACCCACCTTTCAGGCAGTCTTCTGATGCTTCCACATAGGAGCCATCAACATCCAGGAGAGACAATAGCAATAAATAAATGAAAGCATTGGCCCCTTTTCCCTAATCATACCTGTCCCTCCATCTCAATCATACAAAGGCTATAAGCAAGAGGTGAAAGAAATGAAAAAGCCAACTCCTCCCCCCTCCTCTCTACCCACAGTGCCTGGACTGTTTTCAGGGAAGAGAGTGAGTGACATGATCCCTAAATTTGGTAATGTATTAAATATTTTTAAGGTGCTGGGGATTGAACCCAGGGCTTCATGCATGCTAGGCGGGCACTCTACCATCAAGCCACATCTCCAGCCCAATATATTAAATTTTAATCTGGACCCTTTTACATTTTTTGGATATCAGATAATAACTGAGACACTATGGGGTCTATCATTAAGATAAAGGAAATACAAATTCAACAGAGCATGTGGAGAGGTTTCATTTAGAGAAAAAATAAGTCTATTTCATGCATGTTGCCTACCAAATTCATACTGGTTAATAAATCAGTTACAGTTCAGTACAGACACTCTGAGCTCTTAACAGAGAGGTCCGAGCTTTGGGGAGTGCACGTACGTGGTTCCAGTTACCTTGAAGAGTGAGAAAACACTCCAGAGGCCTTGTCACCAGCACCCAGTCACCAAGAGCTAATAAACTGGGAGTCTCAGAAGTGTGTGTGAGTGTGTATGCATGAGTATGTGTTTACAGGTGAACATGGGTAGTACCCGTGTGTGTGTCTGGAATGTGTATATCTGTGGATAGTGAGTGTGAGGGTATGCACATGAGTGGGTGTGAGAGACACACAAGAGTGACAGTGTGATTGTGGATGTTTTCAGTGGTGCCACCAGGAGGTGAAAGGCCCAAAACTAAAGAGGAAGGAATGAAACTTAAGATAGTGCTATGAGCTCTAAAAATTTGAAAAATAAAAATATGAAATACAAAATTAAAAGAAGTGGGGTGGGTAAGGTAAAAGGTTTACTTACAATTTGGATTCTGGTATAGGCACCAGGGTCTCAGTCTAGAGAGAAGAAACGCAACTTAGTGTCTGTTCCTGTGCTCTCGAAGTTGCTCACTTCACCCTCTCCCAGGCCATCTGTCTTTCTGCTCATTTAATAATTTCCACAGCTGCTGTGTGATCTAACTACTGCTGTACACTGAGCCTAGTTCGTTCCATGTGTCCTGCTTCCAGGGAGACTAATAGAAAGAAACCACACCATGGTCTTCCCAGCAAACCTGGGACAGCTAGCAGATCTGGTCCCTGTGCACTGGCTGCTGGAGAGAAGGCAGGTACGCTGCCATCTATGTGGGATTTTTTTCCCTTTGTCTTTTCCTTGTCTTACCAATATCGTCTTTCTCCGATTTCTGAAGAAACCCATTTCTTTCCTATTTCCCTGGATCTTTAAAGAAAGAAAGAAAAAAGCAAGGCCTAAAATGTGATGATATTCATTTTAGGCACAGATAGTTGTACAACAGCTTTAGATTCCACAAAGAGTACGGCTTCTATTTCTGTCAGTTTTATGTCTCACTGAAACCATTTTGTGATTATTTCTTGTCCTCTGTTTTCCCCACTGAATGACTTAAACGCTGCTCCTGAGAGGCAGCTCTTTCTAGAATATCACAGTTTATTGAGTTCACGAGAATTGTGATCATCTGCAGCACCAACCTTTACAGAGAGAATCATAGGCACTTTAATTCCAATTTGCTGACTTGCAGAGGAAGCAATTTCTCCCCATTGTATTCCTTCATCCAGGAACATGAGCAATCAAGATGTCACAGTCTTAGAGTTGCAAGGGTTCTCAGCTAGCACTTGTGCCAATTCTGTTGTTTTGCACATGAGGAAACCGAGGCCTAGAGAAGTTAGTTACTTGTTAACTCGTTGCCCAGTAGTGAAGCTGCAATTAGTGCTTGGCAATCCTGATCTCAATCTAATGCTCTTGTCTTGCCTACATGCTGCTTTGCAGATGCTGGTCATCTTTATAATAAATTATAGCACATTTGCCCAAATATTGACCCTTCAAAACTATAGGCAAAGTAATTTCTAGATTGTCTTCATTGGATATACAATTTAGAACTTTCTATTAAGCTCTAAATTGGTACCAAACATTGTGCTGTCTTATGCAAATGAACACAGTTATTGCTGGTTGCCATCTTTCTAGAAGCTATAAAATGTAAGGTATTATTAACTGGAGAAAAAGGTAGAACACTGGCAAAAAGAAATCTATTGCAAAGAATTTATTCCTCCTCAGTGTAACCATGGAAAATAGGCTGGTCAACATTTTAATTCACAAAAAATAAAATAAAGGACTTGGTGAATTCTCAGTTGCTGAATTAGGTGACTGGCAAGAGAATTTGATATTGGTATGTAACATACCACTATATTTGGTGTATTATGTGCTTCATGTGTGTTAAATGAAAATTAGAATGAAGTTGGGAGGCAATCAGGTGATGGAGGGGAAAGCAGGAAGAAATGAGATACAGAGATAATGAGTGCTCCACAAGTCGAGTCTCATCTGCCCACCTGGCCACAGAGAAGGCAAGCCACATTGTACACACCATAACACATAAGCAGCAGTTTAAGTCTAGCAGTCAACTGTTATAGTTCTTTCTTCCTCCCTGTTACTTTGGCAAAATACTCAACCCAGCACAACCCAGAAAAAGAGCTTAATGTTTGTTTATTTATTTACTTTAGGAATTAAGAAAGATTCTGCATTCTCTAGTTTTTGGTGAGTTTGACAGGTCTCAGGGGAATTGCTACTTCCTAATCCTGACCAATTTTTCCTGACCCTGGAGGTGAAGAGAAATGAACATCCAATGCACCCCCAGAGGAGGGAAGAACAGCCACAGAGTCCTGAATGTGCCCTGCTTGATCAAGTGCACCTCCATCTGGTACTGAAAGTAATCAAAGCAAAACACCAAAGACTGAGGAATGTCTCCTGGGCCGAGTGACATCAAACCAAGCACAGAGACCCCCTCCAGGAGGTGTTTAAGTGAGTCTGAGGAATCAAGGTATTCTAATTAAACACATAGTTTGAGAGAAGTGTAAAGTACTTGGCAGAGAATCAGTGAAGTAGGAAATTAATAAGGTTCAAACCTAATGTTAAGTCTGTCTCCTGAATGCCAAAACCCAACAAAACGCCTTCAGTTCTGTTCTAATTTAGTGAAACCATATTCGAGGGTAAAGAGTGGCAAGGGATCCAGTTGCAAGGCCTGTGTGGCTGTTGGCTGTGTCTTTCCTGTTGAGCAAATGTCAGGGCAAGGCAAAGATGGGGTGAGGTGGGAGAAGCTGCCCAAGTTGGTGCAGGATCCGACATTGCCTTGACTTAAAATGTTCATTGTATGTTCTTTTCAACCAATTTTAATTTTAAAAATCATCTAAAATGTAATTTATCTTGACTGTTCAGTTATTTTGAACCCCCCCCCCAAATTTAGTGCTACATGAATCTTTTGTTACACTCTAGTCTCAGCATGTTAGGGAGCCTAGTAGATACAAGTGACATAAAGTAGATAAAAGTAACCATCTTATGCATTAAATTGTGTCCCCTGTATTAGTCAGCTTTCTGTTACTGTAACAAATACTTTTGAAATGAATAAACTGAAAAAGAGAAAAGGTTTATTTTGGCTCATAGTTTCAGAAGTTTTAGTCCATGGTGACTTGGCCTTGATGCTTTGGGCCTATGGAAGCACAGTGCATGATAGCAGAAGCTTGAAATTGAGGAGACCTGTTCACCTCATAGAGGTCAGGAAGCAAAGAGAATGACAGGAAGGTCTGGGATCCCAATAACCCCTCAGGAGCATGTCTCCCAGTGACCAAACTTCCTTTTAGTAGGCTTCGCTTCACCCTTATCGCTTAAAAGGGTGGGCCATGTGGGCCTACTCGACGAGTTGGGGGTCCAGAGAGACGGAAAGGGGTCCCCGGGGAAGCCAATATGGGGTCTCTCTGGACGGTGGCAATCCACGGGGCCACTCTCCCCAGGTCCCGAGGTGTAGGTAAAAAATGTGCTCTGCCAAGGGGCTGGGGTCATGGCGCAGCGGTAGCGTGCCCGCCTAGCACGCGTGAGGCACTGTGTTCGATTCTCAGCACCACATAAAAATAAAATAAAGATATTCTGTCTACTTACAACTAAAAAATAAATATTTAAAAAAAAAAATGTGCTCTGCCGAGTAAGACGCAGAAACACCCAGAGCGAGAAGCAGGAACACTGGAGTGAGAAGCAGAAAACACCATTTATTCCAGAAAGTATAGAAACTTAAATACACTCTTGGACTAACCGGTCCAAGGGCACAAACAAAGGGGTGCATTCTGGCAAGAGCAGTCTATTAGCATAGAATGGGGAAAGATGGAAGGGAGGGGTTGAGGGTGTTGGAGAGTGCTCCTACTCTCATAGCTCCACAGGCTGGAACCAAGGGCCTTTGAAGGACATTCAAAATCTAAACTATAGCATTCCCCCCAAAAGATATTGAGGTTCTGATATCCATTATCTCCCTTAGAAGATGACCTTCTTTGTAAATAAAGTTCTTACAGATGTAGCTAGTTAAGATGAGATCATACTGAAGTCAGATGGGCCCCAATCATATATGACTAGTGTCCTAATAAAAAGGGGACAGTGGGACACAGACACGTGAACAGGGAGGACACCATGCTAATTTGAAGGCAGAGATCAAGGTTGTACATCGATAGCAATGACTGGCAGAAAACCATTAGATGCTAGGAGAGGGGCATCAAAGAGATTCTCCCTCACAGCCCTCAGAAAAAAACAATCATGCTGATACCTTGCTCCTGGACTTGGAGACATCATAATTGTGAAATGGTAAATTTCTATTGTTTGAGTCACCCGGTTTGTGCTACCTTGTTATGGCAGCACTAGCAAACTAATACACCATCCTTGGTCTTAATGAGAGACAGAGTACCTTTGTTATCTATCAGTCAGAGGTGTAGCCAGAGAAGATCAGATCAGCTCTCAGCCCAGAGATGAAACTCCATTCATGATGAATCACATCCAGATAAGCCCATCACAGGATGAACATATTCTAGGTCAAAAAGGCATGGAACACCCTTACCCTTCTGAACATCTCAGCTCAGCAACACGGTGCACTTGTAGAGAATCAATTGATGGCTGTGTGATCCTGTGGCTCACTGGGAGCTGCAGCTCACTGACACTTCTGAGGATTGCAAAAGAATATCACACCACATATTGCTAGCCTGGGAAAGGGTCAAAATTCAAACTTTGAGGTGCAACTTCTACTGAATGTGCATTATTTTTGTACCATTGTAAAGCTGAAAAATCCTAAGTCTGGGATCGTCTGTATATCAAGCCAAATCCAGAAGCTAAGGTGATATGGACCAGAGGTAAAAGCCAGCTCACTGGATGGAAGTGAGGCAGAGTGAGATGCAGGTCCATGATCACCATGAGAACATGGCAAACCCATAAAAATGCCACAGCTAAGTAGGTCAGAGGAGAAGAACACCCTGAGGACAGGTAACTGGTCAGAACAAGTGGCAACAGGGAGAGTAGGCAGGGAAGGGAAATGAGCAATCCACCAGGACAACTGCTTCCTCCTGGGAGAGCATGTATATGTATTTGACTCTGAGCCCTGCACCTATTAGGTGCTCAGCTGGGTACCAGTTGCTTTTATTAGAAAGAATGTGTCTTGAAAGAGGAATTAAAAGTGAATGGAAGCCAGGCTGGGGTATATCAGAACACAAGGAAAAGGAGAGGTGTGAATGATACAACCTCCTCTTAAAATTCGTTTTTCTGAAGAATTTGCATTTGATGTTGTTTTTTCTTTCAGTGTTGTAGATTGTGTTTGATTTTTTTTTTTTTTTAAAGGCAGGAAGAAAAGGAGAGAGGAAAGAAAAAGGGAGAGGAGAGAGAAAATGTAAGATCCCCAGTGTCTCATTTCAGACTTGCTCTATAGAGGAGCAAACTCCTGTCCACATCTTAGATTCTTTCCACACCCTTTGACTTGATCCATAGGAGTAGAGAGGTCTCCTTTTGAAAGCTTGATACTTATGGCCAGGGTTCCTGAGTTAAAGATTGGTTCCCTTGCAAAGCATGGCTTTTGTTTTCACCTGCACTTTCTGGATTGCAGCAGTTGATATGATAAGAGGAACAGGATTGTTTTTTATCTTGGGGAAGGAGGTCTGACATCTCTCCCCTGTCAAGAGGAGCCCTGCCATCCCAAACCACTGACCTGCCCATAAGCTAAGGGGCTTGACTACATCAGCATTGATCACAGCCACTATGCAACAATGAAATTAGGCAGCATATGTTAATGAAAATCCATTAGAATCACTTACTTTACTTGCAAAGAAATCTTTTTCTCATCATGTTAAAGTTCCCCATTAATTCCTTGAAACTTGCCTTTAGTTCCAAATTTTAGCTTTACAACATGAGTTGGTGTCTCCCTGTCTTGCTTCTTGGCTAGGTCACTAGTGTTTGTAACTCTCTTTGGTTCAAATTGCACTTAGGTCCTGGCTCTTGTTTATTTTGGAGAGAAGAGCCAGAGATAAATAGGAAGGAATTCAGGAAGGAAGAAATAAAGGCCAAATTTTGACTCCAGCCTAACAAAGTGTCTAAAGCAGCTTCAGTGCTGGGATAAAAGTCTTCATACACAAATAACAACACTACCCGTTTTCAGTTGGCTTACATGCCATGGATGCCATTCATTAGAACCTGGGCTAAGTGATGAAATAAACTAACCACTAAGTGTGATCCTCACTCACATTTAACAGCTACCATTTAAATGAAAATAGAAAATTTTTAAGGTTTCTGAAAATTAATGTATGACAGTTGTTTGTTTTTTGTTTTGGAGGAGTACAAGGGATTAAACCCAGAGTCACTTTACCACTGAGCTACATTTCAGCCCTTTTTAAAATTTTATTTTGAGACAGGCTCTCACTAAGTTGCTTAGGGTCTTGCTAACTAGTTGAGGTTGGCCTCAAACTTGTGGTCCTCCTGCCTCAGCTTCCCAAGTCACTGGGAGTATATAAAACAATATTTTTCAAGTAGAGCTCTATGGATCAGAATCTCCTGGGGTAATTATTTAAAATGTACATTTCTGCTTTCATCCCACCATATCAACTGAACTAGGATCTCTGGTAGTGAGTTAAATAAAGTAGTTTTTTTGTTTTTGTTTTTTTTCCCAGTGCTGAAGATCAAACTCAGGGCCTTGCCCATGCAAGGCAAGTACTTGGCTACTGAGATATAGCCTCACCACCTACAAAAACTGAATTTTGAATAAGCTCCCATGTGATTTTTATGCATCCTGAAGTTTGAGGTCTAAAATATTATGTTTAGCACATTACGAGCAGTTATCATTTTAGGTTAAATCTTGACTGTCCCTCAGATGACCATATATTGAAGACTTAGTGTCCATTCTATGTTGTTACTGGAAGCAGTGGATCCCTCAGTAGATGGGGCCTAGTTGGAGGAAGTTAGATCATTGGGAGCATGACTCTGGAGGGTATTTTGGGACCAGGCTCCTTCTTGTCCAGGTCTTTGCTTCCTTTCTACCATGAGATGAACAGCCTCATTCACCACACACTCCCTGCCATGATGTGCTGCCTCACTGGAGCCCACAAGCAATGAGATCAACTGACCATGGACTGGAACCTCTGTAATCATGAGCCAAAATAAACCTTCCCTCCTTATAAGTTGTTTATCTTAGGTATTTTGTTACAGTGATGGAAAGATAAGTAACATCAGTATTTTCTTGCCGTGAGCACAAGAACTGTAGTAAGCCTTCTTTGACCATTCTCCCATGGGCTTCTCTTCCACCCCCACGTTTGCCTACTAAGTTAAATGGTTTTACTTGTCTCTTCCTCAAAGTTCTCCCCTAATCCCAGACTCAGATCTGATATTTCAGACATTCTAGTATAGACCTGAGTGTTTATAGGATTACATGGACAAAATAATTACCTGAAGCTCCTCACAGTTAAAAGACTTCAGGTCTATAGATAGAGACTCAATGCCTAAAAAGTTTAATTAAATTGAATAGCATTGCTTTGTAAAACCAAGAGAGGGTCATCTTCCTTGAAGCAAAACATTGGTGACCATTAAATCCATAAAGGGTAAAGGGCAGACATTCCATCATCCTGTAAATCAATGGTTCAACTGGAGGCAATTTTGTCATCCTAAGAAACACTTGGCAATATCCGAAGGCATTTTGGATAGCCACACTTAATGCTGCTGGCACTCACTGGGCAAAGGATAAGGACACAGCTTAACATTCTGCAGGGCCCAGGACAGCCCCCAAAACAAGGAAGTATCTGTTCTAAAATATCAAGTGCCAAGGTTGAGAAATCCAGCTATAAATCACAAGGCAGTTATCAAAAAAGGTCAACCAGATTTTCTAAGATTAGATGAAAAATGGTGACATTAGAGATAAGAAATGTTGTAGATAAACTGTGAATCAAGAAGCAGAAACTAGAGATGATTGTAAGGGAGGCACAAGAACAAGGTTTGTAGGTCAGTGGTAAAGCACTTGTCTATCGTACACAAAGCCCTATGTTCCGTCTCCAGCACAGAAGACAGAGAGAGAGAGAGAGAAAGAGAGAGAAAGGAAAGAAGAAAAGAGAGAAACTGAAGGGAAGGGTTTAGGGGTTTGACAATTGAAAGAAGGGAAAGGAAACTTATACTGAATACCAATGTTATAGACACTGTTATTTTCGAAGCAGAATTAATTCACCTCTTATTTCAAAGTGATATGGTTTAAGTGAGGTGTATGATTACTAACTCAACACATCCCAGCCAACCTTGCAACTAGATATGCTTTCCTGACCAATTTCTTACCAATGGCATGTGAGCTGGAGTGACATGTATAACTTCCATCTTAAAAGAAAAATGTATTCTCATATTTGTTTTCCTTCCTCTTAGTGAGCGGGAACACACACATGCCCATAACGCAGCCTTGGCCACAGACAAGGATATGTCCTAGAGCAAAAGTCAGCAAATCATTTTTTAAAGAACTAAATACAAATATTTTAGGCTTTGTGTTCCATTTGGTTTTTACTGCAACTACTCTTTTCCACCCATTAAAAAAGTCATAGATAATATGTTAACAAATGGGCATGACTGTGTTCCAATAAAACATTATTTACAAAACAATCTGAGGGCCATTTTCAAATTTATTTTTATTTTTATTTGTGTCTTTCCACATTTTTATTGGTGCAGTATAGTTGACATAATGATGGGATCTGTTGTTACATATTGTACATGCACACAATATAATAATAGAATTTGGACACTATCACTCCTCAGCACTTCCTTTCTCCCTCCCCTCTTCCCACCCCCTGGTCCCTTTCCGCTACTACTCTCCCTTTAATTTTTGTGACATCCCCGCCTCCACACACACACATGCACCTTCTTTTCCTTTTTCTTCTCTAGCTTCCACATATGAGAGAAAATATATGACCCTTGACCTTCTGTGTTTGGCTTATTTCACTCAATATAATGGTCTCAAGTTCCATCCATTTCCCTGCAAATGACAAAATTTCACTTTTCTTTATGGATGAATAAAACTCCATTGTGTATATATATATCACATTTTCTTTATCCATTCATTCATGGATGGACACCTAGGCTGGTTCCATAGTTTGACTATTATGAATTGTGCTGCTGTAACACGGGTATGTGTGTATCACTATAGTATGCTGACTTTAATTCTATAGCAGGGTGGCCATGACCTCGGCATATCAGGTTCCTGTCCAGGAGGTGTGAGCTGCCTGGGAAAATAAAAAGTCTTAAATAATCGGTAAGAAATAAAGACAGAGCCAAAAGTTATATTTATAAACTGATGGATCTTCCAGTCCTAATGGAAACTGAAACTGAACAACTGGCCCCCATTATTTAAGGGAGAGTACATCAAAGGCAGGGATAAGGTTCCAGCAGGAGTCTTGTTTGGGTGCTTGCTTGCTTCTAGGTGTGGCAGGCCTCTTGAAGTAAACAAGTTAATTGACATTTGGCAAACCACACTCATTTCCAAGAAGCTGTCTGGCTCCAGCGGGTGACTCCCATCCCTGGAGCTGAGCTAGAACTTGAGCAGTGGGCTAGGCAGGGCCTCATGGGAATCAGGCATTCTCCAACCAGTGGATTCCTACTGGGAGTTTCTGATACCAGGCTTCCCTGCCTAATGGCTTCAACATTGCTCAGTCCACACATGGGTCATGGATGGCTTCCTGCATAATTCTTTCAGATAAATACTGAGGAGTGCTATAGCAGGACCATATGGTGGTTCCATGCTTAGTCTGAGGAAACTCCATACTGATTTTCATAATGGTTGTATCAATTTACAATCCCACTAACAGAATAAAAGCATTTTTTTTTCCTCCACATCCTCTCCAGCATTTATAATTGTTTGTATTCTTTTTTTTTTTTTTTTTGGTACCAGGGATTGAACTCAGGGGTACTCAACCACTGAGCCACATCCCCAGCCCTATTTTGTGTTTTATTTAGAGACAAGGTCTCACTGAGTTGCTTAGCACCTGGCCATTGCTGAGGCTGGCTTTGAACTCACGATTCTCCTGTCTCAGCCTCTCAAAGTGCTGGGATTACAAGCGTGAGTCACCACGCCTGGCTTATAATTGTTTGTATTCTTGATGGCTGCCATTCTGACTGATGTGAGATAAAATCTCAGTGTTTTTATTTGCATTTCCCTAATTGCTAATGATGTTGAACATTTTTCATACATTGTTGGCCCTTTATATTTATTTTTCTGAAAGGTGTCTGTTTAGTTCATTTGCCTATTTAATAATTGGGTAATTTGGGAGTTTTTTGGTGTTAAACTGTTTTAATTATTTGTATAGTCTATATATTAATCCTCTGTCAGAGAGTAGCTAGCAAAGATTGTCTCCCACTCTGTAGGTTCTCTCTCCACATTTGAGGGCCATCTTTTGTATAACACTACCCTAGCAGATGACAGAAAAACAAGAGAAAAGGATTATAGGCCTCATGAACTTCATGAAGTAAGCTACTCCACCAACTTGAGCCTTTACTAGGGACTGTTAGCATGAGAGAAAAAATAAACATATTTATTCTTTAAACACTACAGCTTTAAAAGTCTTTGTTACCGCCACTTAACCATTATCCTAACATTATGATTTTTAGACTGTTAGGCACCTTATCTATTTTTTTATTTAACCTTTACCAAAAGATGTTGAGACAAGTATTATTCCAACTATTTTAGAAATAAGAAACCAAGGATCATAAAAAACAATGCTTTGCCTAAGGTAAAAAACAGCAAAGCTGGGATTTGCTATTTGAATTTATTTTTAATTACTTCTTATGAACTCTTTGAACATGATTACAAAAAATGTCCATAGCACCACCAAATGTGATTTGGGGAGGGGGTAAATAAGATTCTGGACTCTCTCCACAATACTGTGCTACCTCACTAGGGAAGTGGCTAGCATGAAAATCACATGCAAAAGAATCATACAGATTTCTCCTAGTTATCAGGAGACTTCTAGTGTGTCCTTCTTTTTAAAAATTGATCAAGACATGTTTTTGGGATCCGAAATGATTTGTGTCATCCCTTGCTCTAAAGAAAGACAACTATACCAAGGGGAGTGAATTCTCATCCATGAAGCATACAGGAGCTGGCCTTCCAAAATCAGCCACAGTCACCCAATTCACCTGCACCCCTGGAATCACTTGACTCTTGCCTTTAACATGGTAAGAACAAATACTACATGGATTATGATTCAGGAGGCTGAGAGGCAGTCAGATGCCTTCTAATTAATAAATCTAGTCTATGTAACTGGAATAAAATATTTTGAGTGTTCTTTTATTTTAGCTTTTTATTTAAATACTCTGTGACTACTGACTCCTCTGTGTGCCATGAATCATGCACTGAATAAGTGATTTAAAGTAACTTCTAGATTATGCCCAGGAGGGCCTGCCAATATGGCTTGCTATCAATTGCCACTTTATATCAAGGCTAATGGAATGAAATGTAATATGAAATTCTGGTTTGGAGAAAAATAAAAGAGTGGTTGTCCATTGATTAAATTTACCTGAATGTCTGACATATTCATCGACCAAATGGTATATTTCTGAATGAGTCATGTGCTTTTAAGAGTCTGCCAGTAAAATGCTGCTTGCATTTTAGACCAAACACTGAAAATATTTGTTCCCTAAGTTAATGCCTAGGACCCCAGGTACTGGGAACTTCAAAAACTCCAAACATGTCCACTCAGTAGTATGGGACTTGATCAACCTTATCTGTCCACTGCTGAGGACTCCAATCCAGTGGACTTAAACCACAGACCAAAATGGTCCTTGAAAATAAATTAGCCCAAAACTCACATCTCACAGATGAGGAAAATTTTCTGCTCTACTGTCTGCATCAGCTTCTAATCACCACAAACTCAGTGTCTTTAAACAACACAGATATATCAGTTTTATAGCTCCAGATGTCTATAATGGGTCCACAAGGCTTGGTTTCTTCTGGAAAGCCCATGGGATAGCACCATCTTTCTTCCCTGACTTCCCATCTCCCCATCTCAAGAACTTCAATTGTCATATCCACAGAGTACCTTGGCCACATAAGATTACATATTCACAGGTTCTGGGAATTAAAGACATTTTTGGAAGAATGTAATTCTGTCTTCCATGCTATCAAAACAGTTAGTGTTGTAAACAAGCCACTGAAAGTAGTGGTCTTCAACCTCAATTGACATATATTTGGGTATTTTGTCAATCTCTGGCCAGTGTAGCAGTAAGAGCTGAAAGCATGTGCACAAGAATCAGGGGCTTATTCTGGGTCTGACTCTGCCAATCACAAGCTCTGTAAACTTGTATTGCACCACTCACAAATTGCTGATGTTACTGAAGTATTTAAACCTTGGAGGAAGTGGCAGGAAATGAGGCGGGGGAGATAAGATAGTAGAACTGAAAAGTTTTGCTAAAGAACTTCATACAATATATGAAAGCAGAGATTTTCTTTGCTTTGCTTGCCTTGAAACTTTAGGGCCTAGAATAAGGTTACTGTGAAAAATGATTGATGAATGAATGAGTGTTTCAATTTCACCAACAGATTCATCTTAGAATTGACCACAGTGTGGAGTCAGGGTTCAATAAATATTTGTCTATGTCAGTGAATAAAAGAATTAATTAATTCTGCTAGATATGTGGTTTAATGACTTCTAGTATTTCCTTTTCAGTAAACAATACAAACTCAGATGCTCAGTGAGAGAATGAATGATTAGTCTACAAGACACAGAGGATGGTTAATCCTATAATGATTACCATAGGGAATTTTGGACAAGTGTGGCCAGATTTTCTAATTTTTTTTTGATCTAAAGAGATTCCCCAAATTCTAATTTCCATATGAGACCACCAGTTTTTATATTTTTCCTCAAATTATTTTTAACACCATTCAGGACAACTGAAATGTCTGCCAGCCAAATTCAGTTCAAGGTCCTCATTTTGCTGTCTTTTCTTGAGTCTTTTTTAGTTTTCAGGGCAGTAAAAGGCTTATAATGAAATAACCTTGAACTGATATCAGAAATAAAAAAAGGAAAAGAGAGAAGTATGGTTTCAGAGCACCCACACAAATACACAAAATGACAAAACTTAATAAGAATATCCATGTTAGGCTCTTCCTCCAAAAATTTTTTTTTAAACTTGAGAGGAAAATGGTGATAATTTAGAGCAGGCAGGTCTGCAGTCAGACCCCAGCATCTATAAACATAGCCCTCTCTTTGTGAGGCATGAGGTGTTGTTGGTATATTAAACAGGGCCCAGGGACCCTGGATTCCTAAACTCCATTTATATCTTTAACTTGCCATTGTAAGGTAAGAAACAATTTAGAACTTATCATGTATACTACTTTCATATTTGATGTGCACTACTTGTTTATTGCTTGTGTATATATTTTATTCAAACATATGTAGTTTACTTCCTAAAATTCATGATGACATAATTACCAACCCAAACTTCTATATCCCTGGTGTCCTCTCAGATTTGCAGATTCAGTATGAAGTGGTTGCACTTCCAGGTATAAGCTTAAGGAGATGGCACTTCAGATTAGGTAATTCCTACAGTCTCATCCTTCAGTAGAGAATGGTAAAAACTTCCAGTTTGCAGTCTCAACTTTTATGGCAACTATCAGGTATCTATGAATGAGTTAGTGAGGCTTTCTGGGCCTCAGCTTCCATGTCTGTAGAATAAGAGAGCTGGTTATGAAATAGCTTGCAGGTCCTCCCTGATGTGGTAGTGTTTGATACTATGATTCAGCCTCACTGGGTGATGCCGCCTGCTTCTTCATGTGTCACACACTCCAATGATGTCCACCAGTGTCTACCAACAGTAGAAGCTATAAGGAGGTGCAAATATCTAAGCAAGGAGATCATCGAATCCACTTCCTCAGCATTCTCACTTGACCTAATCAGGTTTATCAAGAGTAGCTTCCATAGCAATCCTCCTGACAGGTGCACCAATTATTTGTACCCTGGTCTCATAGCCACATTTGTCCAGTAGAAGAATAGAAAATTCTTCTGAACAATTCTGGGAAGGATGCTGAGGAGGATTATTTTTACCACAGACAGACTCAGAAATATCTTGCTTCTTCATCCTTTGAATAAATGATTCTTGGAAAGCAATACACATTAAAGAATTGAAAGCTTTTCTTTTTCCTGGAACTTTCTGTTTCTGGACAGTCTCTCAAGGCCAGTAATAAATATACACAGTCATATGGTTGATTGATTATCAGAATGTCCTTATGTATCTGTTACATTTGTTTCAAGAAAATTCATTAATAAATAAGCATATTCCATAAATATGCCAGATAAAACAAAGGTAATGAGGTTTACATTTAACAAGTCAATACTAAAACTTTTCAGGGGATTTTCCCGTAAGTTTCCAGAAAGGTCCATAAATCTTGTTCATCACCTACTTTTATCTATGAGTATTTTCTTCTGATTAAAAACTTATTCTCCTATAATTAAAAATCCAGTCAATTACACAGAGATATGAAAGATGATGAGAACATGGAAAATGCAAAGAACCATGGTAGTGAATCTTCTGATTACACAAATTCTCTTAATGACCCAGTGATTCAAGCCTACCACCCCATGTCTTTTCTTAGAACTGGTGAGTGGGTGAGATTAGCAGCCAGATTCAAAATTGATTTGAGGAGCGTTACAAATGCTAAAATGACCTCTCCCACTGGCACTGGCTTCTGTGCCTGCAATTCCCACAGTGCCTGGCACATAGTAAGGACTCAAATGAATTAGCTAAATCTTGATTGGTCAAGGCACAAGACCACATTAGCCTTGTACATCAAAAGTATGCAAATATTAGAGTTAGGGAAGGAGATTCCACCAGCATTCACAGCTTGATGAAAATACCTCCTAAGCCTAAAAGGTATCATGAAAAAAAAAAATAGGAGATTGTAAATCTTATAGATCTGGTTGAATCCAATCCCCACACTTGCAAACCAACTGTCTACCTTGCATAATACACTTAATATTCCTGAATCCCAGGCTTTATGCTCATTTGTCAAGTGATTATGATAGTGGCCAATCCACATGATGGTTAAAAGGCAGAATACACCATCATATGTAAATAGCCTAGCATATAACTGAATTAACAGATGTTCAGTATATATTGAGGTTTCCTTCCTAAGCCATGTCCGCCTACTAACCTTGGCTCTATTTTTATTTTAATTCAGATTTCCCAAGTAACTCAAGTCAGGAAAAAAAGTATTTAACAAGCAACTCAGAATATTTTTTCCTCTTTCATAATTATATTACATAGTGATTTATCAAAATTTGTGTTATTATTTGTTTTTGGAACTAGATGGTTAGAATCCAGAAAAAGAAATCATTCTAAGCTGCAAAGCATTTCTATCTAGTATTAAACAGTCTGAAAATTTGCATTCACCTTTTCATCTTTGTTTTGGGAAATCTCTTTAATTGTATGGATCTGAAAGAAAGTACTCCATTATTATTTCTGGTGCTTTAAGATGACCATTGACCAGAATGTAATGTTTTATGCTGAGAAGATAAGTTCTTTGAAGAATTGGAATACTGCTAGATTTAACTGAACCAAAGCCATTTAAGAATTTCTTTTTTTTTTTTAATCAACACACAATAATGTACATATTTGTAGGGTACAGTGTGATATTTCCACACATTACTGTTCTAGGTGTATCTGATTCTCTCTAATTAAATAAATAGGTACCACTGTTTATCAACAATACTAACTCATTGTTATCTTAATAATAACTAAAAGTCAGAATTGAGAATAAAGTCTTTGCTAATTAAAAAAATAATAACAATGCCTTGCCTTTTGGAGGGGAGGTGGCAATTTCCTGAGGGAAGAATATGGGGAATGTTTCTTACCTCTGTGTGACTTTAGAGAGCATTGGGCACACTGCTACTTGTGCTCTGGAAATTTTGTAAAATTTAGATTGGAGAATTAGCAGAAGATAGACAGGGCTAGTGTGTCTTGTCAGAACACTCTTCACATAAGTACAGAGACCATGGGAAGTATTGACTTGAACTTGCCACATACCTCCTTGGATAAGAATATGAACTGCCATGAACAATGACCCAGAATTTGGCTACCGAATCATTCTGTTCCAATGTAATTGTCCTGCTGGGGCCACAGAGCAAGGTAGAAGCGGGGACCCCCGAGGGAAGTGGGCACTCCTTTGTTAGTTACTGAAGGCAGAGGCAAACTCTGAGGGAAAAACCAAAGATGAGTGTGGGACTTCTACTGGGCTATGGGCAAAATGTCTCTTCTCTCTGTGTGCTTCATGGGAGCCTGGTGTCAACCGTCCTACGGGTAATCCATGGAAGAGGATTTTCTGAAGACATGTGAAGGGAGTGTGTCTGGAAGAAGTGTCGAAGTGCTACCCAGAGTGATGGCCAGCAACAGGGTAGTAACACAGGCTCAGAGAGATGGCACTGCCATAGAACACAGGACATATTTAATAGCACATGTCAGGCAGCATCAGGGTTCAGTCTCAGCTGGAATGAAGATATTGCATGGATAAGGGGAGGCTCAAGCCACTGTTGAGTAATAAAGGAAATCTAACCACATTGTATAGTCTCAGACTATGTAGGCCTAAATATTTTGCTTACAAGTGAATCATTTCTCTAACCATGCTCTCATCTCAATTGACCTAGTTAAACCAGTTTCCAAACCAACAATTCTAAAGAGCAGAACCTGAACAGAATGGAAACCCTCTGTACCCAATCACCAAAGCCTGGCATCCCACATCATCCCACCCAGTGGGCAAACCTGGAGCTTTTGTGCTTGCTTAAAACATTTTCCCCCTACATTCTGCCTTTTAACACAAAAGAAGAAGAAAGGGAAAAATGTACGAAGCTAGTCCTGCCATACAAATTATTTCTTCATAAATTCAGTTCTGAATTATGTCTCAGTAGCAAAACTGACTCTGTATTTTATTCACAGAGGAAGTCCATAAGGTCTCCCAACCTCAGCCCAGATGGAAAGAAGGAGAATTCTGTGAGGCTGTTCCCCCTTTGCTTGATCACATTTCCAGACACCAGCCCAGCAAAATAAGCAGAGGATAAAATCACTTAGAGCCATGTCTAATGCACAGGATAAACATGAGCTACTGGAAATAAATGTGGGATCAGTAACAAAGAAGGGAAAGGGGGAAGAAAGCACAGAAGACAGAAGACAGAACAGGAATCACACACCACTCAACAGGGGAAATCATTGCTCCTTACTGAGGCAGGTGCACTGGGCATGTTTGTGTATTAAATCATCACTAGGACTTAAAGATCCTGTGTAAGAAAGCAATACCACAGATTGATTCACATGCTATTTATAATTCCTTAACAATGTGTGATGTTCTACAGTCAGAAAGATAGATCATGGGAATAGCTTGCTGGGAAAAAAAAAAAGAGAACTAAACATATTTATTTCTCTCCACTGAATGAAGTGGCGCAACCACCATTTATATTATTTTCAATGCCATAAAAATGTCCTCATTGTTATGCATAACACTACATAAAACACGTTGCAAAGAGGATTCTTGCTTGCTTGGGCACAAGAGTGGAGGGATCAACCTGAGGGATGGAAATCAGGACTCCCATAAACCATGTTCTAAGGTCTCATCCCAGAGTCAAGGAGGGAAGACCAGGGTGATGAGTGTCAGAGCCTTCAGTCTTAACCCTTAGCAGGGTCCTTGAAACCCCCTCCCCCAAAAAAGCTATGTTCCAATTGCTCTTACACCTTGTTTCTACAGAGCTAGGCCTGGAGACTTTATAAGGCTGTCTTAGGAATGGAAGTGAGGAGGAACAAACAAAGGTGCCTTCCCTGTGTGGCCTTAAACCCCACCCTATCACTCAGAAAACTGGAAGCTGAACCACTGGCGGTCTCGCTCCCATTTGGAGCACCAGGCAGGAATTCCTATGCCTTAGGCTAGGTCCACTTGGAATAGGAATCTGTAGTTTCATAGAAAACACCTTCATTTTCCTCCCACTGCTCTGGAGGGTGCATTGGAGCTGTGCACCATGAGACAATAGCTAAGTATGTGCTCTTTGCATCCCTGTATTAAAATACCTGAGATAATCAATTTAAAAGGGAAAAGACTTATTGGGACTCACCCTTTCAGAGGTTTTAGTCCATGGTTGCTCAGCGTGTTGCTTTGAAGTTGTTTTGGTACAGTACATTGTGGCATGAGCATGTGCAAAGGAGGCCTAATATCTGGACATGGTGGCACAGGCCTGTAATCCCAGCAACTAGGGAGCCTGAGGCAGGAGGATCATGAGTTTAAAGCCAGCTGCAGCAACTTAGTGAGGGCCTGAGCAACTTTTTATAAGATATAAAAATGGCTGGGGACTTGACTCCGTGGTTAAGTGGCCTCCTGGGTTCAATCTCTGGTACAAAAAAAAAAGGAGGTCTACTCATCTCAAGGGGTCAGGGAGCAAAGAAAGAGAGGAAGGCACCACGGTCCCAGTATCCCCTCCAAAAGCATTTCCCCAGTGACCCAACTTCCTGCAACAAGTTGTCACCTCTTAAGGATACCACTTCCTTCCAATAATGCTATAGACTAGTGGTCAAACTTTAACACATGAGCCTTTGGGGGACACTTATCCAAACCATAGCATTAAGTTCTCCCATCACTTCTGGAGAGAGTTCAAGATCCTTGCAGTGGTTAAACGATCCCCAGTTTGAGGAAAAGCAAGGACGTCCACTAGCCAGAAATAAGCTTTGGAGAAAATGTGTTCTGAGTCACCAAGAATCATCAATGACATTTCTGTCCCCTTGCCTGGCCTCTTGGCTAAACTTGACACTGGGTATGTACCACAGCTGAGCAATTTCCTCAATGCTGGGCGAACCTAAGAAAGAGGCCAAACTTTTCCCTTCAGGAGCTCACGGTTTACAATATAAATGGTAAGAGTAATACTATTAGGATCACCAGTTAGTATGGGTAAATGAAGGAACACCAAGCCAGGAAGAGGTAGCAGGAAAATGGAACTCATCAAGAACTATCATCTTCTCTTGTAAAAAAATAAGTGATTTTTTTTTTCGGAGCTTCCTTTCTCAACTGCTTTGGGGCGTGTGGCAAGGCAATACATCATAGTGGGAGCACATGACAGGAAAAGCTGCTGAATTCATGGCCACCGAGAAGTGAAAGGGAGAGAAGGTGGGATGGGTCTCCAGAATCCCTTTTGAAGCAATACCCCAGGAACCTAACTTCCTCCCACCAAGCTCCACCTCTTAAAGGTTCCACTAACTCCCAATGACACCACAGGCTGAGGACCAAGCATTTAATACATAGGCCCTTGGAAGATATTTTATATCTAAACTAGAGAAACCTCTAAGTTTTAATGTGAAAGAAATAATTTCAAGGACTGCTAACAAGATAAAAGATGCAACAAATATAAATACACTTTATTAATCACTACCCAAGTGCTAGGCATTTCCATGGAGGATGGTTCACAATGCAACAGAAAGGAGAAGCAAGAATGATCATTTCTCATTTAAGTGTCCTGCCAAAAGTTCTATATTTTAAGAACTCTTGTCAATTTTGAGTAAGACCACATTTTTTACAGATTTCAGGTTAGTCTACACACAATATGCAACATATCTACAGTTACATATTTTGCACTAATAGTTGGTAGTATTTTCTATCACATACTCTTTCACCCAATAAATCAATTCACTAGGGCCTCACCAATGACTGCCTTGGAGGGGAAGCTGCCTTTGGGGAACTTGAGTGACTCTACTAGAAGGGGTCCAATGTGTGCCTCATAATTCAGAAAGATTTAGAAATAAATGGATGTTTAACTTTAGGTAATTACTGCTAGCTGAATTTTTCACAGTATTATTGCAAATATTTTCCAACCTCTTTCAAAATGTATACCACTTACAAGGCAACTTTTTTAAGAAGTAGCTATTAGATTTTTTTCCTGATATAGTTAATTCTGAAACAATTTGTGTTGCTGTCATATATAGTATCTTATTTCATACCTTATGCTGGAGTTGGTTATTCTTTTTTAATTTTTTTTATATTTAATTTTTAGTTGTAGGTGGACAGAATATCTTTATTTTATTTTTATGTGGTGCTGAGGATCGAACCCAGTGCCTCACATGTGCTAGGCTAGCACGCTACCACTGCGCCATAATCCTAGCCCGAATTGGTTATTCTTGAAATAGTACAACACTGCACATCTACTAGAACTTTGCTGAATTCTCTTCTTGTTCAAAGTTTGCCTGTTAATGATCAAACAGAAAGTGAGTAGCTAAAAGTCCCAATACTGCAGTTAGACTTCCTTGGTTCTAATCCCAACTCTAACATTTTAATTTTAGAAAATATTTGTCAACATACCTTCAATATTTTCTCTCCTACATTTGTGTGTGGGGGGGTGTTGTTATTTTAGTGTCTCTTTTTGCATAGATGTTGGTATTTCTGTTTCTACTTCTCTATAGTTTAGCTTGCCTCTCAACCTTTCTTTTTATCCCTTCCTGATGTTTTTAGAATTTCTTGGCCCAATTCTTCATCTTACTTATTCTTCATCTTTACCAATTGTGATATTCAGTCATCTATTCAAACCCTTTTCTCAACAATTATGTTTCCAAAATCATTATTTTGTATTGCTTCTTTTTATAACTGCTTGTTCCTATGAAATTTTTGCAATAGTCTCTCATTTCTCTATTTTATTAATAGTACTTATCCTACATTCTTGATCTGTTTTACTTTTAATTCTGCTTCCTCTGGTATAGTTCTGCCCATTTGCTCCCTCTCTTTAATTATACTTTCACTCTTCTGATACCTGGCAACTGCCCTTATGTATTTACCTTTTATCTTCTTAGAACTAACAATTTCATTTGTTGGTAACATCAACATCTCCTAACTAGAGAGGATGAAAACCTAGGATACAGTTTCTACCTTATAAGGAATAGGCCCAGGCCAGAGAGCTCCCAGAAATGTGATCTGGTCTCCAGCCTTCTCTCTTCTCCCCAGGCAACCATCCGCCTTCCCAAAGAATCGCCTTGTCAATCAAGGGCCTGTTCTGTGCAGCACTGATATGAAGTGTCCCATCTTCTTTTCTGTGTGGAGTAACATGCAGGCCTGCCAACCTGCTGTCCTCATCTATTGACTTCCCGTCTGAGCTGGGTTCCTGAGCACCCTGGGGTAATCTAGTCTTGTAGCTTCAGATGATTTTCTTGCCACATAGTAGCCATGCAACTGACAATCATCCTTCCAGAGAAGGGAAGAGCAAGCAACTAGGAGGTTCTTCTCAGTCCCTCTGCCTCTCTTAGCCTGTGTTCCTCTTCCACTCCAGATAACCATTCACCCAATTGCTGTTCTTCCCACACTACCATTTGTTCTTCCAATTTTCTGGAGGAGGTGGTCACTTTCTGACTTGCATGGTCTGATAGCCATGGCCATTTAATTCATTCAATTCCCTTTCTTTCCTGTGGCATTTCCAGATTTAGGTTCAGAAGAAAGAGTCAGCCATTTGGGCCAATTCTCCACACTAGCCTTGAAGTAGAGATTGGATCATAGCATGATTTGTGCTGAGATATTTGATTAAGTCTCCTGTTTCATTAATAGAAAGATGCAAAAATCGTCTTGAACTGCTTCCATGCTTCCTAGTAGGTTTCCATGCCTCTAGCCTCAAGACCCACTCTCCTGCCTTTTCTATGCCAGGCACCACCAGTTTAGTCATTCTGATAAATCACTTTCGGCCTGATGCCTCTCAAAAATTGCTGGTGGCACTTGGTCATAAACTACAGATTTTTCACCCTGTCTTTTCAGGCCCTCTGCAAATGGGTTTCAACTTAATATTCCATATTTTTACTTCTCTGTATGAACCTTCTCTCTGGTCCTACAAAACAGACTCATTTAACTTTCCTTCTATTGGAGATTTCCTCCTTGGGAAAATCCTTTATTTCCATCTCTTACTTACCTGCCACTCAACTATCTCAAGGATATTCATAGATAATTGCTGGGGTCTCCCAAGTGGGATTGCTCTTTCTCTTCCTTGATTTCCTAAAGCAAGAACTTGAACACCATTGATTTGGCACATACTAGTGATCTTCACTAATATTTTGAAATGTCCTCAATTAGATTTTAAATTTCTTGAGAGTAGGAGTTTTTGGGTTTTTTTTTTTTTCCTCATTATCATGTTGACCTTCCATAGTCTTGGACATGTGTTATGCATATATAAGAAAATCAAAATTATTTATTATTTATTGATTAATTGAAGCCTCCAACTAATTTCACAAGTCACAGGGCTTGGAAGTCCCTAGACCAGATGGAAGTAAGCTCCCTTATTTTCTATCTGCACTCTCAGCTTTATGCCCTGCAACAAGATATTTGAAGTACTGTGTGAGTTTATCCTTACCATCAAAACAACTTCATTTTTATATCAAAGGCATGAATAGGTTGCATACCCTCTCTCTGTCATCTCATAATGAGAACCAGAAATAATAATAATTAATTTGTTGTGCTCTATAGGAAAGAAAATGTTGTCCTTCTGGAAGGCATACATGTTTTTAAGCACCTAGGTTGAATGTAGTGTCCTTGACATCCAAATTATTGGTCAGAAAACAAACAGGACTTCAGGATTCATCCCAGAAGGGACTTAACTGGCTATTGTTGCTTAGTACTAGATAAGACCATGAACAAATCTAATTACTTGATATCTTATCTGCCAACCTCAATAGATCACCCTTCACTACTTGGGAGCATCTTAAATTCACAAGACAATTGGAATTGCTGAGGCCCTGAACATTATGATTACTCACAATTACTTTATCACTGAAAGTTTACTTCTGAGTAACTTGAACGTTTTTTTGTTTTCAGATCTGGTCCCTATAGTTTCAAAGTAGAAATAGAATATTTGTAACTATGTAGGCCTCAATAGGATCACAGATTTAACCTCAAAATCAAACACAGGAAAATTAAAAATATTATTATCTGCAAAGTCACAAAGGCTTCAATATTTAAAAAAATAAGAAGTATAATAATGAAAATCAGTGGCAGAGTGCTTGCCTAGCATGTTTGAGACCTGGGTTTTGATCCCCAGCACTGAAGAAAAAAAAGAGACAGAGAGAGAAAGAAAGAACAGGATAAAGAGAAGGAAAAAGAATGCTAATTACCTTGATTTGATCAATGCTTGTTTTATGCATATGCTGAAATATCACACTGAACCTCATTAATATGCATAATTAATATATGTTTAAAAATTAATATTTTTTAAAAAGAAAAATTGTAAATACTACAACACAATTGCATCAGCTTTTAATTTTAGCTTCTGTTATATTCTGCTTTCTCAAATACAAAAGAAAAAGAAATGAGAAATTTTCATCAATATTATGTAATAGAAAAGAATGAAACTTTTGAAATTAAAGGACATGAGTTAAAATCTTATTCTGACAGGTTTTTAGCTGTATAGCTTAAAACAGACACAAGCTGGATCTCTCATTGACTTGTTTTCCTCCCCCGTAAAATATGAATAATAATATCTGTCTCATGGTGTCATGGAAGAAGAGATGTCTCTGAAGACGGGTTCAAGTAGTTTCCAGAGAGAAGGAGCTTGACTCAAGACTAATGGTGTTCTTGACTTATGTGATGGGAAACAAATTTCAACAAGTGCCAAAGGCATAGACAGAGGCTTATTAGGAAAGTTGATACATATTCAAGGGATGGTGGGGGCAATCCTAAGAGAGATGCCTTTAGAGCAAAGCAAGTCATAGGCATTCAAGGAAGAATGCAGGCTATCTCCAGAGGGAGAGACAGCCACTTATTTATGTGGGGTGGGATGGTTGCTAGGAGCTGGACTAGAGGTGGAGCTAGAGTGGAGCCAAACAATTTCCAACCAGTTTTCCCTGCACTTGTGCATTGCTCTCATGTTGCAGGGGTGTAGATCAAGGGCATAACTGTTTATGGGTGCTTTCTGTATTTCAATGGTTTAATGAGTCCTTCCTCTGAAATCTAGTATCTCTCCATTTATTCCCAAATTTCCTATCTCAAAAAGATGTCTGTGAGAGCTGGGGCTGTAGCTCAGTGGTAGAGCGCTTGCCTAGCATGCGTGAGGCACTGGGTTCGATCCTCAGCACCACATATAAATAATAAATGAATAAAATAAAAGATCCATAAACAACTAAAAAAATTTTTAAAAAAAGATGTCTGTGAGAGTTAAGTCAGTTATTAGATGGAGAAATGATTAAATGGAGCACTTCAAAAACTGGAAATTATTGCACATGTGTTGGTCATCATCATTACTTTTCTTCATCTAAAAAGTCATAATGCCAATATATGCATGGGTCTAAATTAGGTATCCTAGAAATCAGAAGAGTCTCATTAAAAAACATTATTTTTTAATTATGTATTTTATAATTCATTGGAGCAATGTTTGTAATACTCAAGGGCACTAGTTTTACATTGACTAATGTAGTTCAAACACTCAAAGCACTTAGCTTCCAAAGATACTATCTTGAAGTCTTTTTTTTTTTCAATACTGGGAATTGAACCCAGAGTTCAAGCATGCTAGATAAATATTCGATCACTGAGCTACATACCCAACCCTTTTCTAGAAGTCTTGACATGGTCACCTAAGAATAATGAAATGAATAGGCATTAACCCGGTAGCAAGTGGCTTCCTAATGTTGCAGAGAGGAAGCCTCTGATGTCTAAATTTACCCTGGGATTTCTTTATTTGTTTCACTGACTACCTACTTTAAGTAGAAGCAACTTTGAAATTATCTCAAAAAAAATTATCTCAAAATTATCTTATATACCATAAGAATGGTATATATCTTTTCAAGGAAATACATTTTACATCTTCATTGATCTTGTCTATCAAGAGAAAGCAACTCAAGGTGTTTTATGGAAACTGGCAAAACTTTTTTAAGACAGAACTTCCTATGAAAGAATAAAAAGAATTTATATATCAAAGAAAGGGCAATGAAGGGAGAAAAGCCATGCATTCAGTGTTTAAGATAACTTTATATGCAGAAACTTAGGTATAATGTTATTGCCTTTATTTTGGTTATATACTAAGTTGTTCTTGGATAAAGAGAATTTTTTTTTAAAAAATTTTTATTTGTTGATGGACCTTTATTTACTCATTTATTTATGTGTAGTGCTGAGGATCAAACCCAGTGCCTCGCAGATGTGAGGCAAGCGCTCTACCACTGAGCCACAACCCCAGCCCAAGAGAATTTTTAAAAATCATTTTTCCACTATCTCATTTATGGCAAAAGAGGAAAAAAAAGTAAATCAATGAGATGGTTAAAGAGTGGATTACAGTTACGCTTCTTCAGTGGTCTGATAGGCTGTTACAAGGCATAGTTTAGTTCATTCTGTTCGTTAGTATTGGACTGAAATTAGCATTGTGTGTGAAATTGTGTTTCTTTATATACCCACCAACACAATTCAATTAAAAGCAGTTAATAATAAGTTACCTTTTATCACTTGCAATGGGTCAGGAACTGTGTTAACAACTTTACATACATGTTTATCCTTAAATCCCTGAAACAAACTTTGAAGGGGAAACCATTCATATTTACACTTTCTATTGTGGAAAGTTAAGTGGTTTACTTAAGGTCACACATCCAATAAGTAGAAGATTCCAGATCATGTTGGTAGCAATGCAAATGACCTACCAACAGTGCAGGTAGAAGGTGCTAGTCAGATATTATAGATATTGAATATGGATTTGATAGAACACTATGAAAGTATACTTATGAGAATTCATCTGCCACATGACTATATTTTATTTAGACTTGGTTTAAAAATCTGCCAAAGTTTAGACTCTATTGCATGTAAGTCATTTTATTAAGTAATTTCAGATAAATGAACTAAACCTAGAATTAGGAAAATTGCATCGAGATCTATCTCTGATAAGTAATCTGTGTTCAAACATCATTTTACCCTTTGAACAGCTAAATTACATAGAGGACTGATGTCTGAGACAAGGTACTAAAGAGAATATTTAATATCCAATGATTTAAGGGTTAAATGGTCCTAACCTTGAATTCTCTCACAAGTTTAGGTTAAGCTCCAGACATTACTTTCATGCTGTAATTTTGCTTCATTTTGGTTTAAAGAAAGAAATTCTTATGGGCAATGCCTTATTGAGCTGCTGTGGTCAAATATTTATTTAAAAGAACATATTGATTTGCAGATTAAAACTGACCATATATGAACTCGTCTTTCCAGTGACATTCTTATTGAAGATATTGATTAAAGACTTTTTATGCAGAAAGCATTTTTCTTGTCAGTTCAGTTATGCTGGCTTTTGTAATAAGCTAATTTGATTTCCTTTTTTAACCTTTGTTTGATTAGGGGAACAGACATTTGCATTAAAATTCAAGAGAGATGAAGTCTATCATCGATCTTGACTTCTCGTGGACCTCTTGTACTCAGTGAAAGATGATTTAGAGAATGTCAAGAGTCTTGGAACAACCATAATGAGATAGGGAAAAAAATCACTTCAGACTTATAAGCCAGTGAGGGCTTATTTGACATAAAGGGCAATTGCATTTTGTAGATATGCTTTAGAAAAATCAAATTCAGGAAGTTTAATTCTGTTCTTAGGCCAAGTCATTAAAAGATCTGTGAGATAAACTACTATTAATAAAGTACTTGCTAGTTAAACCAAAACATTTCAAAACAGCTGAAGAGGTTAAACAAAACACATACTACATTTCTTGTCACTAAACTTATAACCAATTACAAAGAACTAAAAGTAAATACTATTTTTTTAATAAACATATTTCTGTAAAATATTAACCTGAGACAAATTTATGATTTAGTTCTCTATTGCTTTCTCTGAGAAATGTGAAAATCAAACTCGTGTTAGCCCAAGACTTCCACTAGTATACCCAGGATAAATCCTCTTTTACATTAGGATTCAAAGCTATTTGCAAATTCCTATAGCTCCTGTGATTTCCATATCCTTTTCTGAGACAGATAATCAATGTATCTTGTGCCCCCAGTAGCTTAGATCCATTGTTCATTCTTGGTATCATCAAAGATCTTTATTTTTCTCTTTTCTAGACGTTGAGGCACCTTACATTTTCTGAGGAGCTTGTTGGAATTGGGATTTTTAATTCAAGAGGGATCGAACACCTACAATGAACCTAATGGTTTATTAAATGTTCTGTGGGACACATTAAGTATATCAGATGGGCCTGCCCACTCCTTTTGCCATAACTACTCAGAACATCTTTCAGGTTATCCTTGTGACTGGGAAACTAAAGGTTGAGAAAAGTGAAGATCTTGGTTAAATTCTCTCAAACAATTAATTGAAAATTTTCTGGTTCCCAGTATTTCTCTCAACTCAAAGGAATGACATTTCAGGATTCTAGATTACTTGGAAGAATTTCCAGGGACAGAAGGCCATTGCTAAGGCCATTTCTTTCTTTCTGTGAATATGTCATGGAATATATTTCTGAAAGTAACTCCTTCATTGTTCAGACAGAGATAGCTCATCTTTAGATCTAAATTTTTAGACTTCAAGAGTTGCCATTGTGCTTTGATCATCTTTAAATTAACTTCCCTTTTTGCAGTTCTGAGATCCAATCCAGGACCTTGTGCATGCTAGGCAAGTGCTCTCCCAAAGAGCTACATCCTGAACCCAAATTTTTAAATTAATGTAAATTTCTGGGCATGGTGGTGCAGGCCTGTAATTCTAACAACTAAAGTGGCTGAGGCAGAAGGCCAGCTTCAGCAACCTAGCAAAACCCTATCTCAAGATTTAAAAAAAAAAAATTAAAATAAATGGGGATGTAGCTTAATGGTAAAGCACTCCTGGGTTTAATAATAATAATAATGTAAAAAGAATATACTTCTTTAAGTTAGCCTAAGCTGAGTTCAGAAAACTAATTTTTTAAAAATTCACTTAAATCTGGAAATAAAAGATATTTTTCGTTTGATATTAGAGATAAAACTAGTGTTTCTTCTGTGGGTAATATAAAATCATATATACATATATATTTATATATATGAAAAACAACAGATAAAATAGATCTTGCATGTTTGAAATATTTTTAAATTAAGAATATAACTGGAAATACAATTCCATCAAGTTAGGCTCTTTTACAGTCAGGTTAGCTAAATCTGACTAACATCATGTGGAAGGTCACAACAAATAATTGAGGACAACTATTCCATTTATGGTAGCAAGTTTCCATACTGTTAGTGGTATAGAAGAAGAATATCCATAAAACATGACTGAAGAATTTAAGGAAAGTATTTTCAACATCCCATATGGACAAACCATTAACCGTTCTTTCATGTCATGAATCCAAAAGTATCTACATTATGTTTTATATTGTGTTAAAAATGATATAATATAAAATTCATCCAGAGGATAGCGTATGTATGTAATTCCTAAGGCAATTTTATTTGAGAAATTTATTTGAACTTTAATATAAAAAATAATGCTGCTAAGCTTCGATCCTCATCGTTCCTCCCATCTTCTGGCAGTATGAACTGCCTGGCACCTGGGAAATCCATCAGGCTCACCCCAGTGGAGGTTTAGAGGGCATGCACAGATTTGCCCTTCAAATCCACTAAACCGAATTCCTTATCTCATAACACAAAGATTTTACTAGAGTATTTTATGTGCAATTTATCAGCAGAGCTGCCAAGATGTTCAAATCTATTTTAAAAAGACAGGAGCTTTGTGGCAGACTGGCTCAAGGTTTAAAAACCCTGATTTTGCATGCTCTTCATTTTCCCTGTGGTCTCTGAAGTTTCCTTGATTGGTAAGCGCCACGTGGCTGTTCCTGTCTCAACTGGTTCCTCATTACTCAAAGCCAATAATAATTGCTAAATATGACTAATATCACGTGGAAGGTCACAAAGTTCACGTGAACCTTCATTCCAGCTCCAAATGTTTTCAAGGTTAATAGATTGATTTGGAGCCGAGATATGATGCATTTGTAAAATGGAAGAAAATGAAAAATTTGGCATCACCAATATGCGGATAGTCTTAAATGATTCATTTGTTACATTTGGACTGCAGCCATGAAATTCATTTGATATATATCACATAGTTATATTCCAACCTAGACATTGGAAAATAAATTAATGACGCATTTTAACATTAGACAATTTTAAACATCTGCACACGCACATTCTCCAGGATGATGAGAATTAGGATATTGTAGTTCGTTTACTATTATAGCTTAGGGGTGCCACATACATGAAATGGGGCCTAACCACATCCAAAGACTGAGACTCCACTAAAATACAGTTAAAACTATAATTCTAAGTGGTTAGGCTTGCTTCCCTTGATCTCCTTGTCTAGACCAGGGACAAATAAAATCCCTGACCTAATTTCTGTTCTGTCATCCCTAGACATTTTAGGGCTCCGGTTCCAGTTTACAGAAGTGTCCTGTTTTGCCAACACTCTGACTAGATTTGAAGAACACTCTGGGGTCACACAGAGAATTTTAGCACCAGCCCATCTGTTCCTGCCCAGTGTCTGCTTCTGGACCATTTTTGCTTGCCATTTTTGAACTTGACTTTCAATTCTAGTTTGGTGAATTTGGGGATCTCTAGCTGCTGGTGGTGGCCTGGATGGAGCTCAGCCCAGCTTGGCCAGAACCTGGTCCTCCACATAGAAGACCACATTTCCTGGAAAAGTCTCCCCAGTTTCAGAAGTCTCGCAGTACTTATTTCAAACAAGTCACCAAGACCTGTTCTTTCTTCCTTTTGAATGTTCAAGTCATTCCTCTTTATTCCATAAGGCCTGGATTGCTCATTTTACCCTCTGGCTAGATTTTCTTTATTTTCATGTCCTTCCTGTCTTACTTCATGATGAATTAGCCCAACCACAATAAATACTATGTTAGTCTTCTTCTGAAAAGATCTCTAGTCACTTCCCCTCGCCTACAGAACTGCATGTAAACCTCTTGGCATGGCTTTGAAAGTTTCCTACAGGTTGCATCATATCCCTGTCCCTGTTTTGCATTTTTCTTGCTGTTGTCAGGAGGCAGAAATATCTGCCATCTACCGTTCAGTCAGCTCCCCATTCATTCACTATATGAGCTCAGGCAGATCCCTTAATCTGAGTCTTCAACTCCCACCTCTGTCCAATGGTAAAAATACAAGCTTCTTCCAAGTTTTTCTGAGGACTATCCATACATGACAGAAAATTCCTGAGATAGTCCATGGCACGCAGCAAAGACTCATGTGCTTGTAAAAAAAACTTCTCTTTGCTAGCCTTTGCTCTTACCGCTACTGGGAGTATCTCTACCTACCCAAATCCCACTCACTTTAAGGTCATGGCAAGTTCTACCACCTTCTCAAAGACTGCTCTGATTGGACTGAATATAATCTCAAGAGCAGTCTAGAACTTTCTCACAATCTGTATTTTAACATTCCTAGCTTTTCAGGCATGAAGGTCTTGCTTTTCCAACCAGATTACAAATTCCAGGAGGGCAAACTAATTCATATCTTCTGGGTGCTTCTTGTCCTTATCTTCACCCTTACATTCAGTCCTCCTGGCCCTAAATATTTCTGGTGATTTTCAGGATGTGTCTCCAGAGCACATTAATATTTTTTTGTAGTATTCAGCCACTGCTAACACCATAATCCCTGGCAAAGATGGCCTCCACTACATGTCCCCATGCTGCCTCCACTAAGCATTTCCTCAGGCACAGCTACCTCTAAGGCCAGCCAGCCCTGTCACCTCCATCACATCTGCTTGAACACGCTTGCTTCTTACCCTGATGCTTGTCATTTCTACTGGTCATTCTCATTGGATGGGATGTCTGAGTTCTGTCCCTTATGACTTCAGCATTTTAGGCGGTCTCTCAAAAACATTTTTCCTGGGATATGACTTCTCTGGAAGACAGCCAAAGGGGAAAAAATCAAGAATGACAGATTCAAAATCTCCTCATCTGACTTATAAATGAGGCCATATTGCTGGGCTAGGTCTGTAGATCAGTTCGCATCTTTGTTTGGGCTGCTTTTACTTCCTAGAGTCCTCAGGAGCTCCAGCCAGTAGATGCCTTCATTCCCAGCCACACCTCATTTCCAGGGCAAGCTCAGCTTAGCTACAAGCTGGATCTCCACCTCATATCCCTTCACCCACCATGACACCTAGCACTCTGCTGGACACACACACAAAAATCAGTTAAAAGACTAGTAGACTAACTACTGCAGATCAGTAGTATAAATCAAGGTAATTCAGGTATTAGGTTGAACCTGTACTGTGAAATTTTTTTTAATTCCTATTCTAAAAGTGGTTTTCCTGTTGTGCTTTTGTTATAAAACAGAACTAAAGAAAACCAATGTCTATTACTTGAAATTTGAATATAGGGGAATTTCTAGCAATCTAAGTATAAACTAGTTACTGGGTGTGATGGCACAAGCCTGTAATCTCAGCTACTCAGGAGGCTGAAGCAGGAGGATTGCAAGTTTGAGGTCAGTCTTGGCAACATAGTGAGACCTTGTCTCAAAATAAAATTAAATTAAAAGGGCTGAGGTATAGCCCATTGGGAGAGGGATTGCCTAGTATGCATGAGTCCCTGGGTTCAATCTCTGGTATTTAAAAAGAAGAAAGACTAAAATTTGCAAAAAGTATTGTTTAGAAATAAAGCAATTTTACATGTTACAACTTATACTACAAACACTCAAATGCTTCCAAAACCTAGAAGGAGGAGGCACCACTGAAGAATCTTCCTGAGAGTAACTACTAAGTCCAGTGGCCTCAAACTTAAAACTGCTTTGTCCATTTGGGTGTCATTACTAGCTGTCCCTGCTTCAGATCAGTGTTGCCTCCAGTTGGGCACACTTGCAACCCTCCTATAAACCATCCCTAACCTTCCCTAAGAAGACCCAGGTGCCCTAGTCTGGAGGAGTCTGAAAACAAAATACAAGAATAGATTCTGAAAGTGAAATATGAGAAGGGGAGGGCCGGAGAAAAACAAAAAGTAAAGGAGAGAGAGAAAGGTGCTATGGTGTTTTCAGATGGATTCTGGATGTCTGGTCTTCCAATAGCTTGACTTTAATACTTTATAGTGGTTTTGGGTATGTGTGTGTGTGTGTGTGTGTGTGTATGTGTGCGCACACGCATGCGTGTGCATCCTGGGGATCAAATGCAGGGTGTTCCACTTGCCAGGCGAGTATTCGCCCCTGAGCTACACCTTCATCGAATTTTAAGGTTTTTTAATCAAAATATAACACCTTGCACAAACACGTATCCCACACAAAGGCAGACTTTCAAAATTGAAAATTTTAAGACAAACCAAGGAGAGATCCATTTCATGGTTGTTGCCATTTTCCAGTGTCATAAGTTGGGGAGAGTAACACTGCAGAACTGATTTTCCAGATGATTTGACATACAGACTAGAAAAAGACATGCGCAGAAGACTAGATCTAGAAGTGACCTTGGAGATGATCTAATTCAATTTCTTCACTCTGCCGATGAAAAACCTAAGAACTCAAGAAGTGAAATAATCTGTTCAAAGTCAGACAGTTGTTCAATGTTAAACCTCAAATTAGGATCCAGGTCTCTCTAAAATAACCAGTCTTTTCAATCTGAGTGCTGTTCTCCTTTGCCCAGTTTGGGGGCTTAAAGCTAACATGTCTTCTTACCCTGATGTTCCTAGCAGGCTGTTTGCAAACAGAGAGCTTAATCAGGTGTGAACGTATTTTGTGGTCTCCACACCTTCTGTGCTAAATATATTACACAATGGCAGAAAGATTTGAAAGGAAATTAATTAATCCTTTGCTTATTTCTAGCATACAGTACTTTCATTTTAGGATCTCTTTCGATGCATCCCCCAGCCCTGCTCTGGATTTTGTCAAAGGGTCATTTCTGAAACTTTATAAGTTGTAGTAACTTTAAGCTATTGTCAGAAAGCACTTGAAAAGCATTGGGGAAAATCCCTATTACCAAAATTCAAGTAAAAGTACAGACTGGTGTCACTGCCTGCTAGTCCTGTTAAATTACATGCCTGGTGCTTTTTGCTGTTTAATTTCATAAGAGCATCCTTCTATCACTCACCTTGGGCAGAAACTTATGGAGACAATAGGGAATCTTGGCAGAAACTGAAGCGAAACCGTTGCCAGGAGGTGGAAAAAAATGGATGTAGCCGACAAATTACAGGGTTGCCCATTCAGTCATGAGAATGGAAACAAGTCTGTGAATCAATGTATGAAAAGGATATTTAATAGGATGGGAGAAGTCACTTTAACACCTGTTCCTGCTGCAGTCGAATGCACTGATGCCAATCACTCACTGTCTGGATCCACTCTCCAAGCAGAAAATGATCTCATCTCTTATTCTTTAAGGGTTAGAGCAGCGGAACAGGGTCTATTTTTAACAGTCCTGGGAGCAATCACCATGGCATTGACTGCTAGGAAAGTTTGTCTTAGAAGGTCTGGCCTGAGGCATTGGGGAAATCAGAGCCAGGAGAGAGGGAACCAGAGAGATTGTGAGCTTTCATAAGCACAAACATGTGAAATGAGGAGTACAGAAAATTAAAAAGTCTGAATAAAAGGTGAATTCATTTCACTCTGAAGTTACTAAGCTTAGAGTCATAAATGCCAAGATGATGAGGAAGAGGCTGAGCTGGTGTTTTTTATTGCAATCCATTATGGTAATGGAAAAATTTTCTTTTGAACTGTAGCTGTCTGGGTTGACTCTGGAAAGGTGGAAATTCAGTCTCATTTACTGGGAAAGAAGAATTCAGAGTAAGCTTCAGCTTGGAGCTTTGAACATTCTCCATGGAAGGTGGCTTTTGGTCTAGACCAGGCAATGAAATGTTAATATGTTTATTTCTTCCCTGCATTTCTCCAAAACTTAGGCCTTCTCCATGTAAATTCATGAGGATTGCATTTTATCACATACCCTACTGAAATCAATTTCACCCTTTTGTGTACATCTGAACTAGCACTGTGGAGGGAGGTGGCAGACCACACAGTATCACAATTCTCTTGGCCTAGAAAGTTATTACATACTCTTTCCTTTAGATTTCATCTTTCTCCAAGGATGAATGTTGCATCTAGAAGATACTTCCAAGTAGCTTTCAACTTTTCTTAAAGAAAACTCGGGTTTTTAACTATAGTGTCAAGAACCTGGCTGATTTTTGACTTGGTTCTTCAGTTAGACAGTAACAATGCTTGAGGACACTTGAGTCTCTATCTCATTTAATTATTTCCTCCAACATTTTACAGCATAGAGGGAGAGAAATCTAGGAAAGCAAATAAAAAAGATGCAACACAGAAAGTTATGATAACATGGCATAGAAAATGTCATGGGATTGTGAAGGAGGCAGTAATGAGTTCTGCCTGGGGGAGGAAGTCCAGGCAAAGCCTCACTTTTAGAAAAGAACTCTCTGAGCTGGCTCCTGTGGTAGATGGAAAGCATGGGTGTTTCAGACAGGAAACAACACTTGCAAAAGCCCAAAGGTGTGAACATATGTGACACATTCAAAGAATAGCCAGTAGTTCAAGCTGGCCAGAGGGTAAAGTTGCATGGGGCAGGGAAGGCAAGCTGGGTAGTGAGTAGCAAGAGGGAGAACTGGAAGGGAGATTAGGGCTGGATTGTAAAGAGTTCTGTACCAAATACCAAGGACTTCAGATTTCTTTTGCTAAGAGCAGAGAAATCATTTGACTTAACAGCTGTTCACAGCATCTGGGCATCCTTGGCTTCTTACCTAGACAGGTTTTGCCCCCAAAGGTCTTTGTAGCATGTTCTTTAAACCCATTCATTTTTCCCTTGGACACTCAAGAAGACTACATTGCATAGCTTCTAGTATGCATTAGTCAGTTTCTCTTCACTGTGACCAAAATACCTGACAAGAACAACTTAGAAGAGAAAAGGTATATTCAGGGGCTCACAGTCCATGGTTGGCCCACTCCATTGAGCTAGGCCAGAGGAGAGGCAGATCCTTACGGCAGAAGGGCATATGAGAGGTAAACTGCTCAAGTCACGGCATTCAGGAAGCCAAGACAGAAAGCAAGGAACCAGGAATAGATATAATCCTAGAGAGCATACCCCCAGTGACCTATTTCTTCTTGTCACACACCACCTGCCTATAATTTCTACCCAGAGTTCCATTTAAATTATTAATCCATCAATAGATTACTCAGCTGATGAGGTTATAGCTTTCATAACCTAATCATTTCAACTCTGATGTTTCTGCATTGCTTAACGTGAACTTTTCAGAGGATATTAAAGATCCAAACCATAATAACACAATTATATATGGAGTTTTGTGACTGCCAATGAAATGTGAGTAATCTAAGGGACACCACTTCCAGAATCCTCCAGTGAAGAACTCTGAGGTTTCAAAAGCTGGCAGAGCCCCTGGATGGAAAGATCATGGACCTCATGGGAGGCGGTCTATGAAATATCCAATCAGATTCGGATCTGAATGAGAAATAAACTTTCCCATACCTTAAGCTAAGAATTGGAGATTGTCCAGTATGGTAGTTTGCCTATCAACTTCTTAGGGTGAGGAAATTCTTGGGGAAGGTAGCTGCTTACACAGAAGATATAGGCCACTTTATGGACAAATACCACTGGTAATTCCTCACTGTTCTCTAGAAAAATTCCTAGTGCTGTGCCATGCTAGCAGACTCTCGTTTACTCATTGGCAGTAGATATTCTGTGGTTTTATCATTCCAGCTCTGATTTACTACCTCCTTCAGGCAGTACAGAACCAGCTCCATGAAACCAGATGTCCAGACAGAGGTCCTGAGGGTCATAGAATGCTCAGTTCCTACTCCTACCAAAAGTAGATGGTGTTTTAGTCAGCTTTTTTTTTTTTTTTTTTTTACTGCTGTAAACAAAAAGACCTGACAAGAAAATTTTTAGAAGAGGTAAAGTTTATTTGGGGGCTCACAGAGTTTTCAGTCCATAGACAGCAGGCTCCAGTCCTTGGGACTTGAGGTGAGGCAGAACATCATGGCAGAAGAGTGTGGTGAAAGAAAGTGGCTCAGGGTGTTGCAATCAGGAGACAGAAAGAGACTTAGCTCCGCTCACCAAATATATATCCCAAAGGTATGCCCCCAATGACTTATCTCCTCCAGTCACACCCTACCAGTTTACAGTTACCCCTCAGTTAATCCCTGTCTGGGGATTAATTCACTGATTAAGTTAAGGCTCTCATAACCCAATCACTTCACCTCTAAACCTTCTTGCATTGTTTCACACATGAGCTTTTGGGGGACCCTTAACATCTAAACCATAATAGATTGTATCCCCACAAATGCCTTTAGAAATTTACTTTGAATTTTCAGTACCCTAGGGCAAGAACATCTAGAAAGTAAACATACTTGTTATATGCATAATCAAGACTGATGTTGGATTGTACACATTGTGGTGATGGAGTTTGGATTAGTCCTAGAGGGAAGGGCTCTCATAAGATCAGAAGCCCATGTGCTGATCCTTTCACACCTTTTCTATGTCCTCCCATTCTGTACAAGTCATTCAGAGTGTCAGTTGAGTTTATAAGACTCTTTCTTCGAAGCTAGTCTTGACTTATTTTAGCTTGATTTAATCTGAGGGCTACAACATATAATAAGTCTAAGCTCTGTGTCTTCCTGGAGATGAGTAATTTTCAGAGAATTCTTCTACCTGGCAAATCAGACCTACTTCTGAAAACATGAGCACAGGAAAAGAATAAAATGTCAAGGATGAGGAGGAGACCTCATCTGGAATGTTAACACTTTCCTGTGATGTAGGTGTGAACATGTGGCTTTAATAGCTCTTTTCCTGACTATGGTATTTAATGAGCTGGGCTCCTTGTGAATCCAGAGACTTCAGGCTGATGATGAGAAAACTTTCAGGACAAATCCTGAAAGATTTCCTTATTTGGGTATAAGATTTGGGAATTTGAATGCCTTTCACAATATGACACCTTAGGCTTTTAAATTCTCAGGTTCTGGGTAAAGTACAACATAGTAATTCAGAGGAAGTTAAGAGGTCCTTTGAAGGGAGCCAATTATTGAACCCACTGTGACTGACTCACCTTCATGCTTCCAATGTTCCTGCACTGGGCTTTATAATCTCACAGGTTACAACTGGCATCAATTTAGTGAATTCTTTCTTGAAGACATAACATCATTTTACAAAG
This sequence comes from Geosciurus inauris, assembly GCA_004024805.1. NCBI lineage: Eukaryota > Metazoa > Chordata > Mammalia > Rodentia > Sciuridae > Geosciurus > Geosciurus inauris. The sequence continues at coordinate 353,584 of PVHX01000061.1, forward strand.
CTTTACTGTTGCCATATTTGACTCTTCCACCAAAATTGTTTTCATTAATGGCTGTTGAAACTTTTAGACAAAAGGGTATGGATAATTTCATAAAAATAAGAACTCTGGAGAAGGAGTCTGAGAAATAATTCAGACTCCTTAGGATAAAATCCTGGCTGCACCACTAAGGAGTTGTAGGACCATGGACAAGGTACTCAACCTCTCTGTGCCTCAGTTTCCTTCTCTATTCAGAGAGTTACAACAGTATCTGTCTCGTGAGGTATGGAAATTATATATCATTTGTTCATAACTATTGATTTCCTTCTCTTTTCCAGCTTTCTCTAATGAACTCACTGATTTGGGCTTGGCCACATGACTAGTCAAGATGGGGTGTGAGCAGAGGAGCCATCTGCCTCATCTGAGCAAAGGTTTGTAGAAGCACAGCACATTTCCATCAGTCCTCGTGATCTCACCTCCGTCCTGACACTATGAGGTCTCACCTAGTGGCTTCATCTTAGCCTGGTTCCTGGGGCAGAACCAAGATAAGTCCCATAGAGCTACATTAATGTCCTAGAAATTCCAGGAGTTTTAGAGTTGAAAATAGAAACTTTCTCATCTCTAGGGGCTCAGATCCAAACAGACCAATTGTTAAGCCTTCTGATTAGACTGATATGACCCTCAGTAAATTATTCCAGTTAGACAAAAGGGATCAAGCAAAAGAGACTAAGAGAATATTCTGTCTGAAGTACAATAAGATTGAAATACTTACAATAAAATCCACAAATGGAGGTATTTCTCAAAAAGCTACAAGTGTGGCTATTGGCTTATATGGAGGTGACTGGGTTCAAATTGGTAAAAAAACAAAAACAGTTATGTACAGACATGTATAGCTAAAGCACAACCAATCTGAATTAGAAGAGACTACAACTATTAAAGTCATAAAATAAACCTTAGGTCCCCAATCTTCTACAGGTGTGATGGAATCCAAGGTAGCCACAAATAGAAAATTTCCCAAAACCCCTCATCAGAAAAAAGGATAATGAATAGAGGAGTTAGTCCCAGGAAATGTAACTAGGATGAATCCAGGATAATTCCCTGCTATCAGGCAAGGTGGTGCATTTCTGTAATCCCAGCACTTTGGGAGGCTGAGACAGGAGGATCGTGAGTTCAAAGCCAGCCTCAGCAACGGCAAGGCACTAAGCAAGACAGTGAGGCCCTGTCTCTAAATAAAACACAAAATAGGGCTGGGGATGTGGCTCAGTGGTGGAGTATCCCTGATACCAAAAAAAGAAAAAGAATTCCCTGCCATCAGGGTAAGAGTTTATGCCATTTGCTCCATCGAATGTAAGAATTGCTATAAACCAGTGACTGGCAGGTGCCTCCCATTCTTCCTGTTTTTCAATAAGGTGTCCCCACTCCATCATTGGACTATGTTAGGCGTTTGGGGGAAACATCTCTGAATCAATAAGAACAGCAAGCAGGCACGAGTTCAAAGCTCAGTGCCTGGTAGCTTGAGTGTCTTGAAGAGAAAGGTGAAAATATCTCTCCCCAGCAAGAGGAAATGGGGGCAGATTGCATTCTTGACGCACAGGTATTTGTCCTCTCTCTGCCTTTGCCAACCTTCTTGGTAGAGGAGTGTACTTCCTCAGCCCGTTGGCTTTGGACTTGGCTAAATGACTCTCTTTGGCGAATGGGACAAAAATGGGTGGGATGTTTGTTATGAAACCGGAACACTTCAGAGGCATTACAAGTTTCTACCAGCCCTTTCATTGCTCCAGAGAGTAGCTTCAGCCTGGTTTCCAGAATAAGATGTGGAAAGCCCATTCCAGCCCAGCAGAGATGCAGCTGATCCTCAGCCCTAAAGTCTCATATGAGTTATTTGTGGTTTTACCTCACAGAGATTTTGAAGTTGTTTATTAAAACAATGAAAGTTAATACATGAGAGGAGGATTAGATGCAGTAATTCATGCTTAATACAATGCCTAGCACATCCTAATTCAAAATAAATATGAAATTCAGATATTGACTTCATCATTGTTGTCCCCATTGCTTTTCTCCAATCCCCATAAATCCCAGTGAAACATCTTGTAAATTTTAAGGGACTTACTTGTTTGATCTATATTTGAAATACCCAAACCAAGGATGCATAGACTAAAGAATAGTTTAAAACAACTAGGCATATTTTTAGACAATATTCTTGCTCTTTAAAATTAGGAAAAGCTTATTTTGTAGAATGAGAGGGTGCTAGAAAACTCTTCATTAGTGTTTTTGGCAGCAGATACTCAGTAAAACTGAATCGAGTTTAAATTGTAATGAAGGTATTCTTTGAGAACTCTATCTTAGAGCAAGGACACGGAGGTCTTTCCTCAATTTTTAGCATGTTCCTTCAGGTTGAGTTTGAGATAGTGCTGATAATTTCTATTTTTGAAATTTAAAAGGTTCCTACAAATATGGAGAGTATATTTTAAAGCTGTAGTATTGAGGTATGGAGGTTGATAAAGATGAATAATAAAAACTGGGGGGGATTTATTTAGGCCTCTATCAAAATGAATATAACTCCTTGGAAGGGCAGATGCTTTTTAAGATTTAAAATGTGCTATTGGAGGGCTGGGTATATAGCTAAGTGATAAAGTCCTTGCTTAGCATACATGCATGAGGCCCTAGGTTCAATCCCCAGTACCACAAAAAAAAAAAAAAAAAAAAAGGAAAGAAAGAACAGAAAAAAGAGTAAAATGCTGTCATAAACTTTCTCATGCTGAGAATTATAAAGTTTTAAACCAACACTGGTAAGCATTACAAATTGATGGATTTTGAAGATAAGCACAGTGGTGCATGCCTGTAAACCCAGAAGCTGGAGAGGCTAAATCAGAAGGATTATAAGTTTGAGATCAGTCTCAGCAACTTAGCAAGGCCCTCAGAAACTTAGTGAGTTCTTATCTCAAAAAATAACAAAGCTGGTGATATAGCTCAGTGAGAAAGCACCCCTGTGTTAAATCTCCAGTATCAAAAAAAAGTCCATGTATTTTTAAAAATTAGTACTAATAATAACTTTAATTTTCTCACATTTATATGGTAATTTTAACTTAATGTACGTTCACAAGCATTTTGCCATTATTCCCCACAGTAATCCCATGAATAAGCCCACAAGTCAGGCCACACTGCCTTTATTATTCTCTCAGAAAACAAAGTATACTATGAAAGGTTAAAAGACTTGCCCAAAGTTGCAGAGCTAGTAAGTGATGGTGATAACTCATTTTGCCTCAAGACCATTGCTCTTTTGTCCTTGTTATCAAATCTTAATGAGAACTTGACCAATTGACTTCCAATATTTAAATGGCAGAATGAAGATATAATTGTCCCATTTCCTAGGTCCTCTAGAAACATGACAAGCAAAGCTTTATCCCATTCATCCTTGAGGCAGAGTAAAGGCCAGGGACTGACTCTATGTGGCCAATAGCAATGCAGCTGCCCATAGCTCTTGAGCAATGAGCAAAAGAGAAAAGGCACTCACTCATATGCAGGAATCTTTTAAGAGGAACTTCACAGTGACTTAGATGGCTTTGACTCCTACCTCACATTGACCACTGGCAATGCTGGACCAGGAAGCCCATCCAAACGAAGATGAGTGATAGTCAGATGCAATGAACATGGGAGTTAAACAAAGATACTACAAAAGACAAGGCAAAAGAAATAGAGGAGTTGGGGAGAGGAGGGACAAAGGGGAGAATAGGATGACAAAAAGCATCATCCAAAAGTGATGCCATGGACCAGATGAAAACTGGGACCCCGTATGTCACCACAAACTCACAAAGGAGATGAAGCTACTGACTTATAAAACAAGCATTGAAAGTGAGGTTATAAGGGAAGAGTGAGTGAAATCATGGGAGAAGTCTGAAGGTGGCTTAGGAAGCTGCCCAAAGGAAGACATTGAAGAAGGCGTAGTTATAGACAGGACCACAAAGTGAGAAAGTGAAAACAAGAGTTGCAAAGGATTAGAGAAAAATGATAAGTAGAGGTGGTATATTATTGAGATCCAGACTCAATAGAAGACTTGGATTTAAATTTTAAATGACACATCTTATTCTAGGAAGAGCATTCCACCAAATATCAACCCCAAGACATAGATGCTGGGCAAGAAAAGTTAAAGAAAGATTTCCTAACAGAAACATTACATAAATAAAAAAATTCAGAGGAAGGTTAGTTTTTAAGAGGAAGTCATTCTTAGATATTTCTTTATCTTTTAGACCTATGCATCAGTACTGATAAATCAATAAATTTACTTAAATACACAAAGAAAATAATGAAAATCAAATAAGATTAGGTAGTAGAAGGAAGGGTAGGGAGCATAAAGAGAAATTAAGAATTTCCACATTGATTATAGTAAGGAATCAAAGAATGATGATTAAAAAAATAGAGATATTACATGAATTATACTACTGTTATAAAAATGAACTTCCAATGATATTCATTGTCATGTTTTTCATACTATCAGAAAGAAGAAAAAGAAAATACAGACCACATGGTGAAATAAATAAAAGCATCAATAAATTCAGGTAACATCAATAATTAAAGTAAAAATGAGATGGCATAACCACTTATAGAAATTTAAACTATAAATGTATTCACAGACATGTGAAATTATGTGTGTAAAAGATGTGGAGTTGTTTGCATTATCAAAATACTGTGAACAATTTAAAAGTCCATCAGTATGAGACTGCATCAATTATGGTACATTAATAAAACAGAATAACACAGTTGTTTAAAAGAATGAAGCAAGCAAGAAGCAGTGGTGCTTGCCTGTAATCCCAGAAACTTGGGAGGCTGAATCAGGAGGATCATAAGTTTGAGGCCAGTCTCAGCAACTTAGCGAAGCCCTAAGCAAATTAGCAAGACCCTATCTCAAAACGAAAAAAAAAAAAAAGGGCTGGAGATGTGGCTCAGTGGTTAAAACAAACAAAAACAACAACAACAAAACCACTTCTGGATTCAATACCCAGTACAAAAAAAATGAGGCAGCTTCAAGGTAATACTGTTAGATTGAAAAATAAAGTGTGGAATTATTTGCATAATTTATAACAATTTGATGAGCAGTCAGGTGAACCTATAATGCATGCATCTGTGTCACATGGTGGAGGCATAGGCATAGACTGTAATGACAAAGAAATAGGTAAAAGATGTCCTTTTAGAGGGAGGCTGGATCCTTGGGGGATGAGGTTAAGGAGAGAAACTTTTCACTATGACTTTATATACTTCCTGAATTCTGTCCATGTGTATATTTTACCTACTCAAAACCATATATATGAAATGACTTTTTAAGGCAAAAGCAGCCTTACCAAGTGGCTGATCTTGTTAGGCAAGTCCCAGTTCATGATGAGAAAGAGGAGATTTGAGTCAAAATAATTACTGCCTAGAACATCTCAGAGTATCCATTTTTCTTCTGGGTGAGATGAAGTTCCCATTTGGTTAGAAGCCACTTAGATCTTGACTTAGAAGGGACATGGACACAGAGACCACCCTCTAAACAAGAAATGCTTCAGTTCAGCAGCCTAAAGCCTGCTTTAAGAGATTATCCAACATTTGTGGTGCATGCCAATGAGACAGGACACTGAAGTGACATTTGTGGTTAGTGATTTGGTGTGTGTCATAGTCAGCTTTGCATAGCTGTGACAAAAATACCCAATCAGAACAACTTAGAGGAGAAAGGGTTTATTCTGGCTCCCAGTATCAGAAGTCTCAGTCCATCAATAGCCAACTCCATTGCTCTAGGCTCAAGGTGAAGCAGAACATCATAGGGGAAGAGCCCAGGGAAGGAAAGCTGTTCATCTCATGGTGGGGTTTAAAAGCATAGAGAGGGGGTGGGGAAAGGGACTTCAGAGAAGATGCACTCTTCTAGGACACATGCCTAGTGACCCACCTCCTCTAGCCCTATCCCACCTGCCTATCATTACCACCCAGTCCATACAGACTAGGATGGACTGATAATATTACAGCTCTCACAGTGCAATCATTTCACCTCTGAAAACACCTGCATTAACACAAGAGCTTTTGGGGGACATTTCACTTCCAAACTATAATAGTGCATCCAGGGGGCCACCAGCCCAGCCTGGAAAGCTTTTACTGAGCACTTTTCAATTTTAAACCTTTCTAACTGAAGGTCCATTCCCAGTAAATGTACACCCCTGCAGATGTCATTTGAAGAGAGAAAACATTTTTTACTTTGCTTGTAGTTTGTGGAACTTCTTAGTTTATCCCTTTCTGCTAATAGATGATAATTGTTAGCCCTAGGCCTGAGGGAGAGTTTACACAATTCTATTCACACACTGTGATATTCCACAATATGTTATTTCAAGGCATGATAAAAGACACAAGTGCCTAGGGAGAAAATAAAATTAGAAGGGCAGCCTCCCCCTTGAGAGTTGAATTTGGTCCTTTAAGGCCAGCAATTCAATCTTTTAAAAGGCACATCTCTGTTCTAATCAATCAAACTTTCATTTCCAATGGCAATAACCTTCCCTGGGCACTCAAGAAATCAGAAACTGGAGCTTGTACACAAAAAGTCAATATGGTATTTTCTACCCAGTTGACCATTTCTTTACAAACCTACTCACAATTTTTTGGTCAATAAGCAATTTGATGTTCCACTAGACTATGGGGTGGCAACACCATTTGTATGTTCAAGACTGTCATGTCAAATGGAAAAGATGCAATCTGCATCTGGGACATAAGATAAATTTGAGAAGAAGCAAAAATAAGCAATAGCCTCCCAAACTCTCATCTTTGGTTATATTGTGTTGTGATGTCTGTGTTTAAGGTTTACCAAATACAGAAATTCCAGGTCATAGGGGTTATGATCCTCATTACTTAGAATAGCAAATGGTTTTGCAGATGTTGTCAGACAATAAGTAGGTCAGAAATCACAGATAGGATTCTAGCCTTTTCTCCTCCTCCTCTTCCTCCTTATTTTGCAGGGATGAAGTGAAACCTAGGACCTTGAGCATACTAGAAAAGTGTTCTACCACTGAACTACATCTCCATCCCCTAGTCTTTTGTCTTCTTCATTAGTTAAGTTTTATGTGAAATGATAGGAAGATTCATTAAAACCTAAATAACTAGAAGATGGAGATGTAGCTCAGTGGTGGAGCACTTGCCTTGCATGCAAAAGGCCCTATGTTCCAACCCCAACACCACACACACACACAATCCAAAATCTAAATAACTCACATGTGATGAAATTTACAATAGAATTTTTTCTTTTAATGGATTTTCTTTCAAAGTAATATGTTGGAAATTTGTTCAGAGAATATGCAGATGTCCGGACTAGAAAATTCATATTTCATTCAGATTTCAGACGAGAAAAATAATATTTTATACACATAAATTCCAACAACTGAATAGTTCATTTATTATGACATGGTAGAGTTTGTATCTAACAAACTGGTTATGGATAATCAATAGACAGTGAAATCATTACGCCTGGCATCAGGACAGCAACCCCCTGTTAAGACTCCCACCATAACCAACCTATGAGGCATGTGAGGGTTGAAAGCAATGGGACGTTCTAAGCCTACAAAACAGGTCTGAATAGCCAGTCTGCCTTCCTGTGGGCTTGCTTGAAGGACAGAAGGAATGAGGTGTGTGGTTCTACTTTGTGTCTCATTGCCATTTAAACAGTTCTCAATGGTAATGATTCTGGGCTCCTCCTGTGTATTCTGCATCTGATCCATTATATGACAATTTCCTAGCTGATTTTAATCCTTATTTTTAAAGTTTCATTATCATGAAACATTTTACAGTTTGGATGGAGACCAATCTTTATATATTAATAATGTTATCATTAAAAAGAGTGACTATTTCATTTCGTGACACTTTTAGATTAGTTTTGATCATTTCATTTGACCTGCAATAATAAAAGTCACTTGTTAGAACTGCATGCTTATATTTTCTTTAAACAATCTGTTTTGGTTTGGATATAGGGTGTCCCCCAAAAGTTTTTACGCTAATAACAGGAGGCAAAATGATTAGACTGTGAGAACTGTAACCTAATCAGTCCATCCAATCAACCAGTTAATGGACTAACTGGGTGATAACTGTAGGCAGGTGGAGCGTGGCTGGAGGAGGTGGGGCACTGGGGATGTGGCCTGGAAGGGTTTATCTTCCCTACAGCCCCTTTGCCTCTCTTTTGTTCTGCCTCCTGGTTGCCATGAACTGAGCAACTTTTCTCTGCTATGCCCTTCTGCCATGACACTCTGCTCAACTCAGGCCCAGAGCCAAGGAGTCAGCTGACCGTGAGCTGAACCTCTGAAACCATGAGCTCAAAACAAATTTTTCCTCCTCTGTTATTCTGGTCAGGTATTTTGGTCACAGCCATGGAAAGTTAACTAACACATAATTAATATAAGCCTTTCTCTACTGCTTTTTTGTTCAATTAATGCACACAATTATTCTAAATTAGTAGCATTACTCAACCATTTGTTAGCTTCTATTTTCTTGTTACTTAATAGGACTAATTTAATCAATGCCATCGCTCTGAGCTATATAAATTCATGTAGTACATTTTTGTGCACTATAGTATACTATATTTTAATTTTGCTGCCCAATCCTCCTGTCAAGCAACCCCATGCCTCAGGGCCCCAGCCAGGCACCAGAGAATAAATGCATTGCATTGGTGGAAAAATGTATTTTTTCTTTCTTTCTTTCTTTCTTTTTTTTTTTTTTTTTTTTGGTACTGGGGATTGAACTCAGAGGCTGGTGATGCTAAACACACATGGTACCACTGAACAACACCCCAGCCCCTTTGGTAGAGGGATTTGATGCTATCGTTCTGTGCAAATGAATGAGACAAAAGACACTGGATGGTAAAGGAATCCATCCTGTGGCCAAAGGAGGAACTACCTAGAAATACTGCAGGCTCCTGTCATTCCCTAAATACTGTGGTTAAAACAACCAGTGATAGTTGTTTTTAATTGCTCCTCACATTCCGTGAACCCCAGCATCCCCAAAATACCTTTAAAAAGCTAGGAGGGCAGGATGCAGAACGAGAAGTGTTTGAAGGAGTAAACAGACAGTTCATTTAACCAGCAGGCTGTGTGAAAGAATGTCATATCTGCCAAAGCACCAGTTTGTGGTTTTCAGAAAGGACAAATGGGTGTGGGCTGAACATGTGGCATAATCACCCAGAAAGAACTGAAATTGCCAAGCAGGCACATAACCACACACCCTGATTATAATCTGCTGCCAGGCCGCTCCCTACAATATGAGCCTGCATCTACAAGCCCATCTAAAAATAAAGAAGGATATCATGCATCACTTTATCAGTGCCACTCTAATGGCAGCAGGGCAACGGAAAGAGCAATGACAAGGAGGAGACACTAATGTTCCTGTCCTGGCACTGTCATTGACAAGAGCAAGTTTTCTGAGAGCTCTGGGACTTGGACTCTGTAAAATAGGAATTACAATACCAGCTCCATCTTCCTTGCAGAGTGATGAGCTGAGGATGAAGAAAACCTACCACCATGTATAGTATTGAACTCCCAGTGTTCCCAGAAGTGTAGGGGACTTGAGAGGGGATATATCTGGCCTGGAATATTTTACCATAGATTTTGGGTAAGATGATACCAAACCTATATAGTAATAGTCAACCATCTGATAGTATTTACACAAGCACTCAGTTAAGGGCTATAACCTAACATTTCTCTAAAATTTCACAGACAAGAAAGGATGATATGGAGGAACCGGATCCTGAAAGATGAAGAGGGCTTGGCTGGAAAAGAAAGGAAGGACAGGAGTTTGTTAACAAAGACTGGAAGGCAGCAATAAGAAGGGCTCTATCATTGCAAAGGAATGACTAGGAACAAGTTCAAGAATAGCAGAGAAATAAATTATATAGATAAGATGAGCCTGGATTACAATAACAGTGAAATCAGATGGAAAATTTATCTGAAAAGGAAAAGAAATAGGGTTCCAGGGTTTTTTCAAACAACAGTGACTTAGCATTTAAAGAAGATCAGCCAGAGTAATCTGGCCAGAGCTGAGAAGATGGAAAGTCATGTGAAAAAGCAGTTATGATCCATTCTTGGTAGAGGGAATAGAGAAAAGCAGAGACAACAGATAGAGTATGAAGGAAAAAACTAGGGTCGGGGCTTTAGCTCAGTGGTAGAGTTCTCACGTACAAGGTGCCCTAGACCCCTGATACTGCAAAATAAATGAATAAACAAAAAACTTAAAAGACTAGACAACCAACTGGATATAGAGGACAAAGCTATGTTAAATGTTCATTCAAATATAAGTCTGGGTGACTACAAGAACATCTGCTCTATTTGAAAGAAAGAATGCATTGATAATTTTTTCTTTCTTTCATTTACTGGGGGTTTGTTTCAAGCTCTCTCTCCAGAGAGTTCTCTCAGCTAACTGATATATATTGATGACACACATATTAACATCGACACAGCTATTCATTACAAGGGTCTGTAAGTATGGTTTTCTTGATTCTTCCCATCTTGATTTAACAATAATTTCTGTACTCTAGTTTTGCAATAAAGTGTTTAGCATTGTGTCTTGTTATTTTTATCTGTGTTCTTAAATTTAAAATAGTGGAATAATTTGTAGAATTCATCTGTCCTTATTTGAATAATACATTATTTTTCTGAATTTTAGCTGCCCATGTTAGTGGCAAGATGTAATTCTAGATTATTACACTAGATGGCAGAAAACAACTGCTCTCTCTTCATTCCCTTCAGAATAATAAAGCCACAGTATGGAAAAATTAAGCACTATGGCTCATATGTTTCTGTTTTCTCTTATCTCATAAAAAGAAATACAAACTTTCATACCAAAAATATTAATCCCAATGAAAATAGGAGGGTAAGAAAAGTAATTGTGAGTGATATTTTATTTTGATTTGGGTTTTGAGGTTTTTTGGGCTTTTGGTTTTTTGGGTTTTTTTTTTTTTTTTTTTTTTTTGAATTTTTTGTTTGTTTGACTTTACGTTTAATATGTTGCCTAAATGAGAAATGGTGGCAGGAACAGAAAATTAAAGTGGTTGTGAGGGTGTTATGAAATGAGTATTAAAACCCAATAATTAACTAATTTATTTATTTTTGCAGGTTGAGGTTAATGTGATTTGGGGTGGGAAGGTCAAAGAAATTGGAATATGCATATGGAAGTTATGACCAGAATGAATGGCAATAAAACTGTTCCCAAAACCAGGCTCTGCCAGCCTTTCAGAAATGCCCTGGCACCCAGGTGGGGTTGAGAAACATTACTAACCATAGCTTTCAGGTGACTTCTAGTTTATTCTGCTTCTGGAGGGGATCATCCTCATATCAACTTAATAGAAGAAGCAGACCTTGGATTTCAAAGCTGACTCTAATATTGAATTGCTTTGAAAAGTGGAATAATGTTTGTTTTAATCACATCCTTTCAGTGTCCATTTTGTTGAACACACTCCACAGTGAGCACCCTTGCATTGACAAAATGACTGTCACATCTACCCTAGAGGAACTTAAACCCTCTGGAAGCTTGTGAGACTTCTGCAGATTTAAAAATATTCTACAAACATTCAATTTCCTTCTACCTATTATCTAACTATATCTAGTTAGATATATCTATATCTAGGGGTGACCCTGAAAATTCAAATATGAATTTTGGGTGAGAACTCTATAATTCCCTCAGTAAAGTCTCTGTTATCTGTAGATGACTAATTTGAAGAAATGGGTGCTTTATTCCCCACCAAAAAATACACACACACACACACACACACAGAGTCTTTTAATGAGGTTGTACTCAAGAGTTCCACATATTTCCTTGAATCTCTGGAACTTCTGAATAATTGGGACTTTTTAATGATCAGCCTTACTAGGAAAAAAGCAGACTTATTCACCTTCTGTTTTCACACATCAGGACTCATTTATTTGCTCTTCCCCTCCCTTGAACTTCCTCTTTGTTAGTCTTTATATTTAGAGTAGAAGGAACATTTATTATTATGTGAAAGTAGAAGGTGTTTGGCCCTAGTAAAGAAATACTAAAATGCAGCCTAGAGCAAAAACACTCTGCCCCGGGTTCTATGTCTGCTTCTAAGCTGGTGCTGCGTAATGGGTGACTTAGGTGTGGCCCTTAAGTTCTTAATCTAAAGCCTCACTTTCCCCCTTGGCAAAACAGTGAGATAGCTGCCTTACACACTTTTAGAAATCTGCTGGGTATTGCAGGAAACAATTAACAGGGCTTCAGTGAAGGTACACCTATATCATAGGACACCATTATGGGTTCTGGGAAGAACATTACCAGGAGGCAGAGACCAGGCTGGATTCCCAGAGGTGTGGTCTGCGCCTCTCCAGAGCTGAGGCATCCTGTCACCAGCCAGGACTGCGGGTATGGGGCTGGCCTGAAAGCACCATGAGCAGCAAGCGGAGCGGAGCATAGATAGTGCTGGGAGGGCTCCAAGCCACTCTGCACTTCATGCCAAAGGGTGATGAGTTAAATTGCTCTATGAATATGTATCTGCTTCAGTAATTGACTTTTGCTATTACTAGCAAAGAAACTGCTGTGGCCAACAGTGTTAACAAAGTTGTTTTTAATGCGATTTCACTTTCCAGTTTTCCTGGGGAAGCAAGCATCTTATGCCTGTGAGCATTATTACCATATATAGAGAGAAAACTGCCTGGTTTAAAAAAAAAAAAAAAAAGAACCCAATAGAAGCCTGAGTCAGTTGTCTTAGGTAGGAGTGACTATAGCCAGAGTCAGAGTCAGGACGAAATCTGCTCCTGGCAGACATTATTACTAACTGCTCAGTCTGAGATGATTCAAAAGACAGATCAGAAAAGGGAAATGTTGCAAATGCCAGCACACTCATGGTAATCTAACTGCCATGAGAGATTGTTTAACAGTTATTCAAATTCTGAAGAACTTTTCTCAACTTTAAAAATAAAAAATAAATTTCTCTACCTTTTTTATTTAGATTTGCTTATTTTTTAAGAAAAGAAAAATATTTTAAATAAAAATCTAGTTTATTATCTAAGATGAAAATCTGTGACCTTGAAGCATTGTGAAGGTTAAAAAATAATACAAATACAGGTCAAAGACATAAAATAAATTTGCTACAACTCAATATGATTGTTATGTAAGTGTATGGTAATTGCTTTGCTATTTGTGGCATCATAGTTACTGGCAGACCCCCAAAATAGAACTATTACCAATATTGACCAAACAGATTTCAAGAGGAGGGAAAGGACTTTTGGATGAATATTTGGAAAAGAGTAGAAAGCATTTCCATCTATTCTGGACCCTTCCATATTGTTAGCTTGAGCATAGCTCACACTACCTCACCTTTCCACTCATAAAATGTTCATAGCATTTTTCTGCTTTGTTTTTAGTGCTTTATTAAAATTTTCTTCATTATGCCCTTGAAACTTTTTTTTTCTCTCTCAAGAATCCTTTATTCAAGGTAGAACCAAACTACTACTTATGAGGAGCTCTTATGTTTGGAAAGAATTGGGGATCAAGTACAAACATTTTTTTCTTCTTTGCTCTGCTATCGAGTCCCATGCAAACAGAAATAGAAAATATCAAATAAAGCCCAGAACAGGTAGTTTTACACAGCTATGGATACCTACTCTCAAATTTTCAATTTTTTCCATGGGCAAACACAGCTTAAAGTGAGATTTGAATAGGTAAAACAAAAAATCAAAATTTTCAAATATGTGTTTGAAGGGAGACAAATAAAAGAAATCTCTTAAATAACAATGGCAGTTCTGGAGAAATGGCCTTGTTTATAGATGTATTCAAACTGTCACAAACCTATAGGGAATCATTTTTCTGAGAAACCATTCCCTTGAAAATAAACAAACAAACCTTATTTGCTCTGAAAGAAAAGGCAAAATTCACATAAAACAGCTTCAAACAGCAACTTTTCAACCTAAATGAAACAGAAAAGCTTCCTTTCTGAAAACTAGTCATAACATAGCCAATCAGAGCTCAGAAAAGAAAATTTTGACAGAAAATATGAACTAAAAGATGACTTAAACACACCACCAGTAACTATTAAAAAGAACTCTCCAACTGAGAATAGCCAAATTTAACAGGTCCTCATTCTGAAGTAGACCTCATAAGAGGTCCAAAAATATTTTCTTTGTCTTGACAATGTGGAGCCTTATGTATACTTAACTATTCTATTTTTTTAAATTCCCTTAAAACATTTTAAGCCTCATGAAAGAAATATATTCTTATTTTATTTATTTATTCATTTTACAGTAGAATGCATTTTGATATACACAAATGGAGCACAACTTCTCATTCCTCTGGCTGTACGTGGTGCAGAGTCATTCCAGTAGTGTATATAGAATAATAATGACTGTCTTTTTAAAATACTTCTTTCATGGCCTATTATCATTTGATGATCACTATATAATTCTATATTTAATAAATCATCACATGATGATAAAAAATAAGTTTGCAACATGGGGAATTTAAACATTACAAAATAACCAGAATGAGCCCATTGGTTTACTTAGGTTCCATAAAAATGAAAAAAAAAAAAAAAAGAAGTATCTATCCTGTACAAATCTAGGAAAATACTTCTATGACTTTGCTAACACTAAATCAGAAAAATGATGTAAGAGGAACTTTAGGTGTCTCTCAAGGTTAGAGCATTTGCCTAGCATGCACAAGGCCCTGGGTTCCACCCCAGCACTGCCTAAAAAAGAGTAATGTGAGAAACCAAAGAATTGCATAGTGAGTCTTTCTGAATACACAAAAACCAAAGTATTTTTACCACTAAATAGACTATCTTTTTTAACAAAAGTTAAGGCTTATGTTGTGGAAAATTCAAACGATAAATGCAAAAAAAGAAAAAATGTGAATGCCTCCTCATATTTCTGTACTCTGCAAAGACCAGAAAGAGAATATCCTGCACAACCTGTTTCATTGAAATGTAGATAACATTCTACGATGTGCTTGATGTATTTTACTTAACCATACAGACTAATATTCACAGATTTCATTCTTGTATTGGCTGCAATCTTCGACTGAATATACCACACTTTATTTAGCCCATCTTTCTTGATTAAATCTTGAGATTTCCCCCAGTAATGTTTTCCTCTTAAAGAAAACACTAAAGTGAACATTATTAAGATTTTGCATATCCATGAACAAGTACTCACCCACTGGTAAATTATATCAAAGGAATTTCTTGGTCAAAGCTGACACCATGTTGTCTGTATGTCCATTTCCTCTTTTTGTGTTTGTGATGCTGGAGCTATTCTTATTAAGATATTTCAAGTTTTAATAGTTTCAAGCTAGAAAGGAGGCTAACAGGGAAGGAAAAGGAGACTGTAACTTTAAATCTAAGAAGCTCCTTGAACACCCTCACCTTTGCTCCCCAAACTAGTTTTCCTCCAGACATGAATTCTTAAAAAGCCTATGAGTCTTGTGAGTCTAGATGATTAATGTTTACATGGAATGCTGGTTTACACAACATATTTTTCTTGAGATTAAGTAAAGCCAAGGAAAAATATTGTTAGGACTTATGATATGGGCATCTTCCAAACATTACCTGTTAGCTAGATAACATCAATCTAGAGATCCTAAAAATATCAGACCACCATGGCCTGCCCTGTTTGTTTGATGAAGAGAATTGAGCTCACCAGGCTGATGTCACCCCAAAGTACTTTCCTGATCACTATTTACAAAGTTGCCTTTAAAAGAAGAGCCCAAGCTGAGTGGCACATGCTTGTAGTCCCAGTGGCTTGGGAGGCTGAGGCAGGAAGATCGCAAGTTCAAAGCTAGCCTCAGCCACTTGGCGAGGACCTAAGCAATTTAGCAAGACTCTGTCTGAAAATAAAAAAATAAAAAAGGCCTAGGGATTTGGTTCAGTGGTTAAGCACCCCTGAAGAAGAAGAGCCCAAGACCCCACAAGTATGTCTCAGTCTCAAGTACTTACACTCCTCCATTTGAGTGTGTATCCTGCTCTCTTGTTCCGTTTCCTCAATAAACCTCCCTGCTTTCCTAAATAAATCTTACTTGAGCCTTTTTTCTTTGATTATTGCATTATAATTATATATAATAGTTAGATCATTTGGACAAAATCATACATCCATGGAATTTGATTTACCCTATTTCAGTCCCTGATGCTCCCCTACCCTTTTCTTCCTCTCCTCCCTCCACCAATTCTCATTCCTCTACACTACTGGTCTTTCTTTTACTTGTTTATTTATTTTTGATTGGTGCTTTATAGATATGCACATAGGTAGAATTCATCTTAGTATATTTACACATGCACATAGTATAATTTTGTTAAATTCATTTCACATTTCTTCCCCTTTCCTGTTCCTCCTCCCTCCCTCTTCTTCTCCTTCTTACTTTACTAATCTTCCCTTTATCTTTAGAATATCTAATCCTCCTCGTTTTTTCCCCCTTAGTTTGCTCTACCTTCCACATATGAGAGAAAACATTCAACCTTTGGTTTTCTGAGTCTGGCTCACTTCACTTTGGCTGATGTTCTCCAGTTCAACCCATTTAATAGCAAATGCCATCATTTCATCCTTCTTTATGGCTGAGTAAAACTCCATTGTGAATATAGACCACATTTTCTCAATCTATTCATGTATTCACAGGCATCAGGGCTGGTTTCATATTTTGGCTATTTGAATTGTGCTGGTATAAACATTGATGTGGCTATGTTGCTATAGCATGCTGATTTTAATTCTTTTGGATAAATACCGAGGAGTGAGATAGCTCCTCGGTATGGTGGTTTTGTGCCTAGTTTTTTGAAAGAAATCTCAATACTGCTTTCCAGAGTAGTTGTGCCAACTTGCAGTCCCACCAACAAAGTATGAGTGTGCCTTTTACCTCACATGCTTGCCAACATTATTATTTGTATTCTTGATAATTGCCATTCTGCTAGAGTGAGATGAAATCTTAGTGTAGTTCTGATTTGCTTTTCCCTGATTCTAGTGATGTTGAACATTTTTCCATATTTTTGTGGGCCATTTTTCCTGAAACTATTTTCAGTGGAGAAAATCAAGAACTTGCCAGTGGTTTGTTGAGGCTCCCTTCTCCCTTTTGGGAGAACCTCCTCAGACCCCTATCTGGTGATGTTTGGACCATTGTGTTGTCATGATCAGAGACTCCTCCACAAGTGTGTCATCTGATTTAGCCAATCTATTCTCTGTCCCATAGAGTTTCCACAACAGCAAATTGTCCACTTTAACATTAATGGAGTGGTATTAAGAGGGAGGGTCTTTTAAGGTGAGTAGGTTATAAGAATTCCACTCTTTAGAGTGAGATTAAGGGCCTGGTAACAGGGGCTTCATGTACCATTTAGCTTCCTTGCTCTTCACCCGCTGTGTGAGAACACAACATCTCCTCCTCTTGAGGGAACAGCAACAAGGCACCATCTTGGAAGAAAAAGCAGCCCTCACCAGACAACTGAACAGGGCACCATCTTGATCTTGGATTCCCAAGTCTCTAGTACTGTGAGAAAATAAATTTTTGTTCTCTATAAGCTATTGAATCTGTAGTATTTTGTTATAGCAGCACAAATGGACTAAGACAGATGCTGCATCAGTTTATCTATAAGATAGAGGAAAAAGAAAAGATGAAGGAGAGGGACTCAATCATGAGTTCCTCCCTTTTATCCTCCACTGCTTCAGTGGGCATATGCTGCTTCTCTAGATGGCCTTCTCTAGATGGCCTTCTCTAGAAGCCTTGGTCAGAGTTAGACTGGCTTACTAGAAAAGTGAAAAAATTTCTCCTCTCCTCCCATTGTTTCATTCCTCTCTTGATTCATCTTTCATTAGACCAGTTTTCACATGTTCTTTTCTTTTCATTGATGGGGCAACTCTGCATATTATTTAATTCTACTAGTAGTTTTTTTTTTTTTTTTTTTTAAATATCTTAACATGTAAGCCTGCAGCCTGTCCCTTGGCCCACCAGCTGGTGAATCCAACCTCCAGCTGGTGAATAAAGTTTTCCTCTCCTGCTTTAAGATCAACTCAGCGATTTATTGCAATCTCGCCATTTATTGCAATCTCACTCTTCAACCCCCTCCAGGGGTTTGAGTGCACCTTTTATACCATAAGTAAAGTATGTCAGTATATTAATCATAAGTGGCTGTTGCTGAATTCAAGACCATAAACAAACATCATGAGATCTAAATTCATAAGCAGAAAGGGGAAGTGGGTCAAAAGGACCCTAGTTGAGTACAAGTTAAAGAATGGTTATTAACATCTAGAAAATCATTCTCTGACAAGGTACATTGTCCAAGAAAAATAGGAAGCAAAAAGAGAACAATTTTACATTGTATAAGAATTGCCATTTTGTGTCAGCAAACATGCTATGCTAAGCAACTGTTGATGATGGATATGGAGGAAGTGTGTTCCCATGGGAGAAGCATTCCTTACGTGACATGGAGTCTCAGAGCAAAATGAAGTCTGTTTAGTCATTGCCCATATAGCCTGGCCCATAACAAGCTAATGATTTGTTGTTATCTAGCTTATTTGGTGTTACTTGCTGGAGTGAGTATGTTCAGTTGTTATAGAGCTCTGGCTCTGGGATTTTCCCAGAGGAATTCATCAGAAAGTTGACAGTTAGGAGTGATTGAGCCTTTCCTTGGATGGTCTGCTAGTGAGGGAACAAAGCAGATGGAGGCAGTTCCCTTCCATGTGTGTTTATTTGAGGTTTACAAAATGATGTTATGGGAAACATATAGATAGTAAAAACACTATCATGAAGCAGATGAACATATCTATCATCTCACATAGTTTTTATGTGACAGGAACAGCTGAAAACTATTTGGCAATTCTGCTAGTCAGCTTTTCATCACTGTGATCAAAATTTCTGACAAGAACAACTTAGAAGAGGAAAAATTTATTTGGGGCTCATGGTCTCAGATCTATCACCTTCATTGCTTTGGCCCTGAGGTGAGGCAGAGCATTTTGTCAGAAGGGAAAGGAAAGCTACTCAGCTCATGGCAGCCAGAAATCAATGCAAAGAGCCAGGGACAAGATATAATCCCTATGGGCATGTACCCAGTGACCTATTTCCTCCAGCCATGCCCCACCAGCTCACAGTTACAACTCAAGAGTCCATTAAAATTATTAATCCATTAAATGGATAAATCCACTGATGAGGTTACATCTCTCATAACCTAATAATTTCACCCCTGGCATTCCTGCATTTCTTAACACATGAGCTTTTGGGAAGGGACTCCTCATATCCAAACTATAATAGCAAAAATCCCTAATACAATACAATTTTATTAACTTTAGCCCTCGTGTTGGATATTGGATCTCTAAACTTGTTCATTCTACATATCTGCTGTTTTGTATCCTTTAACCAACTTCTCCCCATTTCTCCCACCTGCCTGTGGTATCAACTGTGTCATTCTTCATTTCTTCAGTTTTGAACTCTCTCTCTCTCTCTCTTTCTCTTTCTCTCTCTCTCTCTCTCTGTGTGTGTGTGTGTGTGTGTGTGTGTGTGTGTGTGTGAGAGAGAGAGAGAGAGAGAGAGAGAGATTTTCTTTATCCATTAATCTGTCAATGGAAATTTAGGTTGTTTCCACATCTTAATTTTTTGAGAAATACTGCCATGAATACAGGAGTGCAGATCTTCAAAAGGTGATGATTTCCTCTCCCTTGGGTATATACACAGAGAAGGAATTTCTGGATCATGCTATAGCTCGATTTTTTATTTTTTAGGAATCCCCACACTGTTTTTCATAATGGCTGTATCAATATACATTCCTGCTAAGAGTGTACTATGGTTTCCTTTTCTCTACATTTTTGCCAGCACTTGTTATATTTGTCTTTTTGATAAGAGCCATCTTTACAGGTGTGAGGTAATAGCTCATTATGTCTAATTTATATTTCCTTGAAGATTCAGGATATTGAGCATCTTTTCATATGCTGGCTGGCCATTTTTATGTCTTCTTTGGAGAAATGTCTGTTCAAGTCCTGTGCTCATTTTTCAATCAGTTATTTATTATGCTTATGTATTTATTGCTATTGAGTTGTAAGAGTTCTTTATAAATTTTGAATATTTAACCCCTTATCAGATATGTGGTTTGCAAATATTTTTTCCCAGCCCATAGGTTATCTTTTCATTTTCTTGATTGTTTCCTACAGTTTGATGTAGTCTTATTTATGTATTTTTGCTTTTATAGCTTGAGCTCTGGATATGATATCCAAAAACCATTGTCAAGGTCAATGTTGAGTTTTTTCCCTATGTGCTCTTCTAAGAGTTTTATGGTTTCATATCTTAAGTTTGGTATTTTATTCATTTCAGATTGATTTTTGTGTATGGTTTAAGATAAGGTTCCAATTTCATTTTTTTTGTATGTGGAAATTCAGTTTCTCAGCATCATTATTGAAGAGAATATCCTTTTCACATTGTGTCTTTTTCATGCCCTTGTTGAAATTAGTTGACTGTATATGTTTAGATTATTTCTGGGCTTTCTATTCTGCTTCATCTTAGTCTATGTGTCTGCTTTTATACCAGTTGTTTGGTTACTATGTTTTATAATATAATTTTATGTTACAAATTTGAGGCAGTGTATTTATTTCAATTAACAGACTTATTTTTTAGAGCAGTTTAGGGTCATAGAAAATTTTGGCATAGAGACAATTCCCATGTGTCCCTATATCTTCCCATACCTGCATAGTCCCCCCCACCATTACTAATACCTTGAATTAGTATGGCACATTTGTTGTAATCAATGATCTAGTATTTACATATTATTTTTTAAGTCTGTAATTTGCATGAGGGTCTATTCTTTGCTTTATGTATTCTATGGGTTTAGAAAATGTGTAATGCCATGTATCTATAATTAGAGTATCATACAGAATAATTCAGGACTATACATTTTTATAAAGAGGGTTTTAAAAAAAGAAGTCATGTGTTTCTCCTGTCATAGATCACCTGTGTCACCCTGTCAGGCAAATGTGAGTGTCTAGGCAACTGTGTCATGATATCAGGGTGTAACAGAGGCTTCTATGGCTGAATAGAGGTTGACCTGAGATCCCTGATATTTCACATTGGTATCAGAGAGAATCTGGTTCAATCTGCGTAAGTAGAACAGTGTCTCTGGGGAGAGAATTTTAAGACAGAATAGTCGTGATGATAAAGCATAGTTTGAACCAAAGCCCAGTGGCACAGAAGAAAGATGAGTTTCCAAAACTAAAATTGTCTTGGGATGTTCTGTTAATGACACTGTGAAAAGAATAAGAAGATGAGCTACAAACTGGGAGAACATATTTTCAAAAGATACATCTGATAAAGGACTACAATCCAAATGTATATACTCTTCAAACACAAAATAAGAAAACAAATAATTTAATCTTAAAAACATATGCCTCCGCGGTGGCGCAAGCCTGTAATCCCAGCACTTAGGGAGGCTGAGACGGGAGAATCGCGAGTTCAAAGCCAGCCTCAGCAACAGCAAGGTGCTAAGCAACTCAGAGAGACCCTGTCTCTACATAAAACACAAAACAGGGCTGGGGATGTGGCTCAGTGGTCGAGTGTCCCTGAGTTCAATCTCCAGTACCAAAAAAAAAAATATATATATATATATATATGCCTCACCAAAGAAGATATACAGAGGGTAAATAAGCATATTAAAAGATGTTCATCAAGTTATGTCATTAGGAATTATAAATTAAAACAGGATACCACTACATATCTACTAGAAGAGACAAAATCCAGAACACAAAAAACACCAAATGCTAGCAAGGATGTGAAGTAATAAGTACTCTCCTTCACTGCTGGTGGAAATACAAAATGGTACAGGTGCTTTGGAAGACAGTTGAAAGCACAACACTAATCATACTCTTATGAAACAATCCAGCAATTTCACTGCTCGGCATTTACCCAAAGAAGTTGAAAACTTAGATACCCCCATAAACACACACAAGCTATTAAGCCATGAAAAGACATGAAGGAAACATAAATGTATGTACATCCTTATTGCTGAAAATTTTTTTTTTGCTGTGCTAGAGATTGAACCCAAAACTTTGTGCACATTAGACAAGTGCTCTACCACTGAGCTATATCCCAAACCCTAAATGCACATTGTTAAGCGAAGGCAACTAGTCAGAAAAGGCTGTATATTAGCATGATTCCAACTGTATGACATTGTGGAAAAGGTAAAACTACAGAGACATAAAAAGATAAGTAGCTGCCAGAAGTCAGGGGGAAGGGAGAGGTGAATAGAGAGCACACAGAAGAATTGGGCTAGGGGGCACTGAAACTATTCTATACTACTTATATGGAAATTTTCTGCTCAGTTTTACTGTGAACCTGAATTGCTTTTTTAAAAAAAATTCTTAAAATATTATCTTGAGGGAATATCCAAGCTGGTAACCAAGACCAAAGCCAAGGCTCCCAGGATTTGTGGAAGAGAGCTGGTTGGACACAATATACAGCTTATGTCAAAAGATCCTCCAAATGCAATCATTATGCCTGGTACAGTGTCCTGGGAGTAAACACTGTGCATGGCCATATTAACTGAAGAAGGAAACAGAACATAGCACAGGCACCTAAGCTTGTTCTCTCTAGGATTACAGTGAAGGGATCAGGACACAGCATTATGGCTCTGCAGTAGACTAGGCACCTCTGCTGCTAGACAATAACAAATGTGTAACAAAATTTTATCTCATGATGAGAATCAATAGCAATGCTGCCCTTCAGCTGTAATTACTGTTCTCTCTTGAGTGTAGGTATAAGTCAGGTGATTTGAGGAATCTGGAAGCCCAAGGGAATGCTGCAGGTGAATCAGGAAGGGAAATGGAGGGAACACTAGAGGAACAGTTAGTAGCCAGACTGCTTGCTAATCTTGGAGTTGAAACGTTTCCTTTTATTTTATTTTGGAAAAATAGTGCAATGTAACATCAACTCACTTGTGTGATATTCCTGATATAGGAATGCTTGTTATTTCTATTGTTTTCCTGAATTCTCTGGTTTTATTTTATACTCTTAAATTGCTGTATCTATTCAGAACTCAAGAGCACACTTTGTGAAAGAGGGATTTGGGAAGTTCTCTCTCCAGCTTAAAGTCTATACAAACAATTGTTTGGTTAACGTTGTATCTGAAGGACTTTATATAAGGACATTTTGCCCAAAGGCCCTATTTATGATTCCAGAGAAAAACAGATTGAAATCCTAACATATTTGTCACGTTGTACATTTGCCCTTCACATCCATTTTCTTCTTAGTGCATCTTGATCCTACTGCTTCAGGATTATCTGTAACAGGATAAAACAATATGATACCCAATGGCTGCTCCCATGAGAGCTCTGAGTTGCTTTAATTCTGTTCTAATGTTACTGGATTTTCATGCTCATTTGTCCTCTTTTCTTCTCACCCAGTTACAAATAAATCAGGTCATACCCATTTCAAAAGAAACAAAAACAGAAAATAGCAAGCATTGGTGAGGATCAGGGAGAATCAGCACCTTGGGGCATTGCTGGTGGGAATGTAAAATTGTGCAACCATTGTAAAGCAACGACAACAACAAAATAACACTATGACAGTGCCTCAAAAAGTTAAATAGAATTACCACAGACTCAGCAATTTCACCCCAAAGAATTTAAAGCAGGACTCCATCAAGTATTTATACACCCATGTTCATAGTAGCATTACTCACAAGAGCCAAAAGGCAAAAACAGCCCGAATGTCCAATAATGAATGAATGTATAGACAAAATGTGGTAATATGCATTCACTGGCAGACAGTAAAATATTGCTTAGCCTTTAAAAGAAAGAAAACTGACACATGTGACAATGTAAATGATACCTAAAGACATGCTGAGAAATAAGCTAGACATAAAAGGACTGATGTTGTATCATTCCTCTTATATGAGGTACTCAGCCTTGGGTTCTTTACATCCTCCCTTTCAGGACCTTTAGGTCTATAGTCATCCATTTGTAGTCATTCATTTGTTCATCTATTCATTTAACTGATCTTTATTAAACATGTACTATATTTTTGTTACTCTAAAACTATGGAATAGCTGGGAGATTATTGATCATGAGTCAAATACAGAATAGATTTGATTTCATCATCAGTGTAAGGGAAATATCAAATTTCTTAATTAAAATAATGTAATAGATTATAGATTTCTCATATTCAGATATAGATTTGATTCTTAAATCAGAGTATCATAAAATATAAAAGCTGGAAGAAAATCAATCTAACTTAAATTTCTCAGCAAAATAATATTTTTTCCCAAATAAAATTCAGGGTTTTTAATTTAATAAAATATTAAAACTGGTACGTAGCTATCTTTTGTAGTCTAAAATTTCATTATTGAGGTTCGTAAAGTAGCCAAATTATGGAGACAGAAAATGGAATGGTTGTTGCCAGGGACTGGAGAGGGCAGAATGGGGAATTATTTCATGAGTATGGAGTTTCAGTTTGGGAAAAAGAAAAGCTGAGCAATATTCCATTGTGTATTTATATCACATTTTCTTTATGCATTCATCTGTTGATGGGCACCTAAGCTGGCACCATAGATTGGCTATTGTGAATTGTGCTGTGACAAACATGGGCACACAGGTTTCTCAATAATATGCTGACTTTAATTCCTCTGCGTATACACCCAGGAGTGGTATACCTAGATCCTATGGTAGTTCTGTTTTTAGTTTTTTGAAGAATTTCCCTACTGTTTTCCAAAATGGCTGTACTAATTTACATTCCTACCAACAGTATAGACTCCTCCCCCACTCTCACCATAAATCCTCTCCAGTATTTATTATTTTTTGGTTTGGGTTTTGTTTGTTTTTTGTATTCTTGATAACAGCCATCTGATTGGGGTGATATGGAATTTCACTGTAATTTTGATTTGCATATCCCCGATGGATAAAGATGTTGAATATTTTTTCATACAATGGTTGACCATTTGTGCTTCCTTTGAGAAATGTCTATTCCATTCATTTGCTCATTTATTGATTGGCTTGCTTGTTTTTTCAATGTTAATTTTTTTGAGTTCTTCATATGTTCTGGATACTAATCCTCTACTGGAAGAGTAGCTGGCCCAGCTTTTCTTCCATTCTGCAGGCTCTCTTCATTCTGTTGTTTCCTTTGCCACACTTGTATTTTTGATATTTCAGCTATAGTGGAAAAGGATGGTAAAAACCATCACCAGAATTGATGGTTTCTTAAGTTTAAATAAAATGGAACATGTATATAATGCTACATATTAATGAATGTCAAATGATATATAAATCCAGATTTTTAAAATATATATAAATAAATTGTTATTGATCAGGAAAAAAAAACCTAGTCAGTCACCACCTGTAAACAGGTTTTGAATTACACATTGTTGTTGGGCAGGAATTCCTAGAGACTTAAAATAGCCACTTTCTATTATTTCTTTTATTTCACCAATTTCTCCTCCACAGTAACAAAAATATAATTTATTGCCCCTTAAATTTATGATCCTTATATTTATTCACAGTTCAGTTTGCTCTGAGTTTTTTCTTAATCAAATTGGCCTATTAAATGCGAGATTTTAAAACATTAAATATATTTTTCTGTTGGAACAGTTTGCATAATTTTAAGTTCTTTTAAAAAAATTGTTTTTAACAAACATGTCTTATTAAAATTATTCCTCTTCTGGAGTTAACAAATACAAACACATATCAATAATCCCTATTTTAGATTGATTTCTTTTTAAAGAAACCATTTAAACAACTAAAATAGAGAACACATAGAGAACTGAAGTTCTTCTTACCCAGAAGGGTAGAAAAATACAATGTCCTTACCCAGGTGCTGGGGATGAAACCCAGGGCCTAGGAAAGCACTCTACCACTGAGCTATACTCCTAGTACTCCAATAGTGCTTTAATTAGCAATTAAAAAACAAAACAAACAAACAAAAAACAGTGGTCTGGGGCAGGCAAACCAAAGCCTGTGAGCCAAATCTGGCCTTCCTGTTTTTGAAAATAAAGTTTTATTGGAACACAGCCATGCTCATTTGCTTACATATTGTCCATAGCTCTTTTTGCATTACAAAGACAATTGGACAGTTGCAACAAAGGGCAGACGGATTGCAAAGCCAAAAATACTTACTATTGGGGCTTTTGAGAAAAAGAAAATTTGTGTCTCCTGATCTAGGGACAAAATAGAGAAAATAGAAAATAAAAGCTCCTCCTTCTTGCAGTAATGGCACAATCAGAAGATTCTAAAATAGAAATATTGAAAAACAAGCACTAAGCCTCATGCTAATTAAAGCCCTACATTTAAAGGTCACACTGTGGTCAGTTAGTATTCTTTGCTGCTAGATGACAGGAAGTGTGAGTTAAGTTCCTCTGACTGTGCTAATAAAGACCAATTTGCTGTGTCCCAATATATTAGGCAATGTGATTTTTTAAAGACAAACAATAATAAGCAAACAACAATGATATGATAAAGAACAAATAACAAAATGATGCAGATCCTTCCAAAAATTTTTTGCATGGGTTTATGAATCAACCTGACTTTAGTTTTATTTTGGACAGTTGCTGCTTTGGGACTTCGGGCTTTGAGGCAGGGGAAAGGGGTGAGCAGGGGCAGAGGCACATTCCATGTTCCTCTCTTTGCACTCTTGGGATCCTGTGTGCTTTTGTAAGGGAAAAAAAAAAAAAAAAGCTTCAAAGTCTCCTGTACAGGCCATAGTCATTATCCTGAGACCCAGTCAAGATGCCAGTCCACTTTATTCTTTCCTAGCTACATAAGACGATAAATTTTCATTTTTTTATTTAGGTGCTTTGAGTTGAATTTTTGTCACTTATAACCACAACAGTTTTTGTCTGGGAGAAAAAAATCTTTTTTAGCTCTACATGCTATATGATTTTTCACTCCTAGTAGGCTCATCTATTAGGGTAGATGCCCATAATGTTTAATGTCAGGCCTGCATTAAAATCACAGTTTCAATATCCATTAACTGTACTTTTGCCCTTAAGTTTCTATTGTCATGGGAGAAGAGATGTCTCTGGAGAAGAGATGTCTCTGGAGAAGGGTCTGAGGAGTTCCCAGAGGAGAGTGGTACTCAATTCAAGTCCAGCTGGGTTCTGGGCCTAAGAAACAGAAAAAAGTTTCATCCTGAGCCAGACAAAGGCATAGACATTTAGGAAGGTAGATACACATTCAAGGGAGAAGGCGAGCTGTCTGGAGAGTGAGAAGCAGCCCTGATTTGGTTGGGGGTCCAATGTTTATAGAAAGGCTATATCAGGGGATGGGCTGGAAGTGGATCCAGGGCGGAGCTGCACACTTTTGCACAGGTGTTCCCTGCCCTTGCTTATTTCCCTCGTTTTACAAGGGGATGGGCCAAGGGCGTGTTGCTCAAGATTTACAACTATGCTTCTACATCTCAATGGTTTGTGAGTGTTTCCTTTAAGATTCAGTATTTTTCTCTCTTAATCCTAAATCCCTATCTCACGATCTCTTCAAAATGGAGATAATAATACCTGTTTTCAAGAATCTTGTGATGATAGAAGGAGATTACATATTTACAGAGTATAAGGCATGAAGGAGACAATAAATTTTATGAAGGAGGTCCCCAATCAAATCAGAAACAAGGGATCTAGAGGCCCTGACCCTCCTTTCTTCCTACTCAACCTCAGCATTCTCATTCTTCTAAGATTAATCCACTTGCTTGTCCTTTGGGAAGCCCACCTGCCCACCTACCACTTCACTTAACTGAACCAAATGTGAATTCTCAATGATCTAGCAACTCTCTGGGGTTGGTACTTATGCCAACTACACCATATAACCTAGGTTTTAAGAATACCTTTCCACTTGTTCATAATAACAATATATGTTTATTATAGAGAATTTTGAAAGTACAGAAAAGTCCAAAGAACATAATAAAGGCACAAAACAACTGCATTCTCACCTCCACAACCCAAAGATAGTTTTCTTTTTCCTCTCTCTTACATTCTACATGTACTTTATTAGTATGCTTTCAGTTGCCACTAAGAAACAACCTGGACTTAATATTCAATTGATTTCAACAACCGGGAATAATTAGCTCACATAATAAGAAATAAGGTGACTTCTCAAGACAGTTCATCAAAATCAGTCTCCAACTATAGCAACAAGGAACTGGGTCAGAAACAACTTTAATATTCCATAAATGATTTTATAAGGCAAAATAAGAAACAGTAAACTATTTCTAAGTAGTTCACATCCAGTAAAATCGGCCTTATAGGAAACTGACTTGCATTTTGTTGGTTTTTAGTGAAGTGACTTTTGGCCACCAACCTCCAGCCACTCACTTCAACATTGACTGACCAGCAGGTCACAGACCAGCATCTGGGACCTGTCCATTTTTCTGCATTCTCCTGGCATGAAACACACAGCTGTGAAAGAGGAGGAAGGAAATCTCATCGAAACTGTGTTGTTTAGGAAGGAGGAGGGAAATAGTATGAGTAGGAAGACTGTAGGAAATGGGTGTAGACAGAAATCAAGTTTCTGCTCCCTTGTGTTTATATATATATATTTTCAGTTGTTTGATGGACCTTTATTTTTTTTTGTTTATTTATATGTGGTGCTGAGGATCGAACGCAGTGCCTCACACATGCTAGACAAGCACTCTACCACTGAGCCACAGCCCCAGCCCTCCCTTATATTTTTAACCTGTCATATATAAAATTCCCTATGTCAGTAAGTATTTTTGAGAACATGATTTTAACTGAAAACATATTTGTATGAAAGCATCTTTATTTTATAACAGGTTCCCTGTTAGATGTTTAGGGTGATTCAGTTTGTCTGTATCATAAATCACTCAGTGTTTTGTCCTAAAACTGTCAAATTAGTATTCATAAATCCATGTCTTGAATAATGCTGTTTCTTTTACTGAAATAAATATTACCATTTACGGTTAATGATGATCTTGTGTCATCAATGAATCAATAAATGATTTTTTAACAAAATCCTGAATTTGTAATATACATATATACTTTTTTAACCTCACATCCTCCACCTTCTCCAACACCAGAAGAGCTCTTGACCAATTCTCTCAATAAATATTCCCAGATAATTTTGAAAGGCCTTGTAAAGACCCAATCTCTGCCTTTACAAATTTATCATTTAGTAGAGTTTTTCCTGAATAAGTCACAGCAGAGAAAGAGCATGGATTACCAGAACTGTTTGTCCACACATCTGTTTAATATTTATTGACTGTCTATTCTGGAAAACAGAGGTGCAATGCCCATGTGGAACTTGGTAATCTTAGGTATGGAGAAAGAAGTCCAGTGCATCTTTTCAAGTGGTTCTTCCCATCTTTTGTTCCCCAGCCCTTTGTTACTTAGAAAGGAAACATCTGGTCTCCCTGCCTTTTTC
Organism: Geosciurus inauris; assembly: GCA_004024805.1. Lineage (NCBI taxonomy): Eukaryota > Metazoa > Chordata > Mammalia > Rodentia > Sciuridae > Geosciurus > Geosciurus inauris. The sequence goes on from PVHX01000061.1 coordinate 382,869, forward strand.
TAAATACTTTGGAGCGACTATTTAATGTTCATTTTCTCACCTTTGGCCTTGTCACTGATGTCGTAGATAATGTGGTTATTTCAACAAATCCTAGACCTGGCCAAAGAATATACTTTCGCAAATTTTCTTTCCTGATGGACTCTGTGGCTCACCAACAAGGCAGGAAGCGCTATGCGCAATGAACTTTGCAGGCTCTGGCTATGAATAACATGGGAGCTCACAAATATTGCTGACCCAGCCCCTGCTTTCTCCCCTAAGGGCCCCACATCTTCCCTGGGTGTGACAGGCTCAAAGTGTACTGGATTCTGCACTAGGGCTGTTGTTCTGTTTGGAAATTTTCAAGATAGAATTTTATCTCTATGGATCTGCCTGCCCATCCAAGGATGGCTAGGGATGTGTCTCAGTGTAAAGGGTATGCTTAGAGGCCCAGGTTTCCATCCCTGTACTAAAAAACAAAACAAAAACAAGTTCCCTGGCTTCACCTGGAAAAAAAATCAATCAACTCCTTAGGGCATTGGGTCTTGATGGTCCAAACTACTGGTCCAACTACTGGTCCAAACTTCTCATTGCACAGGTGAGTAAAATCTAAGCCAAAGAATTCACCCAGGCTCTCCATTGGGCATAATGCACTTTATATTTTCAAACATCAACTTCTTAGTTTATTACTAAAAAACAGGTCAATGAAGACGTTGGAAGGGCACTGCTAGTCTTCGGAATCCTCCTGAGAAGATGAGGAGAGGTCCCTCAGTGAAAAAGGGGGCGGGGAATGAGGGAGAAGAGGGAAGAGACAGTCCGGGTTGCTCCTGGCAAGGAAGCCTCAGCAGAGGGCCCAGCGGCGTTATCATGCCAGCCTTTCCTTTTCCAGGGTCCAGCTCCGGGAGTAAGACCTTGTCCCGCCTGGCCTCACATTCCTGCTCGCCTGTAGGGCGCTGCTGCACAAGCAGGAGGTCACTGGAGAACTCGGCCAGCAATGGGATATGCGGCAGCGGATCTGACAAACCAGCCCGGTGCAGAGTAGCTGACTCACTGCTAAATTTTCGGTGACGCGATGTTGGCAGGGCCCTGCTCTGCGCAGAGATCCTGGCCCCATCCTTCCTTCCCTGAAGGCCAGGAAAAGGTGCGGGCTGGGCCGGGAAGACACACCTACAGATGAAGCACAGCCAGTAGCCCAGGGCTGCTCTCTTCTACTTAATGCAGGTAAATACAGAATGTCTCCGATCCTTTCCTCCACTCACATCCAGTGCACTACAGATGGTTTTGTTGGTGGAAAGACAACAAAGATAATTAAAAAATAAAGAAAGAAACTCTTTTTTCCCCTTTCTTTGCTGTATTGGGTAAAAAAACAAAAAACAAAAAACAAAAAACCCCTGGCCTCACTCATGCTAGGCAAATGCTTTACCAACTGAGCTACTCTCCCAGCCCTCAGTGACTTATTTTTAAAAAGCAACCTTGAATACAAGTGAAAGGAGGCCAAATTGTTGGGACTGAATGATCCACTAAGATGCATTTATTTAAACAGATATTTTTTGAGTTCTTGTCATTGGGGAACAAAACCAATGTTCTTGCTTTCTGTAACTTACATTCTTAGAATGAAAATCAAAATATCTAGTTAATTAATGAAATATATGCATGAATGATGGTTTCCTTTCCCTGACCTAAAAGCTTCTTCATGTTTTTTGAGGTCTTCATATTTTAATATTTAAAAGAGTGGAAATTTAAACAAATGAGAGTAACTGAAATAAAGATTGTGACATCCTAGCCAATGGGAAAAACTAATTGGGTTACTTTCATTCTTGCATCATGTAATAAAACTCCTCAAAACCACACATTATTGTGAAAGGCAAAATTTAGAAAAGTTTATGATTAAGAATCAAAAACCATAAACTATCATACTCAACTTTTTTACTCTATGTTAACCTAAAAACTATTGGTTTATAATTTTAATAATATCTCAATAACTATAATCTATTGAACATTGTGTACCAAGCATCATATAGATATTCATTAAAAGAAATTTAATCCTCACCATAAGCCTTTGAAGCAGGTTTTGTTATCTCCATTTTATAGACATGGTCCAGCACAGAGAGGTTAAGTAACTTGTCTAAGATCACACAGTTCTGGATCGAAATTCAAACCCAATTTGTCCCTCAAGTCTCTGTAATTAACTAGTAAGTTCTAGTGCTTCTCCAGACATCCTTATGGATCTCTCATAGATTATTGGCGGGAAAAGTATCGCATAGTGGTTAAATGCCTGGCTTTGGTGTCAAGCACCCTTGATTTATATACTAATTCTACTGCTATATAGTCAAACAGCACCCACCTCACTGAGTTGTCCTGGGGATTATAGGATAATCTTTGTGAAACTCATGGGACAATTGTTAGCTCTTAATTCTCAATTAATATTAACTATAAAATTGGGACCCTAATATTTTCATCATGTGGTTGTCATGGAAATTCAAGTGAAATAATGTAGATAGAGTGCTTAGCATACCATGTGCCTGGTATGTGATGAACACCAAAGAATTAGAAGCCTCTTAGCAGGTCTACGCTAGAAGCAGGGAGAGACAGACAAAACTGTAAGTAGTAGCTACCTCAAGTATTCATAGATGGTTCTCATCTGGGTGAATTTTCTCCCCATCCTGTACCTACTCTGGCAACTCAATTGTTCCCTGGAACACATATCCCAAAACTCCAGTTTTTTTTGTTTTTTTTCTTTTCAATAATATTTTAAAAGGAGTTTCTAGCCTGGGCCAAGCTGTGAGTCATGCCCAAAGCCTGTACATTCTGGGCTCTCAGCCTGCTGTTCTATTTTGCTCTGCAAAAGCATGACCCTAGAATATCACTAAAAATAAGCAGTATAGACATTAATATGCCCTACTAAAACAAGTGAGTACATTATGATCAGAATTTCATTTGTGGCTCGGAATTGTAACTGTCCTTGTAATACCCAGTCAAACTAAATTGAGAAAGCGCAGCTTAAGTAACCTATTTAATCACTGTGTTATTAATCCATTGGTGGCATCATCCATTTGTCTTCAGGAGTGGGATGAATTGAGGTTCCCAAAGGGGCTGGAGGAGAGGACGATGATGCACTGTAACAATAACCAGCAGTATGATTCACGTAATTCTCAGTGATGGGGTTGTCAGGACATGCAGCTGACTCACAGTGATAGCTGTCAGCACCCTTCAGGCAACAACCAAAGGCTCCCTGAGCGTCTAAGTGTTCAAATCATGGTGCTAACATGAAACACGAAGAGGTTCCTGTGCTCACGACATTTCACTGACTCTGGCACAGGCCACAGTGGAAGCACCATTAAAACAAAACAGAGGGGGCTGGGGTTATAGCTTAGCACCTGAGTGCTTGCCTAGCATGCGTGAGGCACTGGGTTCGATCTTCAGCATCACATAAAAATAAATAAGTAAAATAAAGGTATCATGTTCATCTACAACTAAAAAAAAATTAAATAAATAAATAAAAATAAAGAACAAAACAGAAAGATGAGATACCACCAAGGTTTTTCTGATGGCTCCAGCCCTGAGTAATATCCTCAGAATGATGAAAAAATATAGCCTCATGAAACCGTCACCTGAGGCCTGCCTAAAATCTCATAGTGCAATCTGCCAGAATACAGATTTATACCAATTTTAAGTTTATATCAAACCATATCTAATGATAAGCATTAGGGATTATTTTGATTACATAATAACAATGACTATGCTTCTGGGCATCATTTTCTTACTTCACTATTAGGTCAGATAACAATTCCTGATGTAAATATTTTTAACCTTTCAGCTGTGATATGGAAAGCCAAAGTACTAGAAAAGCATCAGAAACGTAATATCTCCAGTAAGTATGAAGTGTAGCCCTTGAAATCAGGGGCAATCTCAGACACTGGAAAATAAACCAGTGTCGACAAAAGATGTCAAAGTCAGCTGGGAAATGGGGGTGTAAGCCTGTAATCCCAGAGGCTCAGGAGGCTGAGGCAGGGAGATCAGGGGTTCAAAGCCAGCCTCAGTAAAAGTGAGGTGCTAAGCAACTCAGTGAGACCCTGTCTCTAAATAAAATGGAAAAGAGGGCTGAGGATGTGGCTCAGTGGTTGAGCGCCCCTGAGTTCAATGCTCCCCATACCACCCCACAAGAAAAAGAAAGATGTGAAAGTCATGGTTGATTCTGTGACAAGATGAGTGCACTCACATATCTAAACCAATGAGAAGTGCCTTGGAATTGATCATCTCCCACTAACTGGACTGACATTGTCGAAGGGTCTCAGTGCCAGTCTCATTGTTACAGAGTGCGTCGAGGTAATGGTGCGGAGCCTTGAGCGGGGAGAAGGAAAATGCTAGCTTCTAAAACAATATTTATAAAAAAGAATATTACAGGGACAATGTGTAGAATAGGACAAGAACAATAAAGCAGCAAGCAGGGAGGCAACGAAGTGATGAGATTTCAGGGGGCGGAGGCTATTGCTCAGGGGTAGAGCACCTGCCTAGCAAGTGTACGGCCCTGCATTCCATCTCCAGCACCAAGTCACACAGACAAAACACCCCCTAAACAAAGCAACAACAAAAAAATTAGGCTATAAGCTTTCCATCACACAAATCTGGCTTGAAATATTTCTAAAAAACCGGGTTGACAATGTGTATCTTGAACATTTAATGAGACAATATACAAAAAAATATCTAGCAAGTTCCTAACATACAAAACATATACTCCAGGTTAAAGAAATGAGAGCTGTTAGTATGAACAATAAGAAAGCAAGAATGATAATGCAGGGCCAGTTCATCTCTGTTTTAATGTGCCAATTCACGAGAGTACGAACATTTTCTAGAACCTAATGATAATTATGAAGTACATTTCTACATCTGGGTTGCTCTGTTAAAGGGCAAATCTTATTATATAAGGGGAAGTGGAGATTAATTTGGCAAATTCACGGGGTCTATTTTAGATTATTTCATTTGTAAACTGGGATGAAATAAGTAAGGGTTAATTTCATCAGAAGTAATACAAATCCCTGTAGGTCTTCAATTATATATTAGTAACATTCCAAGTACCTTCTGAGATACTGTATTATTTAAGTCTCTAAACTACATTCTTAAAATAAATATTTCTACAGGATAACTGACCTAGCTTTTTCAGCAACCTAGTAGCTTGAGAGAAAAAAGAAATGTTGAGTTACTACTATGGATATTACAGACATAAAAAAACATAATAACCATAGGTGGTGTAAGGCTGATTTTGGTTCTGGTTTGGATTTGGGGGTATTTATTTATTTTTTGATCTAGTTTGAACAAACTAACTGCAAAAACAAATCAGGAAAATTTGATAATGAATTTTATATCATACATTAAGGGGGGAAATGTTAGGGTTTTGGTTGGGATAACATTATGGCTGTATAAGAAAATGCTCATCTTTTCAAAAATTTGTACTGAAGAGTGTAAGTGTGAGCTGTACTCTCACTGGGTTTTTCTTCCAAATACTTCAAAAATGGGGAAAAAAACAAGGAACTGATAAAGCAAAGATAGCAAAATCCTGATAACTATGAAGTTTGCTGATGAGTCTATAAGACTTTATTGTACTCTTCTCCTTAATTTAAATGTTTGACATTTTAATATGATAAACTAAATAAAAAGCATTTGAAAACAAGACAGTTGATTTTTGTCCCAATATTTTAAAAAAGTGATTCTGGGAAATGAAATTTCCATTTATTCATATTTACCTTTTTTCACCAAAAAGTTAGATTATACTTTGTCTCTCCATTCTACCAGAAGAATGATGTCATGATTTGAAATTTACAGTACTTACAATTTCAAAACCTCTACAGTTTTTTCATTTGAAGGATGGAGACCTTTGATATTATCAGGAAATTTGGCTCTTAGTGAAGAAGTTTATGTACTATGAAAAGTTTTACTAAGATTTTAGAAGTATTCACTTCAAAATAACAGATAACCAGTAAAGCATATTTTCTGTTTCAAGTAGAATAAGACAGACTTCGATATCTATTCTTAAACTGATAAATTTATTTAATGCAAAGAAGTTAAAAACCATGATCCTAAAGTTCACTTCTGATTTTTAAATTTCAGAGACAGGCCTCTCCTGATCTTCAGAACAAATCTATGTTTTTATTTCAACACTTTTATTTCTAATGTCCTTTTTTTGGGACAGAAAAAGTCATCAATAGCTTATTAGAAATGTGCAAAGTAAGAGTGCAGTGGTACACACTTACAATTCAGCAGCTCTAGAGTCAGTCTAAGGTAGGAGGATCACAAGTTCAAAGCCAGCCTCAGCAACTTAGGGAGGCCCTAAACAATTTAGCTAGACCCTGTTTCTAAATAAAATACAAAAAAGGGCTGGAGATGTGGCTCAGTGGTGAAGCACTCCTGGGTTCAATCCCTGGTACCAAAAAAAGAAAAAGAAAGAGAAAGAAAGAGCAAGTAATGTGCAAAATATACCTTTTTGTTTTTGTGAGTGTGTAGTGTGTAGTGTTCTTTCTGTTTCTTTATCATGATTAAACTGCTTAGAATAGTTCTACAGTCATGACTACATATTTTAAAAGCTCATTGTTCTGTCCTGGGTTCTTTCATGTGGAATCATCCCACTTTACCTTCTAGCTTACCTTTTGAGCCATCCTTTATGTCTTTTCTGCCTGTGGCTTCATTCCCTTTCTTTTGAATCACTCACATACTCATTTCCACCTCTCAGCCTCATTTTGGGACATCTCTGTCCTTCCAGGGTTCACAGATTGGCAAGAGTGATCTGTACACATTTCTAGTCTGTGAAAGAAACTATTGTCAGAAAATCTCTTGAGGAAAAAAAATAAAACCTATAATAATACTGAGAATTGCATTTTCCAAGTGAACACACAATAACAGCCATAAAAAATTAAGATTAAAATTAAAAATTCTTAATAATTTATCTTAACTAAAAATGCTGTGCACTAACAAGCTGAAAAAGTTTAAAATTGCATACAAATGTTTACTAGGAAAACACTACCCCACAATAAAAGATTTTATACTGAAATTTGGAGTTGAAATTTCTCCTAATATAAGGGCTGATGGTATACTCAGTGGTCCTGGATTCCATCTCCAGCACTGCAAAAAAGAAAAAAAAAAATTCTTTTTTTTGCTTTTAATTCTATACTGGGATGTAGCAAGCTCAAAACCAAACCATAGTTCTACTTGAAATAGTGGCAATATTGTCCTGTTTCGTAAGTAACATTAAGATATAGATTTACAGAAAAGAGATATGAATTTATTTTCAATGTATTACAAAAATTTCACAATGTAAGAGCAGGTATTCAATCAAACACTGCTCATATCAAAATCTAATCAAAATGGAATAGCTGTAAAAGCTGTTTGCTTTTCACCTATCTTTGCATAACATCCTGATTGACCAGCTGCAAGACTTTTAATATGCTTGAGATGGTAATGCAAATTTACATGGCAGGGCTGTTTTGGATTAGTCATTCTGTTAAAAAAAATGTAGGTAACTTTTTATGCCAATAATTTCATTAAATATTTTTTGTAATATCTGATACAAGCTCACTTCTGCTTTTCCATCCCAGGGCTAGCCAAAATATTCCTCTTTAATAACACAAGAAAAAGAGCATTCATAATTCTGCAAATCTAAAAGTCTAAGAAGAGATAAGAAATCACTTATCACATTCTCCCACCTTAAAGTTTGAAATAACCAAACAATTTAGTGGCAAATAAACATATGGCCTGTTCACAAAGATCTCCAGAGATGAGTGTTTGGCAACCTTACTTAACAGTTATTTTCTTCAACCCGAATCCAAGGGATGAGTTTATTCTAAGTTCCTTCACTGCTAAGCAGAAGAGCTGGACCCCAATTTTGCCATCACTGGTAGACTTTACATTCACAGAGCATACTTCCTGAGTTGATCTGGATGCTCCAATGCTGCTAAAGCATTTAACTCTATTCTAGAGTATCAGGTGCTTTCTGTTTATAGACACAAAATCACCACCTGTTCAATCGTCCCCACACTGTGGCTCTTGCCTGAGAACTCACCTGCCTTGCATCCCTGCAGAACTCCCTATCCTCTTACACACTCTAACAGTTTACTTAATATATGGAGAACTTTCATTTTATGTCTCAGAGCTATCACCTTTGAGATCTCTTCATTCTCATCATAGGCAAAATTTCCTAGAGGTAGGATAGTTTTCACATGAAAATATCATTTTGTTTTGTTTTGTTTTGTTTTCTGCTTTTCCTTTTATTCCAGTTACTGTTTTCAAGGAAAAAAAAAAAAAAAAAAGGAGAACATTCAGGCCCTGTTGATCTGTGGTTGTTGATGGTAACTCAGTCTTGAACACACCTTGGCCGAGGGTATTAATTACTTGGTGTCCACTCCAGTTGCTTAATGTTGAGAACTGTACGTGTTCACCTGTGAATGCCAGCCAGTGCCTTTGAGTTCTTCTGAAATCAAATTCCCCTCACAACTTAGGCTGGGTCCAAACAGCAGAGATTACTCTTAGCACCTTAATTTAATATATTCTTCTTTTTCTCTCCTTTCTCCTATTTTAAGCCTGTTGGTTCACTTTTAAAGTCCTGCCCTCTCCTGCCAATTTTGGTCAGTAGGGTGTGGGTCTCCAGGTGCACCAGGGCATATTTAACATTTGTTAGAGTTCCAGAGAGAAAATGGTTGGTCAAGTGGCTCTGCTTTACATAATAGCGCAGCCCAGCAGCATTTGGAGGGTGTGATTAGTAACCAGCCCTGGCTGCTCCTGGCTCAGCAATCACTTTTACTCTTCTGTCCTTTGATCTATGAGGGTCTTTGAATCCTCACCAAGTTAAAGCCTCCCACTGCTTTGAAGAGATTAGCACTATACCCAGCATTCTTAAAAGGCTGTAACCAGTCCACTCAGATAATCATATAACAGAGAAAAATAAAAACCTCTTGAGTATGAAGGGTACTGAGCAAGGCCCCAGGGGAGTTTCCACTGCCCTGCTGGGCCAATGAGACTGGCTCTGAGGTGCTCAAACTTGTGGCATCCCAAGATGTTTTAAAGGAAAAGAGTTAAAATACATTCCAGCTCTATCATTATCATTACATGTAGCATTTCAGTAAATTTTTATATCGCACATGTTGTCTCATTAAAATCACTATCCATAAGAACCTGCAGAAAGTGGTCATTACTATTTCCCTTTAACACATGAAAGAGCTAAGGCTCGCAAAGAAGGTGTGAAGAATCAGAATAGGGAGCTGGGACTGTAGCTCAATGGTAGAGCCCTTGCCTGACATGCAGGAGGCCCTGGGTCTAATCCCTAGCACTGAAGAGAGGGAGAAAAAGAGAGGAAGGGAGGGAGGGACAGTGGGAGAGAGAGAGGGAAGAAAAATCAATTAGAACAGTATTCCAGGTTGATCTGACTTCAGAGTGCAAGTTTTTACACTAAATCATACTGTTTTGCAAAATATAAGGGACAAAAAGAAGCAGCCCATAGAAGGCTTTGGGGCTTTGAGGTCCTATGCAAATGATCAACATGGCTATTAAGCCTCAAAACTTTGGAGAAACCAACAGCTTCAATGTTTTACCTCTCCTTTCTCAGTTTAATACTGCTTGAGACTGTGAGAGGGGTGGGTGAAAACGTTAAGAAAAAGTGGAGTGAAAATTAATATGATACCAAGCAGCATTTGGAGGGTGTGATTAGTAACCAGCCCTGGCTGTAGAATTATTTTCTAAAATCAACTCTGGGGTGCATGAATGAGATTTCTAAGAGGTCAAAATCAAATTGATTGTAATTTACTTGTGCAGTTTTAGGATTTAGGAACATTCCTGATTATTATAGAAAGCTTGGGCTGCAATTTCTACATTGATAGAATCTACAGACATTCCATTTTCAGACTGGACATTTGTCAGTGGCTCTGTGTCTTTTTTCATCCATCTCTGTGAAAGTTGTAGACAAATGGTCCCTGTCTTGGGCCTGTGTAAATCATTCTGTTCATATCATCACTTATTGTTTCTGGGATTTTCATTCATTTTTTATTTTCCTGACCCACTTCCATTCCTCGGACATGATTTTGATAATAATTCTGTTTTCCACAATATTATCTACTCACACAGATTACCTGTAAATTAAGTTTTTTCAGTACTGCCTAGAACTGACTCTTGTAAGACATTTACATCTTTTTGGTTGACTTAGTACCGCTTATTGAAGAAGGAAATTCAACATTTATGCAGAATAATTTTCTAGTAAGTTGCAAACATGAATCACAAGTCTATACACCACACTAAGTCATTTATTTATTTCAAAAAAATATATTTTATAAAGATGTAATTATAGTTTCCAAGTATTATTTAATGTCCATAAGAGTGCATTGGTGGTGCTCTAGATTTGTTTTCTACCAAAAACCAAAGAATTTGAGAGGATAAATCTTTTCCTTTGAAACTCAGAAATCACTAACTAGGAGAATAATAAATTGGCATTTAAACTTCTAATAATAATGTCAGGGGTTTGCTTACTTGAAAAAGTAGGTTTAATTTAAGGTAGGCACTTTTTTTCAGATATAGCCTCCAATTTTTTTCTAGTATTAAAGATTTATGTTTTGGGGGAGAAAAAAGTTGAAGTGATGAATTTATGTTTTCATAAATATGTGATTTTAACAACTAAATTTAAAACAAGTAAATTGTGTTCCATATTATTCTCATTAGTATTTGGATACCCCCATTATTGCTAAATTATAAAAAATCTGTATTATGAGGCTGGGGATGTAGCTCAGTATTAGAGCCCTTACCTATCACGCATGAAGACTTGGATTTGATCCCCAGCACTCAAAAAATAATCCATCAATCAGCCAATCAATAAAAATCTGTAGTGTTTCCATCAATTTAAAGAAAATCAATGGAAAAATTGAGTGCAATGGACAAATCTATTCAAGGCATAAAATTAGAGTAAGATTAGAAAGAAATCCAGGGATATGAAGGAGATTTTGTTTATTGAAATAATGACATGGTGCAGTATGTTTTAATTTCTATGCTTTTTAAAATGCAGTATGCCAATACAAAATAATTTTAACTCTACATTTAAAAAATTTATATACACACACACACACACACACACACACACGTCGCCTCATACAGTGAACCATGACATATCTGTCACCCAAGTTCAACAATTATTCCTTTCTCTTGTATTTCCTATTAACTTAAAGGAAGACCTAAATGCTTGATTTGATTCTGTGTTAGATAGCTTTTTGTCACTGTAAAAAAAAAATACATAGTAAGAACAACTTAGAGGAGGAAAAGTTGACATTATTTTGGTTCCTGATTTCAGAGGTTTAGTCCATGTTGTACCAATTCCATTGCTCTTGGCCCAAGATAAGGTAGGACATCAAGGCACAGGGCCTGGTGAAGGAAGGAGCACTGCTCCATTCATGGCAGCAGGAAGTAGAGAGGGTGGGGGGAATGGACTATAAGGGAAGTGAACTCTTCCAAGGTAGCCCCCAGTGCTCCACCTCCTCCAGCCATGCCCCAACTACCTATGGCTAACACCCAGTTAATCAATTCATATTAGGATGAATTGGTTAAGTTATAGCTCTCACAATGCAGTAGTTTCACCTTTGAATATTTCTGCATTAACATAGGACCTTTTGGGGGACACTTCAGATTTTAATTCAATTTCTTTTTGCATAAATATTTCACAGGAGTGGTTTGAATGTCACATTAAGAAGCATAGATCTGCCGGGCACGGTGGCCCAAGCCTGTAATCCCAGTATTTTGGTAAGCTGAGACCGGAGAATTGCGAGTTCAAAGCCAGCCTCAGCAACAGCGAGGCACTAAGCAACTCAGGGAGACCCTGTCTCTACATAAAACACAAAATAGGGCTGGGGATGTGGCTCAGGGGTCAAGTGCCCCTGAGTTCAATCTCCAGTACCAAAAAAAAAGCATAGACTTGCTAATAGAATTCTAGTGATGCTAAGATTGATCTTTGAGTGTGGTGGAAGGAGCCCGTTCCTCTATTGTGAAGTTTCCAGCAAATTTTACCCTGATGATTTTTAGAAGAACCAATTATCTCAATAGTAATTTTGTACTTTCATCATTTTTTTCTACATTTGTTAATTTTTTTTTTTCCCTTTGGTACCAGGTATTAAATCCAGGGCACTTTACCACTGAGTCACATTCCCAGCCTTTTTTATTTTTTATTTTGAGACAGGGTCTGGCTAAGTTGCTTAGGGCCTCACTATTGCTGAGGCTGGCCTGGAATTTGTGATCCTCCTGCCTCAGCCTCCAGGGCCACTGATATTGCCAGGACCACAAAGTGTGGTTTATTAGCTTTATTCTTATACAAAGAAGAGTTTTGCGTAGTCAAATACTGTTACGTAGATAGTTGCTAAGCAATTTGTACAGAAGTTGCAGGATAAATATTTTAATTGCATAATTCTTTCCCTTTAATTTCCAATTTCCAGAGCAAGAAGTTAGTCTTCTGGCTGTTTCTATAGTGACCAAAAGTTTTTGTTTTTCATTGTTTTTCCTTTAAAAAATTGCTGTTTAGTCATTTGAGTTTTTTTTTAACTCTTTCTATATATCTTTTTTTCCTTTAAAAAACTCAATTTTTAAAATAAATTCAATGTGTTTGAATAAATTGTGGTCATTTTTCCTTTCTGATGTGCAGATTGTCTCAGCACAGATAGTGGAAGTCTTTTCAAGCTTACTCTTGTGCCCTTTTCATGTAAACAAATTAATATAGCTTCCCTTGTCTTCCAGTGTGTGTGCACACCCACACACATACACCCCAATCTGTCAATCCTATTTCAGGTTAGAATCAGTCATCTTTCAAGCATCTGATTGATGGAGGTTGATATTTCCAATGGACCACAATTTCAACACTGCCTGTGCTCATTGCTTTGGGGTTATCACTATTTCTAATTCTTTTCAGTATTCCAAACCCAGAATGCTTTTTATCTTGCAAAACTGAAACTTCGTATGCCAGTAAATAACAATTCCTATTCCTTGAGGCCCTCAGCCCATGACAACCATACTTGTTATTTTTTGTTTCTATGAATTTTCTACTCCAGGTAATTCACAAAGGAAATTGTATAGTATTTGTCTTTTGGGGGACTATTTCACTTAGCAGGTTCATCAATCTCCTCAGGTTCATCCATGTTGTATCATGTATCATAATTTTATTCTCTTTCAAGATTGAATACTATTCCAATACTATTTTGTTTATCCATTCATCCACTGGTGAATACTTGAGTTGCTTTCACTATGTGGTGTTGCATATAATGCTCCTATGAACACAGGTGCAAAAAATATCTCTTGGAGACCTTGCTTCAAGGTTTTTTTAGGCATACATTCAAAGAGGAAATGCTGGATCATATGTTAGTTCTATTTTTTATTTTCAGTTATTTGAGAAACCTCCACACTGTTTTCCATAGCCATTCTGCCATTTTACACCTGTACCTAATAGCACTCCCATGCCCACCCAGTTCTGTGTCAATTAAGAAAACAGACAAGGAATAAAATACAGATGAAAATGTCACTTAATTACTTTCATAAATGCTGATATGGAAAGCATGGCTTACAGATTACTTTTTTTTTCTTGAACACCAGAATCAGACTGGTCTGCCATAGTGGAGCTCAATTAGAGCAGACACTGTCTTTGCCAGAGCTGTCCTCAATTCATACAGCCTTGGTTTCAACCTGTGTTCTGTAACTTAATGTAACATGTAGTTACTATTGCATATAGCTATGCAGTTTAGCCACTCCTGTCTAGTTTCCTTGCCTACAAAATGTAGATAATACTGTACTACTTCACATCAGGGAGTTAGCTCAACATGTTCTGAATCTTGTTCAACTATTTGAGTCCATGGATATATTCAAATTTGTTTAATCAATTACAGACAAATTTCTTAAATGTATGAATTCAGTTCCCCATATTCCATGTACTAGGTATTGCACATCAGCAAAATTTATGCATTTTTTTCCCCCAGTGCTGGGGATTGAACACAGGGCCTTGTACATGCTAGGCAAGCACTTTACTACTGAACTATATCCCCCCAGCCCTCTTTTATTTTGAGATAGGTTCTCTTTAAATTTCCCAGGCTGTTTTTGACTTTCCATCCTCCTATATTAGCCTCCCAACTAGCTAGGATTATAGGTGAGCTCCACCATACCCTACTACTGATGAAATTTTGATTAAAGTGTTTCATTTCTAAGGTCAGTATTCTGATGTCAGAAAAAAACAGTAGAGTTGACATTTTAGGCATATGGAAGCTACTGGAAAATGTATTAACTAAGGAGGATTTATTTTATAATAAAAGGGAAATGGTAGTTTGGAACTCTTGTATAAACCTAAGATAAATGAAGGAGAGTTAAGCATACAAAGATATTGAGGAGCTAAACCATCAAAATCTTTCAGACTAAGATTATTTCATTCTGAGCCATACAACAGAATAACACAATACACAAAATTCTTTCAGTTTAAAATATTACCCAGTTGGCAGCCACAAGTAGTTCTAAATAGGGAATTCTTGTGATCCTAGAGGGAAAAACCTATGACATCAGCTAACAACCATGCAGAAATCTTAAAGCAGAGTGTCACAAGGCTTGTTATTCCAAATGCTACGAGAATATTGTTAGAAAATATAGTTAGTTTATTTAAAATTCTTAATTCTCAATTTAATTAAAAATTTACAACAGCTTTCAATCAAGATGATGTTTAGATATAATTTGAAGGCATTTGAGTCTCAGTGTATAAATTGGAAATTAATTTGTGTTGATTTGTTTTTTGGGGATTGAACCCAGGGCCTTGCAGATGTTAAGCATGCACGTTACCACTGAGCTAAATCCACAGCCCCTAAATTGGAAGTTGGAAATAAAAAAAAAATTCTAGTTTCTCTTTGAAACTTACTTTACTTTGAAAAGTAAACAAAAACAGCAATCTGTAGTTGCATGGTTTGGTTACTTTTCTGTTCTACCTCCTGCAGGTTCAATAATATGCTGTGAAAATCTTGTTATAACAAAATATTTGGAAGTACTAACTGGTGTTTTGAAAGTTGTTTCAGGTAAGACTAATCAATATATGACTCAAAATTTCAGGATGGCAACAAAGACATTTGTTTAGGCATTTAGTCTAAAAAAGGGACTGATCATGTGTGTGTTTAAAACAGTGGTTCTTAATGTTTGGGGGTTAAGATCCCATTAAAATCATGTATCTATCTGTATCTATCTATCTATAAATGAAATTTTGTTTACAATTTTAGAGGTTCTGTAGTATCCCATTTATAAACATGAAACAAGATCTGGGTGGGGCAAGAACTCTGCCTTAGATAATATACCATGAGGATCAAATTGAATTGGGAGAGGTGAGTGCAGGGGAGATAATCTTACTTACCTATGCTTCCTACTCTCTAAGGAAATCTGGCCTAAATCAAGCTGTTCATAATTCAAAATGCCACTGCTGATTTTTCTCCAGTACTCAAAAAGTACTTAAAGAAATATTGTTTCATAGTCATTAGCCCTAACCCGTTGGTACTCATTTCCTGTACTAAATGACCCAGGTTCCCAAAAATAACTGCAGTGCTATTCAACTGCTTATATTTGGCATATTCTTTATTCTTATTTGGGAAGGCACATTCCCTTCTACAGCTGAAGAAACTCAGTGTTTGAAAAGAGCTGCCCCAAAACACTGTTCCCTCCAGGCCCTTAAAAATGTTCAGCATCTGAATGCTGGCAAGGAATGCTCACACCCAGTGGAGGCTGTGCTGTGTGTACTGAGCAAGAGAAAAAATGGGACACTATATATGGAAAACAGGAAGCTGAGCCAGTGGAGGCAGCCTTACTCATTAGTGACCCACATTCAAAGCCATAATCCAGCCACTGTTAACTATCTAGAAAAGGAAAAGACTTAATGGCTAGGCTAAACTATAAAGGACACATTACAAATCCGGTTAGAATGTTCTGCCATCTTCCACCTTACTTTTAAATAAGTTGAGAAATGAAGCACTATTTAAGCCCTGAACTTTACAGGCTGGTCAAGTGCACTGACATACTCAGTTGGTGGCTGCCTTGTGGCAAATTAACTTTCCATGGTTTCTCACACAGAGTAGTGAGGGGTGGCACTAAAGGGAAGCCGGGAAACCCAAGACCAAAAGTTGCAAAATAAATAAACTTCCAGTTTCTCTGCATTGTATGATTATTTAAACATTATCTATACATTTGGAGACAAAAAGGAGGAACTTCAAGGACTGTCACCCTTTCTCGTTATTTTAAAAGGTCAATAATTCCCAGGACTGCTTTTTATAAGGCATACACACTTATGTTTTAAAAGTAGAGTTTTAGTATCTTAGGAAATGGAATGGAGATACGATTCTGAAGAACTTCTACATTAGTATTATAGGATGTTATCAGAACCATCTATCTCTGTCCCTTAATTTGCTCCTCGTCCTCCTTCTTCTTTTTTAATGTTTAAAAGTTATATTCTAAGTAGCTGGAAGTGACCAATGAGATAAATATATCCAGGTCACTCTGTAGAAATGGTTCTTGGAAAAGTAGCCAAAGGCTCACCTAGTCACCGTCAGTCAATTTGCTCTAACCACCATCATATTTATTTATAATGATATTTAAAATCCAAGTCCTGTTGTTTAGCCAGGCTACTTTCAAGATTTTTTTTCCTTAATTAAATCCGCTAGTAGGGTCTCTTCATCCATAAGAACTGCCTAATTCTGCACACTTATCCCTATGCACTTTTTACTTTGACTATTATCGTGTTGGAATTGGTTGGAATGAAAAGGGAACTATTAGTAATTGTACTTCAGTAATAAACTGGTACTATCTTGGATTACCAGAACAAGGTTTCTCTCTGCTTATTTAAAAATGATCTTGTATTATGCCAATCAATGGAAAAATTTGTTCTTGGGTATGCATCTATTCTCACAATGCAGGTATTCATCCTCTGTTCTAACAGGGGGTGGGGTGGTGGGGAGGTCTTACCTTCTGAATGTTGTTGTGCTTGCAAAATAATTTATAAGTGAATGTGCACTAAACTGTTGGTCCATAAAAGTTTATACTGCTTAAGTGGTTTCCTCTCTCAAAGATTGAAAAGCTTTCAAGTTACTATGGGATGATTTGTGGCTTACTGGAGGGACTAATATTTGAAAGCTTAAATCCCAAGGGGCTCAATCCACAAGAGACAGATAGCTATCCATTCCTGAAGACAACATTGGCTCACTTACACTTTGAATCCAGTACTGCATAATCATGTGGTTAAATTCAACTTATTAAATTTAAAGGTCTGTAATCAACTGTGACCCCACTGTTGCAAGGAGAAAATCAGGTTTCTAGAGGAGCCTTTAGCTTCTTTTGCATCTTAATAGTAAATGTTCCTTTTGTTTATGGAAGCCTTTTTATAATTTTATGTAGAAATAGGAAAAGCTAACTGAAACAAATGTGGGCATCACAGCATTTTTGTTGAACAACTTTGAAACTTAATTTTGGAAAATAGTAGGTTTGAAGAACCTTCTTGGTCTATTTTGAAGACTAAGTAATATGATGCCAAAACTAAAGGAAAGGACAACTCTAGTTATTTGACATAATGATGACATATGAGATGGTAGAAAACAATTTATGAAAATTGGGAAATTTTGTTGGTAAGGTATGGGTTTATCTTGAATTTCATGGTCTATCATGATGTGATCTAGCAATGTAACCAGCACTGTATCTCCTTAATAAGATATCCCCTTGAGCATGATAAGGCAGACCAACTTTTTTTTTTTTGTGGTACAGGGGATTGAACTCAGGGGTACTTGACCACTGAGCCACATCCCCAGCCCTATTTTGTGTTTTATGTAGAGACAGGGTCTCACTGAGTTGCTTAGCACCTTGCCATTGCTGAGACTGGCTTTGAACTCGCGATTCTCTTGTTTTAGCCTCCCAAAGTGCTAGGATTACAGGTGTGTGCCACTGCGCCCGGCTTAGACCAACTTTTGTTTGGAGTATTCATAAATTTTATAGTTAATCATACACCTGTCAATTTTTGTATGAGATCACAAGTAGTTATACTCCTGACCAACTACTACTTTTGTTAGAAAACATGTTTCTTTAATTTCATTTTTTCTCATAGCTCATGAATTCTGCATGTAAATTGCTACTCATAATTCAGTTTAGGCAAATGCTCTAGATTGATCCCTGGGCAACAAGAGGATATATTTGTTCATTTATCAAATATTAGCTGAACCCCTATTATGTGTCTTGGAACAGTACTTGATACTTTGAGGAACTAATTTGGAGTTGTGTAAATGTGAACCTCATTAAGGTTTTTGTGGCAAAAACTGTTAGTAACTCCCCAAATCACATACAGGGAAGAAATGCTGGGTGATGTATATCCTTGCAAGTCAAATATGGATAAATTGTGCTTTATCTCTTAAACTATAAAACACCTGTGCTAAGACTGGGCCAATTTTGATTAATTTTGAACAGTGGTAAAGCCAATACCTTTAAATTCAAAAATGTTGAGTTCTATTGGGATTGTTAATATAGAAACATCACTTAGCCTCTTAAGCTTGCCAAATAGTAGGCAGGAGAAATAATGCTCATATCTTAAGAGATCTTCAGAGACTGGCTAAACAATAGATTTGATTTTGCTGGTGAGCAATGTGCAGATTTTACATAGATGGGATCCCTTCATCTTCTCTTATATTTAAGATTGACAGCCAAATGAACATCCAGTCTCTAATCTCCAAGAACAGAAACACTACTTCGCAGGTTCATAAATCTGGTAATTTGAGCTCTCTTCCCAACAGGGCGCTGCAGTTCCCCAGGTGGCAACCCACATTTCTGCTAACTTGATGGCAGCTTGCCAGCCACATATTCTGCATTACCGGGTTTCAGTATGATGTTGGTTGGTACAGATTTCGATCCTCTATAATCAAAATGTGCCCAGTCAATCTCATAATGAGTGTTTCCCTTTTCTTTTAAATGTTCTTTTCCAGCCCCCAACTCCACTTGACTAAAAAAAAAAAAAAAAAAAAAAGTGAGGAGAAACGAGAATAGAACTCTTAAGGATGAGAATTTTCCTTCTTATCCTTATTCCCCCACACATAGACTTCCAGATAAATCTACCAAAAGCAGCTTCTGAACTCATCAGTTTTTCTCTAAAAGTTCCTCATCCCCCGCTTTCTTGCCACTCAGCTCTTGTAAATCTTCAAGTTTCTCACAGACAAGTCAGACACATCATTACCACCGGAAAGACATTGCTTCTAGCTAATTCCTTTTTGAGAGGATAGCGTCGTTTGTGTCCCCCAGAGGCCCCGCAGGGTGGGTGACCATCCTTCTCCATTTGCCCGGGGGGCTTCCGGGACACAAGGCTTGGAGGGATCAAAACCGGGAGGTGCGGCTTTGAGGAAGCAGAACTCAAGACGGGCCTAACAGGAGAGTGAGTCTTGTCTCAGGGAGGCTGTTACAGCTCACCAGGACCCTGCAGAGCGCCGGGGCACACCCCAACACCTCCCTCCCTTGGCAGAAGAGGAAACTGAGGCACAGCCGAGGCCTCGGCCGGCTCCCTCCCCTGGCCTCCGGCGCCTTCCTATGCCCACTCCCGTCCAGGCCGACTTCTTTGTCTTGGCCCAGGTCTTCCTGCCTCCTTCTCCTCCTCCTTCTTGCCTCAGGCTCGGCTGACGCGGCCTGGGAGGAATGCGTTTCCGGAGGGAGAGGGCTGCTGCGGCCGCCTCAGGAGCAGGAGCCGCCGCGCGGAGGAGGCGGTGCCGTAGGGGTCGCTTCCTGCCGGGAGGCGGCTCGGGCCGTGGAGTCTCCTCCTCCCGCCCCTGAGAAGGAGGAGCCGTCGCCGCCCGCCGCACCCGAGACCGGGAGGCCGCTCCAGCCCGCGGGAGAGGCCGAGCGCGAGCGGCGGAGCACAGGCCCGAGCCGACTGTGCCGGGGCCCGACGCCGCCCTGAGAAGGTAGGGGCCGCGGCCTGCGGGAGAGAACGCGGCCTCCCGACTGCCAGGCGGGCTGGGCGGGGCCGGGACCTCCGTGCGGGGTCAAGCAGGGCCGGGCAGGGCCGGGCAGGGCCGCGGGGCGGAGGGGGTAGGGCAGGATTCCAGCCTTCAGGCACCGGAGGAAGTCGGAGCCGCCGCCCGCTGCCCGCCCGGCTCCCGGCCCTCCCTGCCTTTCCTGGTCCAGTTCCTCCGCCTTTTCCCCTGCTCCGGCGGACTGTAGGCGCAGACCTGGCCACAGCCCGGGTCCGAGTGGGAGGGTCGCGGGCCTGGGCGATGTCACGTCGGGGGGTGGTGGTTGCGGAGGACCGGGCGCCCCCATTGGCCACTGCCACACCTACTCTTTGTAGCGACCCTTGCGGGGTGTTGTGGCCCTGAGCCCCGCGGGTAACGTGTTCGAAACCCTGCAACCCGCAGGGATTGGAACCGCCGGCTTTGGTGCGTACGGGTGAGAGCCGGTCGAGGCCTCCAAGGACTTGTCTTTGAATGGTTGACGCTTTCTACACCTTCTCTCTGTTTCTGTCGCTGGCCTCTTTTTCTGTGAGCAGCGTGGAGCCGGGTCACTTGCTCCTGGGATCAGAATTGCTCCCGCCTCCAACTTGCAAAAGCGGAGCGGCAGCTTGGAGCGCCCGCGGCGTGGGAGGGTGTGGGCTAGGCCCGGGCAGAAGTTGGCATCCACAGCCGCTAGGGAAGGAAGGCACAGTGCCCGCGTACGCTCTTCTCTTCAGTGTTTAGAAGTACAAAGGACACAAACCAGTCAGTCGCCAGCCCCACCGCGGGGCAGCCCCAGGACCAGGACCGGGACAAGGATTAGACCAGGACACAGAGCCAAAGCGGATTCTCCTGGCAGGCGTCCTCTTGTTCGCAAGACTTAAAACCTGACCAGTTCCTCGTATCGTTTCACTGTGCGTCCTTTCTTACGCTTCAGAACAAGTTGGATTTCTAAGTATTCTAATATTTAAAACCTAAAGACTTTTTATTTCGTGAACTTTGTACTTTGGATGGGAAAACTAGCACCAATTACATTGTTTCCATTTCCTCATCTGTAAAATGGGAACAGGAATAATAATTATTGTAATGACCGTGAGGACCATATTTAGCTGTAGACATTTTGCACGTATTATTTCATTGAATACTAGAACTGATTTGCTGAGGGTTAGGTATTGCTCTTATACCTGTTTTACAAATGAAGAAATCGAGGTCTCAGAAACCTAAGTAAATTGCCTGTGATCCTTCAGGAGACCCTGGGGAACCCATCGGATCTAGCTCCAGAGCCCATGTTTGAACCGTATGTAACCTTCCTGACTTCAGTGAAATGTGAAATGTAGAACACCTAGCTGAGAGTAGATGCTCAATAAGTATTGACTCCTCTTCAACCCTCCTTAATTGTAAAAATGTCTCAATGTAATTGACAGCACAGGTTGTAAGGTTTCTTTGGGTCTGCATTCCACATGTTTAGGTGAGTAGAATTAGGGGCAGTTATTTTTCATTGTTGTTTTGATGGTACAAAAGTAAATACAAGATGAATTTTTATTAGACTTTTTTTCTTATATGAGACACACCCTTTACAGTAGGTCATGTATTATAAAACTTTAATAAACTCATAAGAAATATTAGATGAAAGTTATCTATTCTACATTTGTGGACATCAAAGACTTAAGAGTCATCAAGGACTTAAGAGTCTCACTGTGATGTTCATGTTTTTAAATAATTTTGGATTATTGATCAATGTTAAATAAGCAGCTGAAGATGATGAAGTGAGAAGTAGAACACAGATGATGCAGATCAGTATTTTGTTTACAGGCATTTGCAGAGAGTAGATTATGTTACTAGAAAGACTTATGTAACCAGAAAGCACATAAATTCCAATTTAACTCATCCATGTTCACTTCTCAGACCAACAATTTTAAGTATTTGGTATATTGGTTTTCTTTTTTAAAGACTGAAATTCTACATTGTTTTTTTTTTTTTTTTAATCCTCTCAATATTCTGTGCGTGATGAGGATGGAATCAACAGTTTCAAAAAATCATTGCATTTAGTAATTTCAAACTTCAGGCAGCTTTCTTAATTGGTTATTATAATTTAAATTTGCCCCCAATTATCATCACTGAGTGAAAATGTAGTTTTATCTTGATATTTCTAAATTTCTAATTCCAGGAGGGACACTGGGAACCTCTCTTCATTTTATCATAATGAAAATTAATCAAACATTTTTGACCAGTTGTTATTTTTCTTGAGAATGCTTGCCACTTAATGTAATATCTTTGTCATTTGGCTTCTTGGTAAATAAACTGTGACTGGTGGGCATGAGGGGGAGTGTAGTGTTCTATCTGAAGAAAGTATTTTTTTCATATTCTATAAGCGCACTTGTTCTTAACTATTCTGTGAGACTGATGAGATAAAGAACTTGTAACTGGTCAAAATTTCAGAGAACTTTTGAATTCTGAGATTTGTATATTTAGAATTCTGGATATGTAACAAGCTCAAATTATCTGAGTCAATTTGGATGGACTGTTGTTAATTTTAGATTTTCACAGGGCTCATGGAGGTTAGGCTCTGTCAAGTTGTGGATATAATCCTAGAGAATTATATTGTGAAAATATGTGAAAATTTGTTATTAGCAGTGTTTGTTTTGATCCTGATTATATGTCCTCCTGAGATTTTCATTTGTCCTTTTATATTTTTACCAGAGAGGTAAGAATCACAGGGAAGGGAGGATAAGAGTAGGAAAGAAAGCGTACCTTAGTCTTCTGGATTCTGAAATAGTAGCAGGATCTGTAGCTGTAGCATACTGAAATGTACTGAGATTAAAGAAGGTGCAAGTCATAAAACTCATAATATTGGCAGCCTTAGGATATTTCAGTAGAGGTGGAAAATGGACCCTTTTCAGGAGCTATATGCAAAAGGAGCTAAGCTATACTTCATAAATTTCTTTCTTTTTTTTTTTTTTGTGGTGCTGGGGTTTGAACCCAGGGCCTTGTTCATGTGAGGCAAGCACTCTACTGATGTTTTGCTTATAAAATAATGTGGGTTTTTAAAGTTTAAAGCTTTAAACTTTATTTTTGGTTTGTGGCTTTAAAAGATAATGCCTACTATATTTAGGAGTATGTAAGCATGTGTATATCCATGAAATGTGTAGAGAAAAAAGAAGCTGCTTCAAATATATACACATTCATATATAAACACACATACACTCACACACATACACATTTCTTACATGACCAGTCTCATTCAAGTCTCCAAAGTAGTTTTCTGACCCACAGAGATGTGTAAAATGACTCACAATAGTGTTAGGGAGAAAATTTTAGGCTTACTATTATGTATGTTTTAAAATTTTATCATTTTGAAATTCAAAAATTTATTATGATTTATAATGTCTTACAGTGTTGCTTTAAAGGTATATGTATTTTACATGCATACTCCAAATTTTTTTAGTGATAAAGGTGAGTAATCAAAAGGTTTGGCAATCCTGGGTATAGTGGATGGTCTGGGTGGGAGCACAAGAACTACAATGTTTAGGAGAGAATTGATAAGCTTTGGTGTCTGAGGTTAGAGAAATGAAGCAGCCTGGTGTGACACAGAGTTCTGGCTATGTGGTGTCATTCACCAAGGTAGGATTTGTGACCATAAAGGGTAGTCCTGGTTGGCTGGAGGAAGGAAAATGATTGATGAATTAATAATATTGAGGTTTTTTTTTAAATGTGACCATAGGGCATAGGAAGAGATGTCTGCAGTGTAGTTGAACATACAGATCAGAAAATAAAAAAGAAGTCTGGTTGGGAGATTTAGATTTGGGAGTTCTTAGCCTGTAAGTGCTAACTGAAGCTATAGGCTAAGGGTGAAAATACCAAAGGAGTGAAAAGGGTCAGAGAGAACCTGGGCAATATTTACCAGTGGAAGGGTAAGTGGAGGAAGAGGAATCTAGAAAAGCATTTCCCTTCCCCACTTTTTTCTCTGGACTTGTGGTTCCTTTGAGTAACATTTTAGTAACTGGGATTTGAGGGGTTTACCTAGTCATTAGCATGTTTAATGTAAAGTCAAAGAAACTTAATAGTTTTTGTCCCTCTGTGGCAATTTATTTTTACATACATTATAGAAGCAGTTGAAGTAGTAAAAGACTAACTGAACAGAGGGTAGGAAACCTGAGTTTCAGTGCAGGCTCTGTCACTGAATTATTTTGTGACCTTTGTCAAAATACTCCACCTTCTGCATTTTTGTTTTCACATCTCACTACAAAGTATCTGCTATGTTTCTCATTCTGTCATTCTGTGAGTTGAATAGTTAATGCCTGATCTGAGTACTGTAGAGTGCATTTCTCTTTCTTTCCATGAGCAACCATTTTCTTCTATCACCAGAGAGCATAGGTGCTGCCAAATTACCACTCTAATATTTGCCAGTGCTGACAGATCAAATTGTTGCTATCAGTTCTTTGTGGGGTTTGTAGTTCAGTTGTACATTACATTTAGTCTATCAGTGTATTATCACTTACCTAGAGACAAAAATGGTGTGTCAACTGAGTATAGATCAAGAAGTTGGTGTGGTCTTTGATTTTAAGTGAATTATCTAGCTGAGACAAGTTGTGCTCAGCTAAGGAAAAGAGAACAAATAAATGCTAAAGAATATTTTACACAGTGTACTGAAACAGATAATATTTGCTAATAGTTTTTGAGAAAAATATCACCATTGGCTTAAGTGGTTCTGAAAGACTTATTAGAGGAGGAGAAGTCTGAGTTTGGAATGGTGCGAGAAAATATATATGTATATTTGGTACCAGAGATTGAGGCGTGAATAACAGATGTGTGGCATATTCAAAGGACAGTACAGTTAGAAGTCAGAATCCTAAAAAACAAAAGGCACAATTCTGACTGATTTAGCAAGTATTACTTAGCCACTTTGTTACCCATGGAAAAAGGGGTGTGTGTGTGTATGTGTATATACCTGTATATACATAATTACATATGAAATATATAAAATGAAAGCTTGAATTTTTATTCTAGACTGGCAAGGGACACAGACATGAATGCAATTTTGAATAAAAATAGCACTGTATCACAGTAAAATAACACTATATTATTGAGCATCATTGAAAGTTGTCATTAAAGGAGTGTTAATTCTGTTTATTGTGGTTGTTGCAGAGTCAAAGAGCTAATGAAGACCAAAAAAACATAGATAGGTAGAAGAAAAATTAACATTCTGTTTTGCTTAGGGAGTATATTTTTAGTCTACTAAAAATGGGATCAGGAAAATATTTACATACATAACTAGATATGTACCATTTGAAGTATGGAAGTCATGTTTTAGTATATAATAACTGTTTATTGAATGAATGTGTAAATAAGTTTTCGTGTTTTTTATTAATGATTTATTAGTTTTCCCCCTACATTCAGTATTTTATGATTTATGTATGATTCATATCATATTATTTCATTGTTTTTTTTTTAACTTTTTTTTTAGTTCTAGATGGACACAGTATCTTTATTTTTAATGTGGTGCTGAGGATTGAACCCAGTGCCTCACGCATGTGAGGCAAATACTCTACCACTGAGCCACAATCCCAGCCCCATTTCATTGCTTCTTAATGAGGAAGTGGTAGGGTCCTCTAGGGAGGAAACTGCAGTTTGAAAAAGCACGTTTAGTATATTTTATGTTATGTTATAATGTTACGTCATGAAAATGTAACAAAAATATGATAGTGAAAAAGTTTTTTTTTTTTTTTTTTCATTTTTATTAAAGAAGCGTGGATTAAAAAGGGTTGCATGAGTTAGGGTGTAACTCTGGTAGAGTGTGTGCTTACCATGTACAAGGCCCTAGATTCAGTCCACAGCCCCTAAAATTGACAGTTATTAAATAGTCACTCAGATTCTTATTTTAGAAGCTCATGACCACAGTGAATGACTGAGCAACAAAAAATTCAGTAATCTAGTAAATTATGCTAACTATAAATATGTTTGTTAAGAGCTTTTATATTTATAAAATTTTATTCTTCCATCAATTCTGAACTAGATATTATCCCCAGCTAGTAAATGGAAAAATTGACTTTTCCCTATGTTTAGTTTGGTTTTGAAACATTTATATATTTAAAACATATCCAGTGGGGCTGGGATTGTTGCTCAGTGGTAGAGCGCTTGCTTCATATGCGTGAGGCACTGGGTTCGATCCTCAGCACCACATAAAAATAAATAAATAAAATAAAGATATTTGTGTCCATCTACAACTAAAAAAAATATTTAAAATAAATAAAATACATCCAGTGCTCTGCTTGTTCCATACCACTGCAGGGCAGAGGGAGATAAGACAAAAGATGTAGTCGAAATTAGTTTGATCAAGGAAGAATTTTGGAATGATCTATTTAAAAAGTGGATAAAATTATGCATTTTGGGAACACAGTTTTAAGATTCTCCTTAACTAAAATTATGTAGTGCAAAAGTGCTTTTGATGCCATTAATCAGAATGGTTAACTTTTGCTACCTCTTTTCATAGTTACCTTTGTAAATTTCCCCAAAGTAAGCTTTCTTACCCCTAAGTTGCTAACTCAGAAGAATTAAGTTCAGGCAATTTTTCATGGTCATCAGTTTGGATTAGCCCTTCCTATTATGGCTTAACAGTTTGCTTACAGTGTTTATTTTTCTGCTTTGAACTTTTTATCCATCTGCAGTCTTTGAATTTATTTTGTACCCCACCTCCTTTTGGTTTTTTTTTTGGGTACTGGGGAAAGAACCTTGGGGCACTTAACCACTGAGCCACATCCCCAGCCATTTTTTATATTTTATTTAGAGACAGGGTCTTGCTTAATTGCTTAGGGCCTTGCTAAATTGCTGAGGCTGGTTTGAAGTTGTGATCCTTCTGCCTCAGCCTTCTGAGTTGCTAGGATTTTATATGCAAGCGCCACTGCACCAAGCCTCCTTTTGGATTTAATGTTTACCTCCCTATTTCCACATGAGGCTATCCTTTTTGGGGAGTAAGAGTGTTGACAGTGGAGGACCAGTTGTCTGTTGGGTTACCATATGTTCCATCTCTGTATTTATATTATTTTATTTTGCGGGATACGGGGAGCTTTACCACTGAAATACATTCCCGGCCCTTTTTATTTTTTTATTTTTGAGACAGAGTCTTGCTAAGTTGCTGAGGCTGGCTTTGAACTCGCGATTCTCCTGTCTCAGCCTCCCATAGTGCTAGGATTACAGGTGGGCACCACTGCACTCGGCTGGCTTAAATTATTAATTTGAATTCTGTGTGATTTTTGTCAAGTCTGATCTTGTTATGTTAATTCTGTTCCTCAACATTTGTCAGTTCTGAAGAGGAATCCAATCTCAATTTTCTTCTTTAGCTCTGTATACTTTTCTTCCAATTTTGTGGTCTTACTGTTTTGTTGATGCTGGGACTTGAACTCAGGACCTCCAGCATGCTAAGCAGGAGCTCCACCACTGAGCTATATTCCCCAGCAAGTCTTACTATTTTTGATCACTGTAAGCTCTATTTGAGATTTTCTAAATTCCTTGATGAGTATAATGAGTCCATCTACATTTTTATTCTATTTTTAAAGAAAGTTAATTCTTCACTTACTTTCACTTTTTGTCCATAGAGGTTTTTCTTAGGTGCTATTGTCCCAACTTTTACCCCTCCCTTCCCCAAGATATTTATCTTTTGTGAATTTTTTATTCCCTCTAACCTGGAATATAGTCATTCTGCATAGTTCCTTTGCCCTTTTATTCTGTGTAGAGATGATGATTGACCTGTACCTTCATATTCCTGGAGATGATGGGTAGAGCAGTTGTTAGTGATGAATTTTATCTTTATTCTTTTATGCTGTACTTGTTTCAAAGTATCTAGCCATGTTGTAAGCTGTTTTCAGATTTTAAATTGTTCTCAGAACCTGTCCCTTTGGAACAACCAAACCTTTGTTTTTGGAAGTTAGTAGCCTCATTATCATTAGGGAAGAAGAGTTTCAGGTTCCTTAAGCCATTTTTCTGCTGAGTGGGAGTAGTGAATTTTAGGAGATTTTCTAGTTCAGACTACTTTCGTATTTATCTATAGGAGAATGGGGAACATACTTCAAATTAAGTGTTAGTTACAATTTTTTTTTTTTTTGGTACTGGAGATTGAACTCAGGGGCACTTGACCACTGAGCCATATCCCCAGCCTTATTTTGTGTTTTATGTAGAGACAGGGTCTCACTGAATTGCTGAGCGCCTCGTCCTTGCTGAGGCTGGCTTTGAACTTGCGATTCTCCTGTCTCAGCCTCCATAAGTGCTGGGATTACAGGCTTGCGCCACTGTGCCTGGCTGTTACTTACATTTTTGCCTTAGATTACTTATCTTTTCTAACCCCTTCTATTTATTTATTTATTTTTCTTTCCCATTCTTTCTGCTAAATTTTGTTAATCATTAATTTTTTAAAATTATTTGGTCCATAAACACCTTTGTAGTCACCACTACACCTCTTCTTGCCAGACAGAAGAAATTTAAGGTATACCTTGATAGAGGTAGCAGATTTTCACCACCATTGAGGTGAAAAGATTTTAAAATGCAATGATGAAAAAAGGAAGTATTTGAATGATGAGAACATTTAGCTTTTTGTATTAGACACCTAATTACATCAAAAGCTTGGGCTTTCAAATAAGGCCTGGGTTCATATCACATTTCTGTCACTTATATGTCTGGCACATGATAGGTATGCAATAAATATTTGTTGGCTTGGATGTAATTAATTGTAGTGAATACAAATGTGCCCTTATACAAAGATAGGAAGAAATCTGGTATATACTTTTCTTTTATATGTGTTTGCTTTTATGAGAGTTGGCTTATTTTAAAACTGAAAGAAACACAACCTATTACTTTCTTTAAAAAAAGTAATTTTCCTTTAAAGTGTAATGTTTCTTCAAAGATAGTGTAGGTTGAGCATCTCTAATCTTAAAATCTGAAATGCTCTGAAATTCGAAACTTTTTGAGCACCAACATGGCACAGATGAAAAATTCTACAATTGAACTTATGTCACAGATGACAGTCATTTGCAGACACACTAAAAATATTGTATAAAATTACTGTCAGGCAGCTGGGATTGTAGCTCAGCGGTAGAGCGCTTGCCTCGCATGCGTAAGGCACTGGGTTCGATCCTCAGCACCACATAAAAAACAAATAAATAAAATAAAGATATTGTGTCCATCTACAACTAAAAAAATATTTAAAAAAAATTACTGTCAGGCTATGTGTATAAAGTGTATATAAACAATTGTACCACGAAAATGAGATTATTTGTAGAATGTTCTTAAGAACATTGACTGCTCAAAGAATGAATCATAACTCCTTAGATAAAGTTGAACATGGTAAAAAATGATCCGAGCATGAAATGCTTTTGTAAGAGCAAGACACAATCCTGTATCTATAATTATGAAAAATGACAATTAAAATAACTTTTGTTGGCCTCCATTCACTTTGAAGACCCAGCAAATAAACTCATAGAACATTATAAGCCTGTTCCATTTCTATGCTCTGTGTCAGTTCTAACACTCAATGTTTGTTCTTTTAAAATAGTGATGAAGTAGGCCTTCCAAAAAATTACACTTTAGTGAAGCACAAAGTCAGTTTTGGTTTACAACTTCTGAGTTCAGGTGTCAAGTTTCAATTCTCGAAACTTTGGATTCTGACTTTTTTTTTTTTAACTTTTCTGCATTGCTTTCCCCATCTGTAAAATGTAAAACAAAGATGATAACATTCCCTATCTCATACAGTTCTTTGGAGGAGATAGATGCTATTATTTTTATCATTATTGTCATTGTTATAGTTATTGTGTTGAAATGTGAGTCTAATTTTTAAAAGTAAATGAATTACCTCTTGTTATAAATTACCTTAAATCATATTATGCCTTGTCTGACTCTCAGTGGCCAAATAGATCTTCCTTTTTTCAGTAGTTCACAGTGGGCAGCAGTCCCTGAATGAAATTAGGCCAGTAATTTTTTTCACCTGCTGGGAGTTTAACCCAAGAGGTCTCTCCCACTGAGCTATATCCCCTGTCCTTTTCTAAATTTTTGATTTTGAGACAGAGTCTCACTAAGTTGCAGAGGCTGGCATCAAACTTGTGATCTTCCTGCCTCAGCCTCCTGAGTCACTGGGATTACAGGCATGCTCCACTGCGCCCAGTCTAGGCTAATAGTTTTGTGTAATATATGCTACATAATTATGATTCAGGCTTCTACTAGTAAGATGTCTTTTCAAGGGTGATTTCCTTCTTTCTTTTAGGCCC
Organism: Geosciurus inauris; assembly: GCA_004024805.1. Classification (NCBI taxonomy): domain Eukaryota; kingdom Metazoa; phylum Chordata; class Mammalia; order Rodentia; family Sciuridae; genus Geosciurus; species Geosciurus inauris. The sequence goes on from PVHX01000061.1 coordinate 413,059, forward strand.
AGCTAGGTTTACTTTCCCATGATCTAACAGTCCTCAGTTATTCTTCCTTATTTCTGGTTTTGATCTTTTTTTTAAAAAGATGATGTGTGACATTAGCTTTCAGAAATAACTGTTTTGTTTAATATGAAACACCAAGACTTTATTGCTTTTATTGTTTTACATACAAATTGTTAGGAAGTTAATTGTGAGAAAGCACATTAAATAGAATAATCCCACTGAAGATGTGGTACCTAAGAACAGCATAATAATTAGGTTTTGATACGGAAGTTGTTATGTTCAAAATGAATAACTGAATGGTTATAATTGATATCAATCTATTTTTTGTAGTGGCATTATTTCTAACCCTTCCACTGTCCTTCTGTATCTTATGTCTTCTCTAAAGTGGATTCATCCAAAGTTTTCTACAATTTCAATTGAAAAAAGCAAAATGTTCAAACATAGTTACTTTATTCAATCTAGTTGTTATCCAGCTCTTGCTGTAATGTTTCTTAATAATTGTAACAAGTAACACCTAGTACTTAAAATATGCCAGATATTGTTTTATATGTATCAACTTATTTAAACTTCAGAATCCTTATAAAGTAAATACTACCTTCTCTATTTTAAAGATGAGGAAACTGAGATACAGATTAGATAATGTGCTAGCAGCAACCCCACCGGTATGTGTTTGAGGCTAGGCATCCTGGTTTCAGAGTCCATACTCTCTGTCCTTGTGCAATGGTGGGCACAACACATTGCCTGCTCTTTCAAAATTTCCTATTTTGTTTTGTTTTTTGACACCTCAGGAAATCTTTGTCTTTATCATTAGTTTCTTCACTTGTTAACTATTAAGACATTGTGCTACAGAGGGCATAAAACAACTTCTAGGTGATGACAGTTCCTCAGGCAAGTCAGTGGTACACATCTGCAGAAGATGAGTATGAGTTCCATACGTCTTTATATTTGTTTTAATATATGTATGTGTGACTGCATTTGAATCACTGCCTTATTCTTTATTTCCCAATTCTTGCCATCATTAGGGATCCTCAAGAATTTACACTGATAATACTTCTCACACTGGCCTAGCAGCTATTTATTTATCTTTTAATACTTTCAACTCCATTGACCTTCATTCTCTATTCCTGTTTTCAAATCTACTTGCCTCCCCTCTAGTACCAGCCTCTGCTACTGGGAATAGTTCTGTGACTCATTTCTGGCTGACTTCATCTTGCCCCAGTCTTGCTTTCTCCCCTGGGCCTTTTGTCTGTCCCTTTAAGAAATGGATGGCAACCCTCTGGGCACATGAGCTGCAGTTCTGGGAAATGTGTAGACAGCCTTTTCACCTGTGGGAACTGGAGGTGATGAATTTACTTCTCCCTCTTGACCCTCCCTGGGTCTTTATACTTCTCAGAAGTTCTCAGCATGGTGAAGTTCCCAGGTACCCACTCTGGTAAATTAAGTGTCTTTATCTTGGCCTTTTCTTTTTCTTGGTTCTTCTCTTCAAAGTACCTCTTTCCTTGGAGTCACCTTCCAGATTAAACTACGTGTATACAGTCCTTGTGTTGGGCTGTGCTGAAACAATCACCTATTTCTGTATTTTAAGTTAAGACTTCACCTATCTTGAAATATTCAGTTGTCCTAGTTGTGGAACACCTGTAAAAAATTGAGCAACAAATATGCCACTTAGGATAACTTCAGAATACTACCTGAATGTTCATTGTGTTTGCAGACTTGAAAACTTGGGACTTAAACTCTGAGCTGGCTCACTTTCCAGCTCTCTTCACTTCCATGTTTTTTAGTGATTCCCTCATTTCTTACCCATTGTCATTTATAGTCCTTTAACTTTTTCCTCTTCTTTGTTGTTAACTTGTTGTCAGCACCACTATTTCTTCTTTTAAATTTTTTTATTTGTTGTTTTTAGATATACATGACAACATATTTTGACGTTCTACATATACATGTATAGTATAACTTATTCTAATTAGGATTCCATTCTGTGTTTGTACATGATGTGGAGTTACACTGGTGGTGTATTCATACATGAACATGCCTGACTCCCTTTCTTCCCTCGTTCCCATGTTTTCACCCTTCAAGTCTACCACCAGTTCTCCTTTCTTCGTGAACATTCTTCACAAAATCGCTCTCATTTTCTGAATTTCAGTTACCACCTTGGTAATGACACCTCCCATGTCTGTATCTCTAACTCTGACCTATCTCTGGAGATCCAGAGCCATGTATCTTTACCTCTTAGGTGATGTGTTCACCTCCTTGGGGACTTCATGCAGATATTTCACATTCCACATTTTTCAAGAAAAATGTGTCATTTTCTTCCCTAGCTCCATTCCTTTTCCTGTGTTCTTTATTTAAAACACAAATTTTTAACTAGACAGAAAAACAGAACACCATAAATTAGACTGTTTATTCTAGATTCCTTTGTTTCTCTCCTTTCCTTATTCAAGCAAATATTAGAGCCCATGTAGTTACCTCTAGTCACTATCTTGTCATTTCATTTACTGCTGTTGTCTAAATTCACGTCTTACACGAATCTTTGCAGTAACTGCTATTCCTGTCTTCTAGCACCTATCTTCCACTCATCTTCTTTTCACACTAATTTCCTGCCATGTATATGCAGTCATGTTGCTATTCTGCCCAAGTTTTTTTCTTCCTTTTTTCTTGTAGTTTCCCTACTATTTATACAATAGAATCTAAACTCTTTCAGCATAAATGGTATTTAAAGCTCTCAGTCACATAGCTCCGCCTGCCTGCTCTTCATTTCAGCTATTTCTAACTCATGTTTTAAGTCTTGGAGTGACTTAAGTACTTTGAGATTCTTTTTGTCCTTTTCATTGTTTTAAAATAATATGCTTTGTACTTACGACAGAAATTGATAAGGCTAAAGTAATAGCTCATTACCTCATCAACAAGATAAAACTACAAAAACACAATTTTTGTTCTGGTCTTTTTTTCTGTAAAGAGAAAAAAAAATGAGACAAAACTTTTAACTTGGGGGTAGAAGAGATACCCAAACATGTACTTTTAGCAATCAGGTTAGAACAGAGTTGCTATAATCTTTTCAGGACCCACTGTGCATGCACAGATTTTGGCATGGAATATCTTCTCTCCATTTATCTTACTTGTCTCCTGTGTGCCTTCAATTCTGTCTGAAATCTTGCCCTCTCTGTGAAGCTTTCACTCCTGGTCAGATTTCAGTATCCTCAGTGTGCTGTGTCCTATCTTCATTATAGAAATCATCACATCATACTGTAATTATTTGTATTTTTGTCTTTGAACTAAACTGAAAGTTCCTTGAGGCAGTGCTATTTGTATTTCCAGATATAGCACAAAACCTAAGGAGGGACCTCTAGTGATGCAGAGTGGAATAACCAGTAGAATCCAAGAAAACAGATTGAGGGTATCTTGAGTGCATGTTATAGCCAGTCAAGAAATTTATGAATGAAGGTATTGAGGTAGATGAGGCCTGGAAAGAGTTGTTCTTTTATATGATGAGTTTCATATACATGGTAGGGAGTGTACTTCAGTTGTAGTAGGTTGAGGAGAGGGGAAGTGACTAGGAAATGGGGACCAGTGTATACAAGTAGTTTAGACCTTTATAAAAAAGAGACACGAATAGAATTAGGTCAGTGTCTTAATGGCATTTTTTCCTATTGTCTACTAACAGGCTGTCTTATGTAGAATGCCATTAGTAGGAACATTTTAGTACCTTTTCTGAACATAAGAATTACCTGGTGAACAGGTCCTGCTACACAAAGGTTGTGTTTTTTGGCTTGGGGAGGCCATCTAGGTGAGTCTTAATGGGGTTGTTCCCAGGCTACTCTGAGAAGTGCTCCATTAGGAGGTTTTGAAATATAAGATTCTTGGTGTATCTTCTTTCTATTTCCCCACACACATGCAAGAGGATTCCTCAGTATCTTCCAAAGACTGTTAGGATTGATAAGAGGAGGCTGTGGCTCTTTACATCAAATGCTCTGCTGTTTGCTTCCCCCATGGCCACTCGTAATTGTGGGCTCTTCTAATTGTTCTCATAGCGCTTATTCTTTTTTTGTATGTGAAGGGGTTGGGTACTGGGGATTGAACCAAGGGGCAATTTACTACTGAGGTATATCCCCAGCCCTTCTTATTTTTTTATTTTGAGACAGGATCTCGCTAAGTTGCTTAGGCCTTGCGAAATTGCTGAGACTGACCTCGAATTTGGTGATCCTCCTGCTTCAGCCTCCTGAGTCACTGAGATTACAGGTGTGCCCCACTGCATCCTGGGCACTTTCTTATTCACTGTCCTCTTCTTTGTCCTCATGGATCTTATTCTTAATTGCTGTCGTCTTCTGTCGCTTCTTCATTTCCCTGAAAGCCTGATCTTGCCTCTTACAGACACCAACAGCCAATGTCAGCTCCTCTCTGTTCCTACCAGTGTGCTGAACAGTCAGGAGAGTTGACATTTGTCCTTGAGCTATTTCCAGCCATCATCCTTGTTCTCTCAGCTGTTTTTTTTTTTTTACCACTAGGACCAGAGCCTCATTTTGCCTGCTTTTGGGCTTGGAGCTCTTCCAGTAGTGCCAGGGTTTTGGAGGATTGTTGTTTGACTTGTCATGGTTGGTAGAAGAAAAGAGACTATGGAAGATAAAATAATATTCTAAAGATAAAATAATATTCTAAAGCCTCAGAATGTTAGGATACATTTTATGTTACCTAATAGTTTTAAATTTGGGGTTATTCTCTGAATTATATAATATTTTGAAAGATTTCTCAAGGCTGTCTAGTGGTTTTTAAAGTAGCCTGAAGAAATATACATCCATCCTTACATGGGACAAGTGTTTGTTCCACACTTTGTGTAGAAACTGTCCATATACTCCATTTACCGCTGTGATGTATTTCCTCAGAAATCTTCACATTCCACATCATTTTCATCATGGCTTTGGACTTGATTACATTATTTAAATTGCTTAACATTATAGACTGTATGGATTTACTACACATTAAGCTTTTTAGGCAGGTCTTAAAAGGTGAATTGTTCTGTGACATGCAGCTTGTCAGTCACAAGCACAATTGCCAACTTAAAATATGATAGAACTTTCTAGTCTGAGCCCATTTTTGAAGTACACAAATACACAAGTTGTTCTCTGTAGTTTCTGTGATGTTGGCATTGAGCGCAAGTATCCTAGGAGTGCTTTGACTAGAACTTAGAGTACTCTGTCTGAGCTATGGGACAAATATCATGAAATATAGGCCCTTGAAGGTGGGGCGTCTTTAAAACTTCTCTTCAATGTTAACATGGAATTCAATGAACTTTTTCTTATCCAAGAAAATTTACCAAGAAAAAAATTTCACACGGTTAATCTGTAATATAGTGGTTTTCATTAAGAAAGCAAAAAGAAGGAAACACTTAGAAAAACAAATGAAACCCCCATTGCCTTGATATTATGCATGTAATTCTTTATCATCTCCAGATCTCTTTGATTACTTTCATATGTTTAGGTCTTGGTATTTTGTATTCCTTGATATCAATACATACTTTGCACCCATTATCCTATAAACCTTCTAATATTGATGCATTTATTGTTTTTGTGATTGTCTAATAGTCCACAAAGTTGATGCAATTAGAGTTCACCATTATCCTATTATGTTTCCATTTTGCCTTGTGCGAATCTACTAGAGTACTATACTGAACACATATGCATGTGTATCATCTTTTATATCTTTAGTGATTTCTATTTCTATTCTAAATTATTGATTCACCGTGGGATGAAGTCCCAGTAGATGATTTCCTAAGTTGGGAGAAATATTTTTTCTGCTTTTTTTTAAACACAGTTTGTGATACTTTTTCCCTAAAGGTACACCAATTTACAGAGCTACCAGTTAGTTTCTTATAGCTATCTGCAGTAGGTTCTTTTGGGGTTGAAAAAACCCTTTTTTTCCTAACTAGTTCTCCTTATATTGCTCTGTGTATATGTGTGTGTGTGTGTGTGTGTGTATGTGTGTGTGTGTGTGTGTGTGTAAAGTATGTTGATAACTAGTAAAGCTGAACTTTTTGGGAGGGGGGCGTATATATTTGCTTTTTTTCATATTCTTGTGGGAGAGGCAGATACTTATGCCTATACTTAGACTGGGTGCTGGTCCAATGGCAGTAAATAGTTAAGATGTAGGAAGGTTTAGCAACCTGTGGCTGTAACCATCTTTGAGCAAATCTGGCAAGGTATAGATTGTGAAACTCCGAAAACTTTGATTCAGAGAAAAGTTATACATCTAATGATTGGGTGTTGGGGTAGTCTACTTAATATACAAATGTTACCTAATTTTTTCTGTAAAAATGCTGAAAGACACTGAAGACTCTTGGTCTTTTTGCTCTACTTTTGTTTGGTTGTTGTTCTTTTGGTCTAGTTTCTAGATCTAGAAAGTGTAGGGAATTACATTGAATATTTTACTAATTCTGTGCATTTTTTCCCCCCTTAACTAAGAGAAAAAGTAACAGGAGATCAAAATGAACAATTGAGTTAGGGCCTTTACAGGATATTGGGTTTCACCTGAGGAGAAATGAAGACTATTGAAGAGTTATAAGTAGAAGGATGACTGGAAAAGGTTTTGAGAAATTCATTGAAACTGATGTCTAGTATTCAGGTAACAGGCATCTGGATGTGCCTGTTTTTGCTCCTGAGAGCCACAGGAGACCACGGCGGTGGAAATTACATGGAACAAAGAAAGTCTGTAGCCTTCTGGTGTTGGGGAGTACTTGATATATGTATATTTTTAGCATTGTTAGTTCAATGTTAAAACATTTATTTAGAGAAGGCAAGAATGAGTTCTGGGAATCTGTGTAAGTTATTTGAGTAGTGTAGGTAAAAGGTGAGGTAGCTAGTTAGTGGAGAGAGGCAGACGATGGGGATATGGAGAGGACTGGAGAGGAATGATTTGAGAGGTATTTTGTTTATAACATCAACCAAAGAATTTCTTTATTATTTTCTTGATATAATGTTACACTTTTTTTTTTTTTTATTTTATATTTCAGATGAATTTACAACTGGTTTTCTGGATTGGACTGATCAGTTCAATTTGCTGCATATTCGGTCAAACAGGTAAAAAAAAAAAAAAAAAAAGGTTCCCTAATTATTTTTTTATTCTGTGCCAGTCTTTGATCTGTTAGATCCCTGGAAAACCTCAGTCAGATCACGCTGCTCCTTCTAAAAGCCCTGCAGTGCCCCCATCTCATCATGAGTGAAGAGCAGGGTCCTTCCAAGGGCCTATAGTTCCTTCATGGTCAGGCTTGCCTCTACCCTGCCACCTGACAGGCAGGTTGACAAGTGGAATGCTGAAATGATAGGAATAGGATAGATGCACAAAGATCTTTTTAAAGTATAAAGTGTTTAAGTGAGCAGAGAGAAGGTAAAAGCATGTAATAAATACATTCAGAAGGAAATAAAGTAAATCTATAGGATGGTGGATTATGAACTGCCCATTATCACCTAAAAAATGTTAACTTGCTTAAATGTTCTCACCCTTTGATGAAAAAAATTTTCAAAAATGTTGACATTATCTAGGAGAGCAGTGAAAATAAAGATACATTTAATCCTGTGAACCATTGTGTGTCCACATCTAGAACAGTGGATACCCAAATCTGTTCTCCAAATCTCAAAAAAGTACACTAAATAGAACAATTAGAATTATTTGATCTCAGGATGAGAAACACTTACTACATGTAAAAGTGAAGGAAAACTCCTTTATAAAGGAAACTTGATAAATTTGAGTTATAAAAAATTATCAGACCAAGCCAGGCACGGTGGCGCAAGCCTGTAATCCCAGCACTTAGGGAGGCTGAGACAGAAGAATCTCGAGTTCAAAGTCAGCCTCAGCAACGGCGAGGCGCTAAGCGACTCAGTGAGACCCTGTCTCTACATAAAACACAAAATAGGGCTGGGGATGTGGCTCAGTGGTCGAGTGCCCCTGAGTTTAATCTCCAGTACCAAAAAAAAAAAAAAAAAAAAAAAAATCAGACCAATAGCTGTATGTCAGAACACCATAAATGAGGAACTAAACAAAGGTTTAACTTCTTTAATATGTATAGAAATCCACCAAAAACTTCTGAACATGATAATAACAAAACTTGCAAAAAGACCTAACAGAATTTATGAAAAGAAATGATGAGTAAATACAAACAACAAATGTGAACTGCTAAATACCTGACAATTGAATTAATATTCTAATGTATACCTGTTAAATGAGTAAGAGGTTTTTAATATTAAAGTACTTGGTGTAATTGGAGTTGTGGTGAAATAATACTTATATGCTGCTTGGTGGAATATAAATTAGTATATTACTTCTGTGTAGAAATTAGTGTGTGTTGAGAATTTCAGAGGCATTAATTTAGTGTTCAACTTGCAGTCCTTTTTTTTGGACATTTGTTAATAAGGAAGTCATTAGATCCATAATAAGGTTTATACATAAGAATGATCATTGAAGTGCATGTGTACATGGGCATATGTATGTGTGTTTGGAGTGTTTATATGTGTGAGCAAGCTAGTGTGAGCTGTGCACACATGTACCTGGAAACTTGTTTCCTTTTGCCCAGCATTACCTAGAGTATATTCATATACTAAAATATATAGCCATTGAAAGCCACAATTTTGAATCATTTGTAACAACATGAAACACAGAGAATAACATTTAAAAAGCAATATATAAACTGTATGAAGTGTATTGTCAATTTCATTAAAATAACGTCTATATGTGCTTGTTTCCTTGTTATTTCTTGATCTGTACAGAAAAAAAAGACTACAAAGAAATATACAAAACATTTAGCAGTGGTTATCTCTCAGTGAGCACATTGTGAATGATTATTTTTGTTATGCTTTCATGTGTTTTCCAAATTTTCTATATAGAACATTACGTTTATAATTACAAAAGTTATAGTGAATTCATTCCTTGTGTTTGCCACATGAAAGGCATGCTAGTTCTTAGGTGGATTCAAAAATATTTAAGATTTATTTTGAACATAGAGACTAAACAATCATGGGATTTCAAATTGGATAAGTGTGGGTTTTTCAATTATTTAACATACTAAAAATAAAGGGAAATCCCCTAAGATATTTGTGGGAGGGTGGGTGTGATATCTTGAGTAACTCAAGAATACTTTACCCATTTGTAAGAAAACTCATGATGTTTATGACCATCCAAAATAATAGATCTTGAAATTATGCATCTGAAAAAAATAATAAGTGTGTAGTTAGATTAATAGTACCCAGTCTTTGGTATAAAATACAAGGAAGATAACTGTGTTCTTTTTCTTTTTGAGGGGTGGGTACCGGGGATTGAACCCAGTGGTGCTTAACCACTGACCAAATCCCCAGCCCTTTTTATTTTGAGACAGGGTCTCACTGAATTTCTGAGAGCCTCACTAACTTGCTGAGGCTAGCTCTGAACTTGGAATCCTCCTGCTTTACCCTCCTGAGCTGCTAGGGTTACAGGCATAGACCAGTACTCCCTGCTGATAGCTATGTTCTTATATGGCTTTTTTTGCCAACATCATCCAAAATCATGGTCTCTTGGGGGTAGTTCTCTTTTAGCTTGGTAACTAGTTTAGAGTGTTCATATTTAACATTTGTATAAATTGCATCACTTGTCATTGTAATCTGATTTTTCATTGTTTTTTCCTCTGAAACTTAAGTAAATTGGCTTTCTTTCTTTTTCCTGACAGATAAAAATAGATGTTTGAAAGCAAATGCCAAATCATGTGGAGAATGTATACAAGCTGGTCCAAATTGTGGGTGGTGCACAAATTCAGTAAGTAAGGTTGCACATGTCCTTTCCATTTACTCTCTAATCATTGAGTGTTGCCCAAGGCTGTGTCCTAGTGAAGTATTAGATATGAATTTTCACTTAAGTAAATGTTTATTGAATAATGTGTGATGGTTTAGAACTTGTCATTAAGTACAGTAGCCATTTGGCACTTGTTGCTATTGAGCACTTGTGATGTGAGTGGTACAAATTAATTGCTCTAAGTCTCAAGTACAGATTTTGAAGACAGTATAAAAAAATCAGTGTTGAAATAATTATTTTATATAAACATAAGTTAAAATTAATTTCCCATTTCTTTTTTATTAGTGTGGCTACTAGACAGTTTTAATAGCTCATCTTTGTGGCATATCTTTCTATTGGATAACTTTCCAGAAAAAAGCCTATTTAGTTTGACTATTGTAGATTTTTCCCCTTGTTTTGGTGGGGGAGGTATACATTAATCTTAAAAGTCTCTGTACCTTGCCTAACATGATGCCTTCTACAAAGCTCACTAAATTTTCATTGAGTAAATGAATGAATGTATCAGAACAGGACGCAAGAAGAGGTTATTTTGAGGTATATAATTTATTCAAATAATGAATAAATAATACCAGAGTCAAAGGTTTATTGATTGTCTCCACCTAGGGTTTTGTACCCAAATTGCAAGTGCCTAACTGTTGGCTTAACTGGTCAAATGTCAGGTATGTCAGATGGTTTGACCATATTAAATATAAAATGAGAGATTTTTGTTTTATATCAAACTATTTCTAATGGCTCTTTTCTGTTATCCTTTCTAAAATGGTAAGTGAGTATTAACTTGGAAACGTTGGAATAAGGAGTGCTATGAATTTATCTTGGTCAAGGCTTACTTAACTGAACCTCTTTGCTTTCTTCTCTGGAAAATGAGGATATTGCCCCCTTTTCTGTAGCTTCAGTTAGAATTGATGACCTTTTGTAGTTTTTTTTTTGCTGGTTCTAAATAAGTAGTAGCTGCTATTATCATCAATATCCATTTTATAGGGGCCATAGTTTATTTGTAGTTGAAAATTATTCTAGCCAAACTATTCTTTAAATAATTTAGGCTTTGAGCTCTGGACATAACTACTGTTTGATGTTTAGATTTATACATGATTAATAGTTGTTAACCATACTGAATAAGTTATTTCACTGAAGAAATGTAGTTTGATTTGATTCTTTGAATTTGAAGTTTGATATTTAAAATAATACACTGAGATGAGACCTAGGAGAATTACTACTTTCTTAGAATTTATTTTACTGTTTTTAAAGAAGAGCACTTAATGGTTTGGACAAAGGGAGCTTTTTGTTTAAAAGCCATAAATGAAATGTGTTGGATGTCATTTATTTTTTGTAATTTGTGTGCTTACAATTATGATTATGTTAAAAGGTTTGTTTATACCAATATTTATGTATCATTTAGACATTTTTACAAGAAGGAATGCCTACTTCTGCACGATGTGATGATTTAGAAGCCTTAAAAAAGAAGGGTTGCCATCCAGATGACATAGAAAATCCCAGAGGCTCCAAAAATATAAAGAAAAACAAAAATGTAACCAATCGAAGCAAAGGAACAGCAGAGAAGCTCCAGCCAGAAGATATTACTCAGATCCAGCCACAGCAATTGGTTTTGCAATTACGATCAGGTAGAGAATCTAACTCTATGAATACTTTCCTTTTTACTTGAGTTTTTCTGTTTGTTCCTTTGTTTTATGGTGCTGGGAATGGAACCCAAGGCCACTGAACTACACCTTCAACCTTCTGCTTGAGTTTTTGATACCATCTTTATGCAAGCCTCTTCTGTGGAGGGGTCCTTTCACATGTGAACTGGCACTCTAAGATGTGGAGTAGGTGACATTTTAGAATTTGTTTTGCAGACAAAACATTTGTTAAAACAACAAAAAATACATATACACATATACATATACTTTGAATAACATTAAATGTTCTGTAATGTCAGTAGCCAATTTTGTTAAATATTCAGGAGGTATTAAATAGACTAAATGAATTTTAAAAATAATTATGTCCATTCCCTGCTGTAATTTCATAATATAAAATCAAATTTTAACCCATTTGTTTCCTTTGTATTTATTTAGCATTGCAAACCCACAAATAAAAGTAAAGAAACAACAAGCATTCTTCCTGTTCTTTCTCATTTCTGTCCTTTCAGAAGAATGGTGCACATTCCTGTCCCATGACCCTTGTCCTGTCTGCTCTCCAACCTGTGCAGTCAGGCCTCAAATTCTATACCTGGTCTGCAAAGTGCCATTGTCACCTTGAACCTTCAGGGACCCTTGTCAGAGTCATTCATTTATATATTTATCTATCTGATTTATTTATTTATTATTACCTTTAAACGTTTCTGCACTAAGCGATGCTTTGCCCTTCTTGAGATGCTCAGCTCTTGGCTCTTGTGATGTAACCTACTTGTTCTCATTTCACCGTTGCTTTCTAGTCTCCTTTTTGTGTCTTGTTTTTTTCTTCCTCCCTCTTTGCAGTTCACTTAAAATTTGTTTTTCCTTCATGGCTTTAAAATCATTCATATACTATAACAACAGAATTTTCTCTTGAGCTCTGTACCCATTTCATACAGAAAAATCAACGTAATAAAGATTAAGTTTTCATTCAAACCTTCATTTTTCTCCTGTAGTTTCCGAGTGAGAGTGTGTGCGTGTGTGTATTTTAGGTGCTGAGGATCAAACCCATGGTATGGCAAGTGCCAGACAAGTGCATTATCACTGAGCTATGTCTCTAGCCCCTATATTTTCTAAGTGAATTACATTTAGCATGTCTGATATTTCTCTGTTCTCCTTCCTCATTGTTCAGAGCTTCATTTCTCTTGGATTTTTCTATAGTTTCTTAGCTAGAATCTTTGTATAATTTCTTATTAAAACTCTTTTTTGCTAGATTTTCTGAAGTAAAAATCATGTTACTTATGTATAGTGACATCCTATTACACAGAGAACAGACTTGTCACTTACAGCTTCAGTCTCTAAATGTCAGCTGTACCCTGTTGCCCTCCCCAGTCTAATATATGTTATTGTTTGTTTTTTCTCTCATAGTTAAATACTTGTGTTAGTTGGCTTTTTATTACTGTAACAACTACTGGGGATAATTTAACTTATAAAGAGAAAAGATTTATTTGGGTTCTCAGTTTTGGAAATTTCAGTCTGATTGAGTGGTCCTGTTGCTCTGGGCCTGTGGCAAGGTGGACCAGGATCCCACTGACTCCTTTAAGGGCACACCCCCAGAGCCTTAACACATGGACCATTGGGGGACAGTTCAGATCCAAACTATAGAAAAATTGTCTTGCTGACAATCAATTTTGGTGAATGTTGTCTTTTGCATTTCGCCTCCTTAAGGCCTGGTGTTTTAAGTATTTGTTGAATGAAATTTAGTGCAGTACACATTGGGGTTACTTATAGAGTTCTCAGGTTTTGTGAAAATTATATACTAAATACATTTCATTTTATAGTGTTTACCATGTAAGTCAGATTTATTTGTTTGTTTTTTTTTTTTCATATGCTTTTTTTTTTGGAACCAGGGATTTAACCCAGAGACTCAGGGGCTCTTAACCACTGAGTCACATTCCCAGCTTATTTTTTATTTTTTCTTTTGAGACAGGGTCTTGCTAGGTTTCTCAGGGCATCGCTATGTTGCTGAGGCTGGCTTTGAACTTGGGATCCTCCTGCTTCAGTTTCTCAAGCCATTGGGATTACAAGTGTGTGCCACTATACCTAGCTTATTTGCTTTTGATAGTTGATGAGCTAATTTCATTTTCTAATCTGTTTAATCAGGAGAGCCACAGATGTTTACATTAAAATTCAAGAGAGCTGAAGACTATCCCATTGATCTCTACTACCTTATGGACCTCTCTTACTCAATGAAAGATGATTTGGAGAATGTAAAAAGTCTTGGAACAGATCTGATGAATGAAATGAGGAGGATTACATCGGACTTCCGAATTGGTAGGAATATTTGGAAAATTAATAATTTTCATATGTATAAGTCTTGGCACTTGTTTTCCTTCTTTATTCTTTACAACATTCTTTTGAGATAAATTTGCCAGTTTATAGCTTTTTCTTTCTGAGAAGAAACTGACATTCTTGATATACATCTAATATTCTTTCTTCTTCCTCATTCCTCTGTTATTTTATGATACTGTGTAATTTGACACAGATTATGCCTCATATTTAATGAAATCTATGTTTGTTTTCACAGGAATCTATCCATTCATTTGTTGATTTATTTTATAGACATATGTTGAGTACTCCAGGTTCTATTTTGTTACTAACTAGTATGACCTACTTGCTTGTATGTCACATCCTAATTTCATTTTATACCTGGATTTCATATTATAATGATCTCAGTGCATCCCCAAGTGAATCTCTTTCTGCCTCCCACTTTTCACCACTGCTCCAGCAGAAGTTTACAAATAGAATATTGGAAAGACTTGACTGTTTTCTTGAGGCTAAAAATGCCTTTCAAAAATTAACTCTTGTGAAAACATTTAAAAAAGAGCACTTGGTTAAAATATACTTTCATTCAGTAAGCATAATTGACCATGGAGATTGAAAGCTTTTACCAAATTAGTCTTTTGTGAAGTGGTCATAAATCTAGAATATTCCTTCATCATGCCATTATTGAGAGCTGGTACACTGAGAAGATGAATTTGAGTTATTTTCAAAGTGGGTGGACTTATATCTTAGTTTCTTTGGGCTACTGTGACAAAATGCCATAAACTGAGTAGCTTATAAACAACAGAATTTTTTTTTTCCTCACAGTTTCAAAGTGTGAGAATTCAATATCAAGGCAGATTATGTGTCTGGTAAAGACCCACCTTTTGGCTCACAGATGGTTCCACTAGCTATATCCTCTTTCTGGGGCCTCTTTTGATGAGACCATTAATCCCAGTCATGTGGGCTCCACCTTCATAATTTACTCATCCCCCAAAGGCTTCATTTTCTAATAGCAATCACATTGGGGATTAGGTTTTCAATGTGTGAATTTTGGAGGTAGGGCTCATAGATATTCATTCCATAGAAACCTTTATGTGATAACATATTTGTCTTTTGGAAAAAATACAAGTTTATCTCTCTGTATCTCTGCATCCATCTATATACATGTGCATTTTTTCCTCCCAGGCTTTGGCTCATTTGTGGAGAAAACTGTGATGCCTTACATTAGTACAACACCAGCGAAGCTCAGGAACCCTTGCACAAGTGAACAGAATTGTACTAGTCCATTTAGCTACAAAAACGTACTCAGTCTTACTGATAAAGGGGAAATATTTAATGAACTTGTGGGTAAACAGCGTATATCTGGAAATCTGGATTCTCCAGAAGGTGGTTTTGATGCAATCATGCAAGTTGCAGTTTGTGGAGTAAGTGCATTTATTTTCTTCAAAGGGATATCATTTGTATTATTTGTGTGCATTTTAAGTGTAACATCAAAAACAACCTTAATTGTCATGTTGTTAGATTACTCCAGAGAAGTATAGGTAGTAATCCCTTAAATTTCCTCCAACTGCAAGTGGAGGGAAATAATATTCAATCATTATGTGTCTATATAAAACCAGGCATACAGAGTTTTAAACGCTAGAATGCTGAATATTTGAAACAGTGGAACAACTTAGCTGTACATAATTGATGTTCTGTATTTTGGAAGAGGCTCAGTTGTCTCAACTTTGAGGCTTTCTAGTAGAGATGGAATTGATGTTATCTGAAGCTTCACCAGGAATCTTGAACATGTTCAGAGGGAATAGCATTTCACATCATTTCTTCTGGTCAGTTGTCATCCACTCATTGTCTTTGAAAGACAAATATTTCTTCTGTGTCTTAGTAATTCAAAAGGAAAGAAATTTTAAAGCTTTAGATCATAAGCTACATGACAGTATATATTTTGAGAAGTAATAAAGTGTTTGTGGTTTTAATGGCAAGGTTATAAGTAGTAGCAAGTTCATCTCTGATTCGCCAGTGATTAGCATTTTGTGACCCATGTACCAGCCTAGTATTTTGCAATAAACTTTTAATGATAGAGTTGAGGCTGAAAGCAGAAAACATTATAAATACGAGTTTGTCTGGAAGACCTACCATTGTCTCATTTTTCCCCCTTGCTAGTATAATGGGTATCCACGATAATAAGTTGAAACAATATGGTAATTAATGTGATAGTTAAAAATTTTCCCATCCTCTCCATCCTAGGCAATAGCCTCTCTAGGACTGTTTCTCTCTCTCCCACCCTCCCTCTCTCTTTTTCAGGACTGGGGATTGAACTTGTACATGGTAGGCAGGCACTGTAGCACTGAACTACATCCCCAGCCCTTTTTAAAATTTTTATTTTGAGACAGGGTCTTGCTAAATTGCCCAGGCTGTCTTCGAACTTGCAATCCTCCTGCCTCAGCCTCTCGAATCTCTGGGATTACAGCTGCATACCACCACACACAGCTGTTTCCTTTACTTTTGAAAGGATAATAATAGTATACTCATGGGGCTATTGTGAAATTCTAGTGCAATAATTCATATAAAGTACCAATAAACACCCAGCAAATATTAACTACTGTCCTGGTACTTTCGACTTCCCACTAGAATATTTGCAATTTAAGCTTGTTCTCAAACTTTTAAAGCTGAAGAAATTAGTTTCCAGGTAGTATCTAGCCTGCTACCTCTTTTCATTCTGGCCATTTATTTTAACTGCTGTGGGGACAATATTTTCTGGGCTGCCTTTACCTACCTCTTAACCAGAGGGATCAAACCAATCATAGCTTTCATGATCATGATGGCTATCTTTCTGTGTTTGTCATGCTCTACTTCTCTAGAGGCAAAAGAGACAACATTCTGCTTTTAAAAAAAGATTGTTAACATTGGTAAACTTAATTGCTTTCTACAAGTAGTTTAGACTTGAAGGATATAAACAATTGTATTGAGTTAATTTAAATTTAGACATATTATGAGATAGAATAGAACTTTACTGCTATTTTAAATTCTTTGGTGAATAGGTGCAGAATAAATGAACAAATAAATAGTATTGATTGATGAGTTAGGATGGGTAGAATTAAACAGGGCATTTAGATAATTACTTTTTTCTATAATAAAAAAAGGAAGGCCTTATATGGAGGGCTGATTAAGAAAGTAGATGGTACTCAAGATGGAGCAAGAATGGATGGCCGGATGGGCGGGAATGAGACACAGCAGCAGGGTAAAGGAAGGTGTAGATTGAAACACTTATTTACTCAGTAAATATTCATCAAGCTCTTGTTAAAAGGAAGATACTGTGCATGCTGCTGTACGGTAATCCATGCTCTCCCCTACAAAAAAATTTTTTTTAAAAGAGCTGAGATATGTGAACACCTATTAAGAAATAGCTGTGGAGTGGAGTGGACAAGCATTCAGTGGTCTCTGCATTTATCAGCAAGATTGTTCAAGCATTGTGGAAAGAGAAAGATATGTTAAAAATACAATGTAGTCTGCATCAAATAAAGATTTATGTCAAATTATTATGAGTAGCATTTTTAAATTGAAAATTTTTTTTTTAAATTTTCAAGTCATTGATTGGCTGGAGGAATGTTACACGGCTACTTGTATTTTCCACGGATGCTGGATTTCACTTTGCAGGAGATGGGAAACTTGGTGGCATTGTTTTACCAAATGATGGACAGTGTCACCTGGAAAATGATGTATACACAATGAGCCATTATTATGTAAGTGTTCAAGTCCTTACATGGTAAATGAATTTATGTTGAGTTTTAGTGTTTACAGTGTTCAGTATTGTGGGTGACTGGCTTGTGGGTTTTTCAGTATTTCAGATAGTGTTTTTTTTGGTAAGTACGGGCCCTACTCTGGTGTCCAGGAAAGCTAGTATTGCTGTTTGTGAAGATGTAGTGTTGTGTTTACTTCTTTGCATGTAGGCAAGGACCTCATTGGATAAAAGGAGATGTGAGAGACCACTTTGACTCTTTGTCTTAATCCATAGCTGTCTCCTCTTACTTGCATCCATCTTTTGGTAGCAAAGTTAGTATTGCTCCTAAACAATTTATCAAGTCATTTATATATATATTATGTATATTTAATATATATATATTTTTATATATATTTATATACATATATAATATATATATAAGATATATATATATATATATATATATATTTTTTTTTGGTACAGGGGATTGAACCCAGGAATACTCTATTATTGAGCTACGTTCCCAGCCCTTTTTATATATTATGTTGAGACAGGGTCTTGATAAGTTGCCCAGCCTAACCTTAAACTTGAAATTGATTCTCCTGCTTCAGCTTCCCAAGTAGCTGGGATTATAGGCATGGATCACTAGCCCAGCTAGTTGACTCTCTTTTTTTCCTTTTTTTTTTTGGTACCGGGATTTGAGCTCAGGGATATGTGACCACTGAGCCACATCCCCAAACCTACTTTATGTTTTATTTAGAGACAGGGTCTCACTGAATTGCATAGTGCCTCGTCGTTGCTAAGGCTGGCATTGAATTTGTGATTCTCCTGTCTCAGCCTCCCAAAGTGCTGGGATTAAAGGCCTGTGCCACCGCACCTGGCTTCTTTTTCTTACTTTATATGACCTTTAAAAGCAGGCAGACTGTCTTGAAAATAAAGATGGATGAATTAACTCAAGATTCAGAAGAAATTTAAATGTTTGTGACTCTTGGTCATCTTCTTAAGTGATAAATGATAGAACCTTTCATTTCATTGTCCTTATATTTAATAAGCATAGATTATCTTAATATTTAAGACATTTTTAATGTGAAAATTCTTACATAAACAAAGTAGAATGAAGATGAGAAACCCACATTTACATATAACCCACCTCAGCAATTATGTGCATTTGATACTGTTATTTGAAAGTACTTTGGTGTAATTATTACTTTCAAAAAGTATTAAAAAATGCAACATATTGGATTATTAAATTATGTTGCTTAATTTCTTAGGATTATCCCTCTATTGCTCACCTTGTCCAGAAACTCAGTGAAAATAATATTCAGACGATTTTTGCAGTGACTGAAGAATTTCAGCCCGTTTACAAGGTAAATATGTGTGAGACAGAAAAAAGTTCTAGACTTTTTTCTGTTTTGTTTGTTTAATCATTAGAGGCAAAAATTACGTGTTTGGAAAAAAAATTACATGTTTGAATTGAAGTGTAGGAAAATGCCACCTGATAGGCAGACTGAATTTTACAAAGAGATTTATATTACATTTTACTCACATATTATGAAACAATGGCTTTTTCTTAAAGTTTGAATTGTAAAATTATTTAGGACATTTTTAGGGGACTAATATTTATTTATTTATTTAATTTTTTGGTTGTTCTTTTTAGATATACATGACAGTAGAGTGTGTTTTGACATATACATACATGGACTATAACTTATTCTAATTAGGATCCCATTCTTGTAGGGAACTGATATTTAAAGATAATTGTTACTTGCTCAATGGATTCTAATTGTTTAAATGAATAATATTTGTATTTTACCTGTTTTATCTTTTAATTGCAGGAACTGAAAAATTTGATCCCTAAATCAGCAGTCGGAACGTTATCTGCAAATTCTAGCAATGTGATACAGTTGATCATTGATGCTTACAATGTGAGTACATTAAGTAGATTAATTTTGAACAAAACCCTGCTGATAATATTTGGTTCAAAGAAAATAAAACTTCCTTTATACACAATTTAGCAAGCTAAGAGGTCAACAAAAAAACTTAAATTCAGTATCTGAAAGAAAATTTTTATATTATCTTACCATAACATGGCCTAAGTAAAGAAAATATATGATAAAGTCATGTGGGGAAATTTTTGAATATCTGTTTATATGTCATTAAACAGTAGATGTCTGTGTTGCAAAGCAAATATAAAGGTAACTTACATTTACATTTATAGGTTGTCCCGAATCATCTTTTTCTTCCCCAAAGTATCCTTTGTAGATTAATCTATTTTGATGGACTGTGCTGGAAAGCTTTTATTGCCATTTCTCCTCTTGTCATATATTCAGAGGATATAGTTTTCTATTTTCAATAGGTATACATATACACACACACGTTTATAAATACAGGTATATATATGCACATGTGCCATAAAATACATAAAAATGTAAATATGTATATGGCTTGCTTATCTTAAAAAGATTAGGATTGTTCTTGCCTCACATGGGAATTGATGCTAAAGACAAATTGTTTTTCCCTTCTAGAGCTTAATTCAGAGTACCTTTAATGATATCTACTGAGCATTTGTTAATAATCATTTAAAATAATCTGAAGGCTTTTGTAATATTTTATAGTATTGTGCATTGCATACATCACTTTCACATATTCCTCCACAACCTTTTGGTAGGTTGAATTTTAGATATTTTTTACATTGTGCAATGAATATCCCCAGATGTTTTGGAAAGAACTATCTGAGAGAATTTTTGCAGATTTTCAAGATTTCAGTTGTTCTTTGTCTTCCCCATAGTTGATCTCTGTCTGAACAGAATGTTTTCCTAATTCCTAGTCTAGTATGGATGTGAGCAGGAGGTAGCTTGCCACTTTGTCCTGAGAGCTGATACTTTAAATAAGGACTGACTTGAATTGACCTCAGGACCTCAGGACCTCATTCATGCTAAGCAAGTACTTTGCCACTAACCTCTTAGGTGTTTTTTGTTTGTTTGTTTTTGTTTGGCTTTTTTTATTGACCAGAGCTACAATGATCTTACATAGATTTATTCTTAGACTATATAGTAGATCATTTACTCTGGTCCCTTGTTAGCTGGAAGTTGTAGGGCCAGAGGAGAGGCATTTGCCAGTGAAAGTAAACATCTGTTCTGTATTTCTAGTACTCCTCATAATGAGTTTTAGGCTCCTGTGCTGTATGATCATTAATATTTTATCTGAAAAATTAAAACAAATACCTTTTTCAATTGTGTATATTATTTTGAAGATTGGATCCTTTATTAATTAGAACCTGTTTCTCTAGGTTCTGTGTTTTCTGGTTACTCAGTTGGATTTGGCTTCAAAATACTTTAATGAAATGACATTTTTTTATCCGGGCGTGGGTGTGCATGCCTGTAATCCCACTGTCTCAGGAGGCTGAGGAAGGAGGATCATCAGTTCAAAGTCAGCCTCAGTAATTTAGTGAGAACCTAAAGCAACTCAGTGAGACCCTGTCTCTAAATAAAATACAAAAAAAAAGTTGGAAGTATGACTCAGTGGTTAAGTGCCCCTGGGTTCAATCCCCGATACCAAAAAAATTAAAAAAGATTTTTTTCTTTTTAACAGCTCCATCTTATACGTTGGTTTTATGCATTCAACTGGCATTTTATTTGACTTTCCTATTTATAATTCATTTTTCTTCTAGTCCCTCTCCTCAGAAGTCATTTTGGAAAACAGCAAGTTGCCAGAAGGAGTAACAATAAATTATAAATCCTACTGCAAGAATGGGGTGAATGGAACTGGGGAAAATGGGCGAAAATGTTCCAATATTTCCATTGGAGATGAGGTATTTTCTAAAAATGTTTTCTGTAGAAAAGAAAAATCACTTGTTTATGGAAAAGCAAATTTAGTTTCTAATTTGAAAAAATTAAATCTGTAATTTTTTGAAATACTTTTGATATTCATTGCTAAATTGCTAACTTAATCTAGTTTTTCTTCTTTCAAGGTTCAATTTGAAATTAGCATAACTTCAAATAAATGTCCAAATAAGAAAACTGAAACCATTAAAATTAAGCCTCTAGGCTTCACTGAGGAAGTAGAGATTATTCTTCAGTTCATCTGTGAATGTGAATGCCAAAGTGAAGGCATTCCTGAAAGTCCAAAATGTCATGAAGGAAACGGAACATTTGAGTGTGGAGCTTGTAGGTAAGCTGGGAGTTGAGTGAGAGTTATATGGGTTTAGAAAGTTATAGGCAGGCTGTATTTTGGGATACCCATAGAAAATCTCTGTTTGGAATAAATGCATTATTTGTTACTACTAAATCAAAGTAGAAAATGAGTGCTTTCATAGCCCTGCAAGAAGTTTACTCAATACACTGTTAAGATAGTATCTGGGTTTTTCTCTTATAATAGCATTTGAAATTTTCTAGAGCAAAAAAAGCCTATGTAAAATGTTTTGGAAAAACATCAAACTGATAATGGTGATTTTATCTGAGAAGGAAGATTAAGGAACATTGAAAGATGTTTACCCAGAAAATGGTATTTTTAGAAAGTAGAATCTACCAATTTAAATTATTTAAACATTTTCATACTGTGGTTCTCTTTTTTTTTTTCTTTTGGATAATGGGGATCGAACTCAGGGGTGCTCGACCACTGAGCCACATCCTCAGCCCTGTTTTGTGTTTTATATAGAGACAGGGTCTCACTGAGTTGCTTAGTGCCTTGCTGTTGCTGAGGCTGGCTTTGAACTCGCAATTCTGTCTCTGCCTCCCAAAGTGCTGAGATTATAGGCGTGCACCACTGTTCCCGGCCTGTGATTACCTTTTTAAATTAAAATATAAAGTTGAATGTACTGAGTATAGCTTTGTCCTTAAAAGAACAGGAGGAGAATTTGACATTTTGATTTAAATGTCAGCCTTTGATGACTATGCTTAGAAGGGTTATTGACCATGAGGAAAATACATAGCTATATCAGTTTCTTTTTTCCTTCAGTACTGGGGATTGAACCCAGAGGTGCTCTACAACTAAAATACATCCTACTTTTTATTTTTTATTTTACGACAGAGTCTTGCTAAGTTGCCCAGACTGGCCTCAAACTTCCAATCCTCCTGCCTCAGGCCTCTGAATTGCTGGGATTATAGATGTGCACCACTATGCATGGCTCACCTCAATTAATTGCTGTTCTGAATAACAGTGTGAATGTTACAGTTTTATTTCATATTGTACATCTCTTGCTTGAGTCATGAGTATCTGTTTTTAGGAAAATGTCATTTAACCAAAAAGCTTATCTTGAAAATTCTTTGCCTAATGTATTCCCACCTGATATATTGGTAGTTTGAAGAACTTGTTCATAGTTTTGTTTCCTCTACCATGACTTGTTATTTTAAATTATTTTTATTCTATCTGATTGCAATTTTGGACTCTTCTTTAGGTGCAACGAAGGACGTGTTGGTAGACATTGTGAATGTAGTACAGATGAAGTTAACAGTGAGGACATGGATGCTTACTGCAGGAAAGAAAACAGTTCAGAAATCTGTAGTAACAATGGAGAATGCGTCTGTGGACAGTGTGTTTGTAGAAAGAGGGATAATACAAATGAAATTTATTCTGGCAAATTCTGCGAGTGTGATAATTTCAACTGTGATAGATCCAATGGCTTAATTTGTGGAGGTGAGAAAAACACCTGAAATGGTTATAAATGTGATCCCCTCTAACATGGTAAAATATCTTATGAGTTTATGTGTTCAATAACGAGAAAAGGGCTGGCATTCAGGGTCAGTCTATCCCTTAGATACACTTTCTTTTCTGCAGATTTTTAAGTAAATGCTGTGATTTTATATGTTTACCACTATTTTGAGAAATGATGTTTTTAATTGCAGGAAATGGTGTTTGCAGGTGTCGTGTGTGTGAATGCTACCCCAACTACACTGGAAGTGCATGTGACTGTTCTTTGGATACTACACCGTGCATGGCCGTAAATGGACAGATTTGCAATGGTCGGGGCATCTGTGAGTGTGGTGTCTGTAAGTGTACAGATCCAAAGTTTCAAGGGCAAACTTGTGAGACGTGTCAGACCTGCCTTGGTGTTTGTGCTGAGCATAAGTAAGTATTTCCTAATTCTTGATAGTTAATATTTACTCTCTGCTGACCTAAGTATGTATTGTCATTATCCACAGAACTAGAACAGGTGCCATTATGTTATAAATAAAATGTCTACTGCAAAGAAACATTTTTTTCTTAAAAATTCTTTCTTAATAGGCAGTGTGTATTGTATGATATTGAAGTGTGTGTCACATGAGAGCTGCACTATTACTTTGATCTGAATTTGTTCTATAATTGAATTTATGTGGTTACCTTTGTTAAATTAGCATTACTATCTTTTTTGTTTTTGTTATTTCTGGGAGTGAAACTATAGCCCTGTGTGTGCTAGGCACGTGCTCTACCACTAAGCTATACTCCTCAGTCCAATTAAATGTTAATTGACTGTAAAATTAAATTATTATTATTATAATTTTATTATATTATAATTATATATTATTTTTATTATTATAATAGAAATAAATTGTTTAGATTAAGGTATATGTATATATTCATTATGTGATAGGGCTAATTTTATTACACATATTTCTTTATTGGTATTTTAACTTGAACTCTAATAAAAATTATAATTTGTTTTGAAAAACTAACATTTTTTTTTAATTTGACGAGTTTTATAAAAAGTAGCTTTAATGGGCTATAACTGACATACAAAAACTCGACATATTTAAAGTAGAGAATTTGACAAATTTTTTTTTTTTTTAACTAGCATCTTTTTTGACCATCAATAAGAAATTACTTGTTTTAAAAAACTCAAATGCTGGCATTGTCCAGCAAAATTTGTCAGGTTTATTTATAATTTTTATAAGGTTGAACTGCTGTTTGTTTACTGAAACATTTTGAATCGCATTAATGCTTTACATTCCTGCATTTGTATTAAAAATTCACACACGAATGAAAATGAGAGAACTTGCAATTCCTAATTTCTGTCCCTTAGCTTTCCACTCACAGTCATATACTTGGGTGCTTTTTGACCCCATTAGGAAAAAAAGTCTGACATTTATAACTGCCAACACAAGAAGAAGAGAAAATACTGGGTCATTTTGATAATGAAATGCTTCTTATCATAAGTGGATTTTTAAGCACATTTTCCACATATGCCACATGGTAGCTGGATGTCATTTGGCACAGTTGTTACACATTTGGCACAGATAGCACACCAGTTGATGTCTTTGTAAAGAGGCCAACCAGATAGGCCTCACTTGCCTCCTTCAAAGCCCCAAATCTGTTTTGAAGTCCTGAGCAAATTTCTCTTAGTAGTCACAGGAAGCGGGAGGTTTGTGAATCATTTTAATGGGCTTCCGATAACATCTTATTTCACTGAGCTTACAGTGCCTGGCCTCTAACAGTGAGTTTTCTTCACCCCTATAGTAGAGGATACATTCCTGCAAGCAACTTTTGTAGCCAGTTGCTTGCTGGTTGCTTTGCCACTACTTGGTTTGCTAGCAGTTGGCTTTTTACAAGCCATTGAATAGAGGTTTCCTTCCTGCTCATTTTCCCTTTAACTGGGACTTGGAGAGCCAGAGGTGGTGCTGGTGTTAGCCACTGAGAGCAGTGGGGTCGAGGCTGCTCAAAACTAGCATTTCTGCATTTCTTTTTATTGATTTACCATCCAAATCCTCCTTCATTACTTTTGGTTGAATTAGGACACTTATTTGGCATACAAAATAATATTTAAGCAAAATTTATCCTGATACTGCATTTTAAATTTAACAATTTATGTTTCAACAGAGAATGTGTTCAGTGCAGAGCATTCAATAAAGGAGAAAAGAAAGACAGATGCGCACAAGAATGTTCACATTTCAACCTGACCAAGGTAGAAAGTCGGGACAAATTACCCCAGCCAGTACAGGTTGATCCCCTGTCCCATTGTAAAGAGAAGGATGTTGATGACTGCTGGTTCTACTTCACATATTCCGTGAATGGGAACAACGAAGCCATCGTTCATGTTGTAGAAACTCCAGGTAAAAATCTGATAATGTCAAAAACTCTTTTCATTTTCTTTTATGCCTTACTTTTCAGGCCTGTTGTAAGGTTTCCTAAGACCTAGCAATATCCTTCATCAGCTCTGTTATTTCAGGTTCAGTTGGGAAGTTTTCCTTTTCTCAAATTTTCAAATTTAAGAAATAAGGAGAAGAGAAATAAAGTTTTAAGTTTTCCGAGGAGAGTGTTTAAAAATTAAATGGCAGCTGGATGTGGTGGCGCATGCCTGTAATCCCAGCACTTTGGGAGGCTGAGACAAGAGAATTGTGAGTTCAAAGCCAGCCTCAGCAAAAGCAAGGCACTAAGCAACTCAGTGAGACCCTGTCTCTACATAAAACACAAAATAGTGCTGGGGATGTGGCTCAGTTGTCAAGTATCCCTGAGTTCAATCTCTGGTACCAAAAAGAAAAAATTTGCAATAATCAGAACTTGGAACCATGCCTGACAGGAGGTACTCAATAGGAGTGTTGTCACAGGCAATATTTAAATTTAAGTTTGACCCATGGATAATGGGAAATATAATTTGTTAAAATATATTATTAAGTGTTGAATTTGGTCAACTTCTCAGAAGATGAAGCAGTTTTTAATCTTGTTTTTTCTTGTAGCCTTTTTGATAGATTCTTTTGGAATTTGCTACAGTAGTATACAGGTTTTTATGTGAACATATTTTGGAACATGTAGTATACATGTTTAACTTTATAGGAAACTGCCAGACGTTTTAAGTCTCAGTGCTGTTTTATTTTATCAGATGGGTGTTTGGCAGATACTGTTTCCTAGTCTACCTCCTT
>PVHX01000061.1:439440-456656 GCA_004024805.1 Geosciurus inauris
GGGGGAGGGTAACTGGGGATTGAACTCAGGGGCATTTGATTACTGAGTCACATCCCCAACCCTATTTTGTATTTTATTTAGAGACAGGGTCTCACTGAGTTGCTTAGCACCTCTCTTTTTGCTGAGGCTGGCTTTGAACTCGCCATCCTCCTGTCTTGGCCTCCCGCGCTGCTGCTGGGATTACAGGTGTGCGCCACTGTGCCCGGCCCAAGTTTTCTTTCATTAAACTTGATTTTACTATTGTATCTAAGAATTCTTTTGCCTAACCCAAGATTGTAAAGGGTTTTCTTCTAGAAATTTTATAACTTCTGGTTTTACATTTAGGCCTATAACCTATTTTCAGTTAATCCTAGTATATGAAGTAAGGATCAGTTTTTTGCATGATTGTCTAATAGGTCCTGTATCTTTTGTTGAAGATTGTCCTTTCTCCAGTTTTGTTGAAAATTTGGTGAACTTAATGTGTATAGATCTGTTTCTGACTCTGTTGTATATTCTCTTCCATTCATCTGTGTGTCTGTCCTTTAGCCGTACCATACTGTCTCATAGCTTTATGAGTAGTCTCTTTTTTTCCACTTAAATTTATTTCTTAACTGATACATAAAACATAAAATGTACATAAGTGGGGTAAACATGGAATGTTTGAGATGCATGTATACATTTTGTAATGTTTAAACAGGTTCAGCATATTTACTCAAATATTGATCATTTCTTTATAGTGTAAACTTTCAGTATACTTTCTTATAGCTTTTTGAAAAATACAAGTCATTGTTATTGTCTGTAGTTGTGCTGCTGTGCAATAGCATACCAAAGCTTCTTGTTCTTACATCACTGTAAGTTAATATCCATAAGTCAACCTTTCCCCATTTCTCCCTTCCTCTCCACTCTCCTTGGCCTCTGGTAACCACAATTCTACTCTCCACTTTGATGATATGGACTTTTTTAGATTTTACATATGGGTGAGATCCTGTTGATAGGGGATAGATGGATGCAGATGGTGGGAACACAGGGTTAAGGGAATAATTCTATAAAATGAGCCCACTGTGCTAACCAGTAGATGCTTTCTTTTTTAAGACTCAATTTACCTGTAGCCCTGCCTGACTCAAGTGAACAGGATATGTCACATTCCTCAGCAAACTACCTATTTTCTTTTTTTGTCTTGTCTTTTTTCTCTGGTGCTGGGGATTGAACCCAGGGCCTTGTGCATGTGAGGCAAGCACTCTACTAACTGAGCTATATCCCTGGCCCATAAACTACCTGTTTTCTTCAGGAGAAATGCAGGCCAGAAATGCCAATAAAAGGAACTTAAGTAACCCTGAAGGGAGGATATTTTTGTGACCCTTTCACAGACCAGATTCTGAAACTCGGGGGGATAAGGGTAATTCCTCTTTACCATAAGATCTGTAAGAATTTATGGTTAAGAATCCAGTTAGAACTCATCAACATGAGCCAAAGTGACTTAGAGTTGTCTTGGCAGTGGGGAATTGAAAGTCTGATGTCATCCTGCTGTTAGTCAGAAGTCAAGAGATGGACCTGAGTGGGGCTATGGGACCTTCTCTGGGATCCCTAATAAAACTGGAGTTCAGGAGAGACACACTCTCCCTCTCCTCTCTGAGGGGACCCACTCTGTCCCTTTTTCTTTTCCTGTCCCTTCAATAAACTAAACTCATGGCTGTTAGTTTGAGTGACATGTCTAAAATCTTTCTGATTTGATGGCAAGAATTGGGGTTTGGAGGGTGTCTTTGTGCTACCTCAGTTTCCTGAGGAAGGCCCGAGCCCTATAAGTGTGATACTTGTATTTCCGTACATGCTTATTTTATTTAAAATAACAAACTTCACTTCCATTTGTATTGTTGCAAATTTCATTCTTTTTGATGGCTAAATAGTATTCTTTTTGTGCATGTGTATCACACTTCTGCACTCATCAGTTGATAGATACTTCAGTTGTTTCCATTTCTTGACTGTTGTAAATAGTACGCAGTAAAAATGAGAGTGCAATTGTCTCTTTACCATACTGGTTTCACTTTCTTTGAATATTTACTGAAGAGTGGGATTTTTGAGTAATATGGTAGTTCTGTTTCTAATTTTTGAGAAACTTCCATATAGTTTTCCATAATTATTGTACTGGTTTAAATTCCTACCAATAGGTTCAAGGGTTGTCTTTTTTCCACATCCTTGCCAGCACTTTGTATCCTTTGTTTTTTGATAATAGCTATTCTTACTGGATTGAAATGATAATCCCATTGTGGTTTGATTTGTATTACTGTGATGATTGGTGATATTGAACATTTTTTTCATATATCTGTTGTGCGATTTTTATGTCTTCTTTTGAAAAGAAATATGTTTAGGTTTATTGCTCATTTTTGAATTGGTGTATTTCTTTTTTTACTATTCAATTTTTTGAATTCCTTATATGTCCTGGATGTTGATTCCTTGTCAGGTGTATAATTTGAAAACATTTTCTTCCATTCTCTAGATTGTCTCTGAATGCCAAAGATTGTCTTCTTTCCTGTGCGGAAGTTTGATGTAGTCTTACTTGTTTGTTCTTTCTTTTGTTTCCTATGCTTTTGGAGTTGCTCCCAAAAAATCCTTGCCCATTCTAATGTCCTGAAGCATTTCCCTTCTGTTGTCTTCAAGAAGTTTCACTTTCAGATCTTACATTTAAATCTTTAATCCATTTTGAGTTGATTTTTGTCACTGGTCAAAGATAGGGGTCTAGTTTCATTCTTCTGCATGTAGATATTCAGTTTTTCCCAGCACCATTTATTGAAAAGACTTTCCTTTCTGCAATGTGTGTTCTTAACAGCTTTGTCAAAAATGAATTGGCTGTAGATGTGTGGGTTTACTTTTAGGCCCTCTATCCTGTTCCATTAGTCTTTTTTTAAGCCAATATTTATCTGTTTTTCTGCCTTCTATGTAAATTTTAGACTTAACTTGCTAATATCTACAAAAATCCTGCCAGAATTTTGATGGGATTGTACTGAATTTATAGATCAAATGGGGGAGAATTAACATGTTGGCAGATAGGTCTTCTAATTCATGAACATGGAATATCTCTTAATTTATTCAGGTCTTCTTTGATTCTTTTATCATTATTTAGTACTTGTTAATGTGCAAATCTTGCACGTATTTAATTAGAGTTACATATAAGTTTTTGATGCTTTTTGATGTTATTATAAATTATTTTTAAAAATTTCAATTTTTGTAGAAATAAACATAATGTTGAAAAATACACGATCTTTGATTATTAATCATATATCTTGTACCTTGTAAATTCCATGTTCTACCAATTTTTTAGCTTTTTGGAAACAGCATGCATTCACTTACCTTGAGTATTTTTTTTCCTCCCCGCTGGACACCAGGGATTGAACTCAGGGGCACTCAGCCACTGAGCCACATCCCCAGCCCTATTTTGCATTTTATTTAGAGATAGGATTTCACTGAGTTGCTTAGTGCCTCACTTTTGCTGAGGTTAGCTTTGAACTCATGATCCTCCTGTCTTGGCCTCCCAAGCCAGGGATTACAGGCATGTGCTGCCGTACTCGGCATCTTGGGTTTTTATTCTTATTGGTTTTATAAGATACTGCCCAGCTCTTTGTGGTTGATTGGACTTTGTACATATTAATCCCATGTATGCTCATTATTAACCTTCTGATTTTCCAGACTGTCCCACTGGTCCGGACATCATTCCAATTGTAGCTGGTGTGGTTGCTGGAATTGTTCTTATTGGCCTTGCATTACTGCTGATTTGGAAGCTTTTAATGATAATTCATGACAGAAGGGAATTTGCTAAATTTGAAAAGGAGAAAATGAATGCCAAGTGGGACACGGTAAGTTGTAAAACATCTAAAAAGTAAATTAAATGTAACACTTTTTTTTTTTATTAACTGTAAGACTGATTATCAAAGCCTTCTTTAAATATTTCATTTTCCCAAAAGTTCATTATTCAGAGAAAATTTTACATTTAGTAAAAAACAGAAAGCATTGTAAATATGTCCCTTTGAAACAAAACATTTTAATAATATGTATTTTAGTTACAGTGGCCAGTATTTTTAGTTCTTTAATAGTTTTGATACCAAGTTTGCTCTTCTGCTTTGTCTAATGAAAAACAGAATCCTAAATAATACTATCTGTGCAGTAAGCTATTCAGTGGAACCATTCACACACACACACACACACACTCTTTCTTTGTGGTACTAGGAATTGAACCCAGGACTATTGTACCATTGAAAAACATCCCCAGCCCTTTTGGTATTTTATTTTGAGATAGGGCATCTCTAAGTTGCTGAGGCTGGCCTCAAATTTGCAGTCTTTCTGTCTCAGCCTCCTGAGTTACTGGGATTGTAGGGGTGTGCCACTGTGCTGCCTGCACCCATCACCCTCTTTTTAAAACAACATTAAGCAGAGAACAGTCAGATTCAAAAGGCTATTGATGATATGATCCACTTATGACATTCTATAAAAGGCACAGTTATAGGGGCAGAAATCATAGTAGTGGTTGCTGGGGATTAGAGTTGGGGAAAGTTTGACCAGATCATCTTGGGATGATTTAGATTGTGGGTGTTTATACATTTGAAAACTCATGGAACTCTGCCTGAAAAACATATACTTTACTCTATATAAAGTAAATCTTGATAAACCTTGCTTTATAAGAAAATTTGAAAATGCAGGTGATGAAAATTTCTGCTTGACATTTAATGCTTTTAGATACAGCATCAGAGGGTGGGGTGGCTAAATGGTCGGCACTCATACATTCCTCTTTTGACATAAGAATGCAATTATACATGTTAGTATTTTTAAATTGTAAATGAATTTTAGTTATTTGCATTTTACTATGATTTGCTTTTTTTAAAATATGAATTTCAGAGGGGTAGAAATAGTAAAATTCTCTTTTATAGTGTCATTTTCTGGTAAAATCATTAGAAACTATTTCTTTCACTTTAGCAAGAAAATCCGATTTACAAGAGTCCTATTAATAATTTCAAGAATCCAAACTATGGACGTAAAGCTGGTCTCTAAGTTGCCGTTCGTATTTTCTTTCACTTCCTGTCTTGGCATGTGAACTTTTATCTTTTATTTATTTATTTTTTTACTGCACCGTGTGTCCTTTATCACTATTGCTATTCTTTTTAATTCTGGCTTTTTTATATGGCTATCTTTTGGCATTTTATTTTGTGTGTTAACAACGTTTAGAAGGATTTTAAAATAAATTATATGGTATAGAAGCAACAACTATGTCGTAGTGAGAAGAAAATGTGCTTTCCAATCAGATGGACCTAGGTTCAATCCCAGCTCTTCCACTTAGTAAGTAGAATAGCACTGAGTCACTTTACCTCACAGAGATTCAATTCTCATAATTGTAGTAAGGATCAGGTAATATCTATTAATTGGAGTGATGGTTCTTGGCAAATGGACTATAATTAGCTATAATCTTCATGATAGCTATAATCTCCTATGTCTTTGGTGGCATTATCTTGAAATAACACATTACTATGTGAAAGTTTTAAGATTGAGTAGTGAAAATTGAATGTGAAGTCCAAATTATAAAATAGAAAGATAAAGGTAACATGATCTAATTTTTTATGTAGTTTACCTCTACAATATTGGTTCTATAAATATTTTGAGATTCTTTGGGTTTTGATCGTAACTTGAAATTCCATTAAAAGTCATAAAAGTGTGTGCATTTCTTTTTAGTTATTAAATGATTCAAGTTTTCTAAATTTCAATTCTAAGATTGAATTTCTTTATAACAAATATTTTAGAAAAATCTTTTTACAGTTTTAAGTAAAAATTTAGTTAAAAAATTCAGTTGTAGTAAGACTTGCTTATTCTGTTCTCCAAGCCTGAGGGACTTATTTTGGTGAGTTAGGTTTTATAGATGACAAGTTCTTTTATCATTTTCTCTTTTATCAGCAGTGGATAGAATTCTTCCTTATACAGTTTCAAACTGTTCATATTTGGATTTTTATGAAATGCTTCCAGCATTATTTAATACAATTGTGTTAGCCTCTAAAACTCTAATAAAAAGGTTAATTGAGTTTGGAACTAAATTCTTCTAATTGATAATTCAGAATGCTTTTCTCACCAACTGAATGTAATAAAGCCTGGAAGAATTTAGCTTTTCTCACTTCCTACTTTGTTATATAGATAATGATGGTGTTGATAATAATTTTAGTAATAATACATGATGATCCTTGTGTCTCAGACACATGTTTCAATACTTAATTAATATTTATTTAATGTTACTACTGAAAACAGTAGGAACTATTTTTATTTCTGTTTCACACATGAGGAAACTGAGGCACAGAGGGTTAGGTAACTTGACCAAGTTCACAAGTTAGTGGGAGAACTGAGATCCAAACCCAGGTAGCTGGACTCCCGGGCTTAGTTCCAGTCCTCTGCATGGTACTGTTAGCAAACATCTATCTACAGAGAACTATGTTACCTGGTTAGGAAGAGGTAGATCACTATAGAGAATTTTAGCTTTGTGGTAGTTGTAAATTAGGGTGACACTGTGCTATGGCATATATATTAGGGAAATCACTTTATTACATGGAATCCATTCGCTGTAGTATATTTGCTCTGGGGAATCAAACCCTGGGGCACATTACCAATGTTTAATACTTTTAAGGTATGTAGGAACTTCACTAATACTAGGGACCATGACTTGTTGGATTTTTTTTTTTAAGCAGATTTTATTTAAAGCTAATTTGTTTGCAGAAAATTATAGTCAAATTCATAAATGGGAAAATTAGTACTTTTTTATATTAGTCTGAGACATGACACATTTTTTTAAATTTGTAGGTCAAAAAAGTCAAATATTGACAGTTTCATGTGTCAATGAATCACATGAGAAACAATTTCTACTTGTTACTAAGATGAAATTTTCACCCTTACTATAAATGTTTAATTGTACCTTGAAAGAAATTAGCAACATATAATTTTTATTTGTTCCTAATGTTTTATTGTTTACTTAATTTTTTAGCTGAAATGTTCCTCTTTTAACCAAAATTAGCATTTCATATAATTCAAGAAGTAAATGTTTGGTAAAAATTTCTGTAAGTCCAGGCAAATTCATAGCTAGAGATTATCCTGAGATGTTTCTGATAAAAAAAATTAGAGACTCATGATAGAAATTATTGAATAAGCATTGAGAAATTAAAACAAATCATAGATTGTAACACACTTTTCTGGTATGGGACAGAGGTTTGCTAGTCAACTATTTTACATCCTTAGCAGGCACTGTAATTATTTTAGCATATGTGACTATCATGTAGGTGCATTAGAAAACATTAAATTTTCAACTTATAACCATTAAAGTTGGTTGAAAAAATCTGCTGTTATGCAGATTTAAATGTGGATTCTAAATCTCATAGTTATGCACTGCATGCCTAATATATTATGGAAATGATTTTGCAGCCCCAGTGTCAGCCGCTCGAGAGCACAGGATGAGTTTTTACTGAGTCCAGATGGCTTCATTTCAGAATATATCCCCGTTCTCTAGTTATAAAATAAGCTTTGGTTTTTTGCAGGGTGGGGTTGCATTCTGAATGATGGAAACTAATCTGAATTACTTTAGTTTACCTCCATTTAAACTGATGCCTAATACAGATAGTGAATTTAATTTTACCTCTAACCTTGCATGTTAAACTTTTGTTTGGATGGGCTTTGAAATAATATAATAAAAATGTTTGCACATATAGCAAAGCAAATTTTTCTCCAAAGGTAAGTTCTTCCATATACATTATGCTTTGGATTCATCAATAATACTGGTCTTTTTAAAAAATGTTTGTTCTTCCCTTATAATTCTAAAATAATAAATGTTAGGTATATTTAATTTATTGTCTTTTAAAAACCTAAGGGAACGGTAATTTATTATCACAACTTAAAAAAAATGGGTAGTACTAGCCTTATATACAGCTAGAATGATGGAAATAATAAGTCTAACTTGTTTGTATTCTAAAACTTCCTAAGAAGATAGTTGGTAGAATCCAGTTCCCTGACTCCCATTTGAAATGTCTCTTTTAATGTCAGTGTAATAATGTATTATCACCAATTGGAGTGTAGAATTTGAGATTTTGTATGATTCTAGCATACAGATTATGTTTGTCTGAGGGATCCTGATTGGGAAATAACCAATTAAGTTACATTTTAAAGAGTGTAGTGTGAGGGCCAAGGTGTATTGTCTTGTCCTAATTGGCGTTTACAGTAACTGCTGAGCTAAAATCACAGTGGTTTATTTGATGTCACAGAACCCAGCCTCTGGATGCTGCTTCTTTCCCTCAGTGATAATTTGCACTGCTTTTTTTCTTGTCTCCTGTCCCTTCACCACACCTCTAAACCTGTGTCACCTCACACACATACTTAAAAACTTCTGGACTATATATATTTCTACACATGTTTGTCATTCTTTCCCCTATACCCTGACTTTGTTTATCTTTCAATAATTTATTTGTAGTTGATTTCATTATGAAAGTATTCCTAATCTTCTCAGATAAAGTTAACTCTCTCTTTCTAATACTATTCCTATATTACATACATAGTTCTATTTTGTACTGTATCAGAGTGAGTTATTTTTCTTCTCTGTCATCCAAAAAACTGTAATGCCCTGGAGGGCAGAAATTTGGTTGTATGGTTTTTTTTTTTTCCTTCTTAAAACATCATTGTCAGTGTGTTTTTGGATCTTGAAAGATCTCTTATATTTATAGCTTGGAATCTCTTGCTGGACCTGCAGTACTTTTTACTAAAGTGTGGTGTTGTTGTAAAACGTCACCAAAATAATAATTTCATGAAGGATGATAATTAACATTTTAAGCAAATTTGGCAATGTGACTTGGTGGAGGCACCGTATCCTCAGTGCACCAACATCCTTATTCAGAACTCTAAATCAGTAACTTGCTTTGGTATTTTTGGTGGTGATGGGAGTTGAACCCAGGACTTCCTGCTTACGAGACACTCTATCACTGAGCCATATCCCAATCCCTCAGTCATTAACTTTTGTAGAAGGAACTCATCTCACAGCAAGGAAGCCAAGGAATCCCATTTTGATTGTCAAGCACTTTCTGTGTCTAAGAGTCAGGCAGAGTTAATTCTTCCTTAAGATGGGCATTAAAAATTTGTTCAAAGGAAGGAATCCACCATGATAGCAGTATAGTTTCTGCTATGGAGGACATTCTTAAATTAACCCTCCAATGGGGGAAGGACTCAGGAATGAAGTAGTGCCAGATAATAGAGATATCATTAGACTTGCACAGCAAACTTTCATTTTTCATCTTTAGAAACCATTATTAATGCTGTCTAAAAAATTGTGATATCTGAACAGATAAAATGGAAATTATTTTTTAAGATGACTTTAACTCTTAATTTTGTTTTATAAAATAATACTACCTAGTTTTAGCAAAGTGATAATTTCTCTCACTTTTTTCTTTTTTTAGGGTGAAAATCCTATTTATAAGAGTGCTGTGACAACTGTGGTCAATCCAAAATACGAGGGAAAATGAGTACTACCTGTGCAAATTTCACAACACTGAATGCAAAGTAGCAATTTTCATAGTCACAGTAAGGTAGCTTTAGGGCACTATTGCCATGGTTTTATTCATGTGCAGGTTTTGAAAATGTACAATATGTATAATTTTAAATTTTTTTATTATTTTGAAAATAATGTTATAATCCATGCCAGGGACTGACAAAAGACTTGAGACAGGATCAGTATCCTTGTCAGCTAAGGTCACATTGTGCCTTTTTTGACCTTTTCTTCCTGGACTATTGAAATCAAGCTCTTATTGGATTAAGTGATATTTTGGGGGTGACTGAGGGCATAAGGTAATGAGCATGATTAGAGTTTTTGTTAATCATGTATTAAAACTGATATTTAGCTTTACAGATATGTCAGTTTTCAGTTATACAGAATCCAAAGTAAATGTCCTTCTTGCTAGTTTAGGATTGTTTTAAAATCTATTATTTTGCTGTTTGCTTATTAGACATGACTGATGACATATCTGAAAGACAAGTATGTTGAGAGTTACTGGTATGAAACAGTTTTGTATAGTTGATCTTCAAAGGCCATGGGAAGAATTCAGAGTTAGGAAGGAAAAACAAATAGCTTTAAAACCTGTGTGCCATTTTAAGAGTTACTTAAACTTTGGTAACTTTTATGCCTTTATAAATTCAAGCCTTCAATAAAAGTGCTGGGAAATTTTCTGCTGAAGAGGCCTTGATTTAGCACTATTTACATAAAGGCCATAATTTACATAGTATATGCTGACTGGGGACCTTTTGGATTGAGTTTATTTTGTTATTTTTATTTTGTTTAATTCCTGGTGCTTTTTATCACCTCTTCTAATATTTTAGTGTATTTGTTTGCAATTTTGGGGTAAGACTTTTTTTTTTTTTTTTTTTATCAGTACCTTTTCTTTGGAGTTTTAGCTGTAAATTTGCCCTTTTCATGATCATGTGAAGTTGTACTGTGGCTTATGCAACAGCAGTCACTTTAGGCAAGTCTTACTTTTACTTGGTGTCCTAACAGACCACTGTGTATTTAATTCTCACTGCTTGAGTTGCTCCTCTTGTTTCATACTAGTCACATTCTTGTTTTAAGTGCCTTTTAATTTTAACAGTTCACTTTTTACAATGCTATTTACTGAAGTTATTTATTAAATAAAAATGCCTAAAATACTTAAATTGTATGTTTTGGTGCTATATTGATTTGTCATTTTGTGTGCACAAACTTTTTCTCAATTAAAGAAGTTGAGGAAAAACATTCCTCGTTTGTTGGTATTCCACTTGAGAAGCTAAAGCAGTTTTTTTGAGGGGTGGGGTGGGGTGAAATATGGACTAAAATTTCCTGTGTTGGGAGATAAGGTTTATCACTATATTAAGCAGAATTAATCCTTTATGAACATTGTCTTAGAGCTATTACTAGAAACTGGAAATTCAATAATTTTATTTTAGAGATAGGATTGTCATCATAAGATAAACAAGGGAAATTTTTGTTTTTATTTGGTCTTGGTTTATTTTTGTGCAAAAGTATATATCCATAAAAAATACTTGTGTGAAAGCCAGGCATAGTGGTTCATTCCTGTAATCCCAGAGACCCAGGAGGCTGAGGCATAAGGATTGAAAGTTTGAGACCAGCTTCAGCATCTTGCTGAGACTCTGTTTCAAAATAAAAACTGGAACTGGTGGGATACAAAAATGCTAGGAAAAGGTATGCAAAAGTAAAACTTAGTTAAATCCACTAGATTTACAATTTTATGAAAATTTTAAGGACAAAATTCTACCAAAAAGTCACTAGTGATTATTCATTGAATTTTATTTGACTTTCTATATATTCTGGGTTTATGGTCTTCCTAGGGATAATTCTAAAACATACTGACATAATAAAAACTAATAATGTATTACTTTATATAAAATTATATTCAGAAGATTTCAGTTTCATACTTTAATGCATTGCTTTATTGGAAGTTTACAGAAAACGGCTGTATTCAGTTTCATAGATAAAAGGTGACATGTTTTTATACATTGATCATATTAGTGTTGCTTAATGACTGAAACTATTCATGAAAGAGAGATCAATATTCAGGTCTCCTGACTGGCCCTTCAGCAGCATGTTAAAGGTAAATTTGATCATATTTTTAAATGCCCCATTCTAGTCTGACTTTCAGATCCTTAAGACTTCCCACACATTCTTTGTATTTGAACTTTGTTTTATCCTTAGATTTAATAGCTCTATTAGGATAGGAACTTGTGTGTTTTGATTCATCATTGTGTCCTAAGAACAATGTCTAGCACACAGTATTTGTTGAATAGATGGATCAACTTTACCACCATATTTACCTATCAGCATCTACAGTGATATACTCTGCCTTGCTGCCAACTCCTGAAACTCTATCCTGCACTTAGATCCTAGATGCCATCCCCTCTTACCTGCTTAGAGAGGCAGTTCTGTTTCTTACATCATCAATTTTTCCCCTCTTCTGGATCATCTCTGTCAGAAACAAACATGCTATAGTTACCATTTCTGTTTTCCTCTTCCTTTTTACATCTCGGGAGTAATCTAACCCATATATCTCTAGCCATTTGATTGGCATATAGTGCTGGATAACGAATTCCACCCATTAAAAACAATTAAAAAAGGAAGTTAAATCCCTAGCTCTCACTGTAATATAACAAGTAATTCAAAATGGAGCAAAAACCTAAATATAAGAGATAAAACAATAAGATTTTTGAAGAAAACAGTGTATATCTTCATGCTGTGGATTTGGCAGGTTTGTAGACATGACAACAAAAATAAAAGCAACACTATAAGCTTTTGTGTATCAAAGGACTAGAGAGTGGCAAGACAACCTACAGAATGAGAGAAATATTTGCCCAAAATATGTATCTGATAAAGGATTAATAGCCAGAATATATAAATGGTTATTATGTAACAACAATTTAAAAAGACAACCCAAAGCCAGGTGCAGTGGGACACACCTATATTCCCAGCAGTTTGGGAGGCTGAGGCAGGAGAATTACAAGTTCGAGGTTAGCCTTGGCAACTTAGCGAGGCCCTAAGCAAGTTAGCAAGACCCTGTCTCAGAAATAAAAAGGGCTGGAGATGTGGCTTAATGGTTAAACACCCCTGGGTTCAATCCCCAGTACCAAAAAAAAAGACAATTAAAAATGGGCAATGCACTTGAATAGACATTTCTCTAAAGAACATATACAAATGTGCAAGAAGGAAATTAAAAGATATTCAACATCATTCACAGTGAAATGCAAATGAAAACCACAATGAAATGCCACTTTATACACACAAGAATGGCTATAATAAAAAAGTGGGGGAAGATATCTGTTGACAAGGATGTAAACAAATTAGAACCCATACACATTACTGGTGGGAATGTAAAATAGTGCAGCCATTGGAAAACTGGTAGTTCCTCAAAGAACTAAGTATGTAATTCCCTTATGACCAAACAATTCTACTCCTAGATACGTATATCCAAAATAATTGAAAACAGGTACTTGAACATACACTTGGAACATGCCAATATTTTTGCAGCATTATTTACAATAGCCAAAAGATGGAAAGAGCCAGTGTCCATTGACAAATTGATAAACCAAATGTGATATGAACCAATAGTGGAATAGTATTTATAAGAAAGAATGAAATTCTGAGACATGCTACAACATAGATGAATTCTGAAGATGTTATGTTAAAGTAAATAAGCCAGATACAAAAGGTCAAATATTTTATGGTTCTGTTTATATGAAATATCTTGAGTAGGCAAATGTATGGACAGATCAGAAGTTACCAGGGGTAAGGAGAAGTAGAAGTGGGGAATTACTGCTAATGGTTTGGGAGTTCAGTTTGGGATTATGACAAAGTTTGAAATAGGTTGAGTGATGAAGGCACACTAAAAAATGACTAAAATGGGGCTGGGGTTGTAGCTTAGTGATGGAGCACTTGGCCAGCACATATGAGGCACTGGGTTTGATCCTCAGCCCCACATAAAAATAAACAAATAGGGGGCTGGGGCTGTGGCTTAGTGGTAGAGCACTTGCCTCGCATGCGTGAGTCACCGGGTTTGATCCTCAGCACCACATAAAAATAAATAAAATAAAGGTATTAAAAAATAAATAAATAAAAATAAACAAATAGAATAAAGGTATTGTGTCTATAACTAAAAAAAAAATTTAAAAATAACAACAACAAAAGGGTATTTGTGGTCCTGGGGATTGAACCCAGAGATCTTCCACCACTGAGCTGTAGCTCCAATCCTTTTTATTTTATTTATTTATTTTGAGATAGGGTCTCATTAAATTAACAGGGCTTGTCTGAAACTTTTAATCCTCCTGCCTCAGACTTCTGAGTATTGGGATTATAGGTGTATGCCACCATGCCCAGCTATTCTTTAAGAAAATAAAAAGGCAAAGAGGGAGGGAAAATATTTGCAAAGTACATATCTGATGAAGAACTTTTAGCTAAAACACATAAAGAATACTTAGAACAAAAATAAGAATGCTACCCCTCCACTAAAAACAAAAGATTTAAATTGGGCAAAAGATCTGAACAGATAATTCACACAAAAAGGATGAAAAAAATGGAAGTGGAAATGCAAAATAAAATTAACAGTGAGATAACAGTATATGCTTACATTAGAATGGCTGAAATTTAAATGACTGAAAATACCAAATGTTGTCAGGGATGTGCAACAACTGGAACTCTGATACATTGTTAGAGTGTAAAATAGTACAACCACTTTGGAAAACAGATGGTCAGTTCTTAAAAGGTCAAACATTTATTTAACATAAAACTCAGCAATTGTGCTTTTAGGCATTTACCCAAGAGAAATGAAAACTGTCCACTAAAAGAATTGTTACACTAATGTTTTAGTAGTTCTGTTCTTAATAGCCAATAGTTAGAAACATCCCAAATGCCTATCAACAGGTAAATGAATAAA
This sequence comes from Geosciurus inauris, assembly GCA_004024805.1. NCBI lineage: Eukaryota > Metazoa > Chordata > Mammalia > Rodentia > Sciuridae > Geosciurus > Geosciurus inauris. Next base: position 453,882 of record PVHX01000061.1, read on the forward strand.
TTGTATATTCAAAGAATGGAATATGATTAGCAGAAGGGAATAAACTATACACACATGCAACAGTATGGATTAATCTAAAAAACTCTGCAAAGTTACAGAAGCCAGGCACAAAAAAAGATGTGTTCTCTGATTATTTCATTTACATGAAACTCTAGAAAGACAAACCTAATCCATAATGAGCAAACCTGGTTTTAGGGTTGAGAAGATGGAGCACAAGGGAACTCTGGGATAATGGGTTGTTCTGTATGTTAATTGCCATAGTCATTCCATTTATCTATTTGTCAAAACCTACTAAAATGTACATTTAATGCATTCTTATTTTTTGTAAATCAACATCAACAAAATTGATCTCAAGAGAAAGTTGTCTTAAGACTTTATCTTTCATATTCAGTCTTGAAGCTACTTGACACCTGCAACACTCCGCCAAAGTTGTTCTTGTCAAGATAGTTATCTTTTCATGTTAAATCCAGCAGAGACGTATGCCTTTATTCTTTCTGACCTTTCAGCAGCATTTAATATATTTGATTACTCTGTCCTTCTTGAAATACTTTGACTTGGATTTCAAGGTAATACACTGTTCTGATTTTCAGTTACCCCAAGTACTGTTCCTTTTTTTTTTTTTTGGTACTGGAGATTGAACTTGGGGGCACTTGACCAGTGAGGCACATCCTCAGCCCTATTTTGTGTTTTATGTAGAGACAGGGTCTCACTGAGTTGCTTAGTGCCTCGCTTTTGCTGAGGCTGGCTTTGAACTTATGATTCTCCTGTCTCAGCCTCCCAAAGTGCAGGGATTACAGGCGTGTGCCACCACGCCCAGCAAATGCTGTTCCTTTTAAGTGTCCTATTGGTTCATCTTTGTACGTCCAGTCTCAAGGTGGCAGATGTAGTGAGCTCAATCTTTGGGTCACTTTTGTTAACTAACTTCCTTAGCAATTAAAATCCACTTTGTAACTTGTGATCCCTTCTCTATGCTGACAGTTCCCAAACTGATAGTATTCCACCTGAGATTTTCCAAAAGCTAGACTTACTCAACTGCCTGTTAGATAATAGGAGATGCAGAAACTGGGATGTTAGTAAGGGGACTTACAGAAACATTTAAGTAAATATGATTTCAGTATTCTGACAACATGCCTTAACTTTAAAATTGAGGTAAGAAAAAGTATCTCACTCAAAAAAAAATTGCGCTGTCTGCGCATGTTAGTAGAAACACTCTCTGATGGCATAAGAGCACGTTGCAAAGGAACTCTATTATTTTGTTTATTTCTGCTGTGGTATTTTGATTAAATTTACCTTAATTCTGAAATGATAGCCTGCATTTTCATTAATCTGTATAAAATAGACTGGATGGTTTTATATTAAATTCAAACCTTAAACCCATTGCTATTCGAGAGAGGCAGTGTGGAGTGATGATAAGTTCTTAGGCTCTGGATGCCCCCTCAGCATCCTCTTCAACACAGTAGTCTCTTAGAGGACTCAAAACAGTGTTCTGCTTTTGAGCTAATAATGTCACCCTTTCATATTAGCGGGTAAGGTGGATCTGTTCAAGACCACATAACTAGTCAATGGCAGCCAGCACTATAGGTTACTCAACTCTCAGCATAGTGCCTCTCCCTGAACTTAAATCTTTTCTCCTAATCAGATTGAGACCATGAAAGAGAAAAAGGAAATTTAACAGAAAAAAAATGACAGTGTCTGAGAGGGGGACCAGATTCCTCTCCTCCTGTCTATAAACATAATAATTTAGAGCTTTTTCTTGCTTATGTTCTGCAGAAGAGAAATGACAGCCTGAAAGTAAATAAATGTTAACTGTCTTAGATTGGATCTAGTCTGCTCCATTCAGATTGCATGTCTTGCCACCAAACCAGAGGGAGGTCAGGACAGCAGGTGTGAACCCTCTGTTTTCACTGCCTTATCCATCCCACCCCACCCCACCTTTCTGCAGGCTAGAGGAGGAATGGACAGAGGAACTGACCTACTGAATACTGCCTTTGTTCCAGGCAGTATCTGATCCACTGACAAACCTGCCAGACCTTTGTTTCCTTTTTACAGATGAAAAGCCTGATACTCAGAGAGGTTAAGTAATTTCTTTTGCACAGTTACTCAGTATGAGGCTCAGATTTCTCCTGTTTTCAGCTAGGTCTATGCTGTTTATAATAGCCCAGGTTCAGCCAACAACTCTGGCTTTTTGCTCGTATTTGCTCCTGTAAAAAAGAAAAGATTTATCTGATCTCTAAGTTCCCTTCCTTTTCTAAAATGTTAATGTTCAACTCAGATTCTGAATTGCATTCTGTTGCTGGTTGAGTTTCATTTAGACCCCTGTTCTTTCATTGTTATCTAGATTCCTGTCTTGGCCACTTTTAGTCAGTCCTGCCTTATTAAAGACCTTACCACAGAGATAAATGAGCATCTTTAAAAATCAGTTCTGAGAAGTTGATCAAGTACATATAATTAACATGAAACAACTATTTTTTCCAGCAAGATTAAGGACAGTTTCTAAGGGATACAAACTCAAATAAAACATGGTAATTTATGTGATTAATTACATAAACTAATGGCAACATGTAGCACTAATATCAGCTATATTTGAAATAATGGTCTGTTTGTAAATAATAGAGCCTTGTTTGTATTTTCTGAAAGTAAAAGGTATAAGCTCTTAAGATTGGCAAACTGCATGCAACCTAATACCTGGCACACTTGCTTATCTGGTAGCAAAAAAATTCTAAAGCTGAGCTGGAAATTCTTAGCAGGTTAACAATTGAACTCCAAAAATTACAA
>PVHX01000061.1:456756-480891 GCA_004024805.1 Geosciurus inauris
CAGTGTTTTTTTGTTTGTTTTTGTTTTTTTAGTACTAGGGATTGAACTCAGGGGTACTCAACCCTGGAGCCACATCCCCAGCCCTATTTTGTGTTTTATGTAGAGACAGGGTCTCACTGAGTTGCTTAGCGCCTTGCCGTTGCTGAGGCTGGCTTTGAACTCGCAATTCTCCTGTCTCAGCCCCCCAAAGTGCTGGGATTACAGGCATGTGCCACCGTGCCTGGCTGTAACAGTGTATTTTTAAGAACTAAATCCATTAACATAGGTTTTTAATGAATACATGTTATGGTTTGTATATGAGATAGTACCCAAAAGCTCCTGTGTTAATACAGGAATATTCAGAGTTGAAATGACTAGATTGTGAGAGATATAACCTAATCAGTCCATCCTAGTTTGAATGGACTAACTGGGTGGTATTCATTCACAAGTAGGGTATGGCTGGAGCAGGGAGGTCACTGGGCACGTGCCCTAGAAAGGTTCATCTACTGACCCCTTCCCCTTGCTTTCTCTACTTCCTGGCTGCCCCAAACAGTGGAGCAGCACTCCTCCATCATGAACTTCTGTTACATGTTCAACCTCACTTGGGCCCAGAGCAATGGAGTTGGCTCACCATAGAAACCATGAACCAAAACAAATTTTCCTCCTCTAAATGCTCTGGTGAGGTCTTCTGGTCACAGTAACGAAAAGCTCACTAACGTGACACATAGTCTTTAACAATTTAAACATGCTTATTGTATAGTTCTAGGTTTTCGTGTAGTTCTATGAAAAATGAGTAGGTAAAATATGTCACTTTAAGTGAATATGCATAGTGCTATAAAAGTATATGCTTTAATCATTTGCAGTTTCTTTTATTCAAGTTCTCCAAATATACTTAAAAGTAAAAAATTTTAAGAGACCTGCCTAAGGCAAGAAACTGTTGAACCCTAGGGAATTATGTAGTTATTGGTTATATATCTTATTCTTACAACCAAGAAAAGCCAAGGACCAGACAGATTCTCGGCCAAGTTCTACAAGACCTTCAAAGAAGAATTAACACTAATACTCCTCAAATTAGTCCATGAAATAGAAAAATAGGGAACCTTTCCAAACTTATTCTATGAGGCTAGCATCACCCTAATACCAAAACCAGACAAAAACACATGAAGAAAGGAAAACTTCAGACCAATATCCCTGATGAACATAGATGCAAAATTTCTCAATAAAATTCTATCAAATTGCAAACAAAAACATATTAAAAAGATAGTGCACCACAACCAAGTGGGGTTCCTCCCAGGGATGCAAGGTTGGTTCAACATACAGAAATCAATAAACATAATTCATTGCACCTCAACATTGTAAAAGTTATATGTGCTAAACCCAAGGCTAACATCATTCTAAATGGAGAAAATTTGAAAGCATTCCCTCTGAAAACTGGAACAAGAGTGCCCTCTTTAACCACTTCTGTTCAACATTGCCCTTGAAATTCTAGCCAGAGCAATTAGAAGAAAGAAATTAAAGGGATATGAATAGGAAAAGCAGAACTCAAACTATTGCTACCGTTGTAGGGACCAAGGAGGCAAGACACCAGATAGGAAACAGGAAGCAGGTTTATTTGACTGCAGTCGGTTCAGAGGGTACAGCTTTTGCTGTAATCAATTAATTCCCCTGAACCCTCAGTTCAGGCAGTTTCAGAACTTTATATGCAGTGTGTAAGGGGACGGGCTCAGAAGTTCATAATCTGCAGAAGTTTACACAAAAGCAGCTTTTCTTTTACTGTTCTGGGCAAGTTAACACTTAGCACCTGAGAAGGGGAAAGCTTCTTCTCCCCCTCGTTTCCTGCCCCCTGCCAGCTGTTACTATGGAGCCCAACTAGTGACTCTTATCTCTGAAATGTAAACATTTCTGTGAAGCTCAGGCCCAAGGCCAGATGTCCTCCTTACACTTTGCATTTACAAACTCATTTCTCACTTTAAAAAAACAAAACAAAACTTATAAGCCATTATATTGTTACTACACTAGATAGTCCAAAAATATTTTTGAAAAACTAGTAAGGGGGTGTTCAGCACCTGGAGTGCTGATCTCTTTTAGGCCAGTGGCCAAGCAAGACAAAGCAACAGGAAATAGAAACTTTAACTACATTGAACTCTTTGGTAGAGACTTGCTGATAGTTCTAAGATCAATTATGGTGCAGATTTCTGGAGAAGCTTAATTAAGACTTTCTGTGGAGGAGTTCCTCCACAATTCCCTCCTTTACTGATGCTCCCCATAATTTAATCCTTTAAATTTAAGAGCATCATTACCCTCATCTTGGCTTAGAGACCTATATAATGCCAAAACTTTAGTTGTCCTCCTTTCAACAGTGGCTTCTATAGTGGACCCAATAGTTTTAATGCACAATGGAGCCAAACAGGGGAGCAATAAACAGGTTAACAGCAGAATAGCTATTATATCAATTAAGCTTTTAAATCCTTCAAGAGTTGAAACCCATTCTCCAAGAAGTATGCTTGGGTCCCAAACTTTGATGTCCTTCCAGGTTTGAACTGGCACGTATGCTAGTTTTCTTAGGTTGTTGGCTATATCCTTTAATTGCTTATCCAAAATCATCTGGATACATGGTCAAGCCAATGTCCCCTGCTGGGTTAGGAGTAAGGCAGAGCCCCCTAAGATTCTCAAAGGAAACCAAATTAAATGATAGACCAACATTTTGGTTAGCATAGGTTAAACAGCATAAGCTAATAGCCAAACTACCAACACCAAACAAATCCTAAAAAAACTATATAAGCAAGATAAAAAGTATAAATGAAATTTTGTTACTAACAGTCCAGTCAGCAGGAGTTACTATTATCGAACCAGTGGAAAAACCAGAGAACTAAATATATATCTAGAAGCAATGGCAATCCATTACAGCATAAGAACTATCTTAGAAGTTGAAAGAATCCATTAGTCCTGGTGGTAAGCTTATCTTCCACCATGTTTTGATCAGCCAGTCCCTCCTGAGTGGTTGAAACAGGGCCGTAGACTGCTCAAGCTTCAGCAGTGCATAGACCAGTCAGCTTCTGGAGTGACTAGGGCAGGGCTGTTGTCCTTCTTATCCTTAAGTTTCTCTGGTTCTCCTTTTCCGGATGGCCACTCATCGGAGAAAAAATAGCCTCTTCAACAAATGGTGCTGAGAAAACTGTCTCTTACCTGCATCAAACTCAAAGTGGATCAAAGACTTAGACACTAGAACAGAGACCCTGTGCCTAATAGAAGAAAAAGTAGGCCCAAATCTTCACCATGTTGGCTTAGGAACTGATTTCCTTAACAAGACTCCTAATGTGCAAGAAGTAAAATCAAGAATGAATAATTGAGATAAATTCAAACTAAAAAGCTTCTTCTTAGCAAAGGAAAGAATCAATAATGTGAAGAGAGAGCCCACAGAGTGGGAGAACATCTTAACTACACACACATCAGGTAGAGCACTAATTTCCAGGATATACAAAAAACAAAAAGCCCCCCAAAATAAATAACCCAATTAACAAATAGGCTAAGGAACTGAACAGACACTTTTCAGAAGAAGATACCCAATTGATCAACAAATAATGAAAAAATGTTCAACTTCTCTAGTAATTAGAGAAATGCAAATCAAAACTAAGATTTCATCTCACTGGAATCAGAAAGATAATTATCAAGAATATAAGCAGCAATAAGTATTGGCAAGGATATGGGGGAAAAAGTACACTCATACATTGCTGGTGGCACTGAAAATTGGTGCAACCACTATGGAAAGCAGTATGGAAATTCCTAAGAAAACTTGGAATGGAACCACCATTTTTCCCAGCTATCTCACTCCTTGGTCTATACCCAAAGGACTTAAAAACAGCGTACTACAGTGACACAGCCACTTCAATGTTTATAGCAGCTCAATTCACAATAGCCAAACTTTGGAACCGACTTAGATATCCTTCAATAGATGAATAGATAAAGAAAATGTGATATATATAAACAATGGAATATTAGCTTTAAAGAAGAATGAAATTATGGCATTTGCTGGTAAATGGATGGAGCTGGAGAACATCATGCTAAGCAAAATAAGCCAATCTCCCCAAACCAAAGGCTAAATGTTCTCTGATATGTGGACGCTAATTCCCAATAAGGGGCTGGGGCTAGGGAAGAATAGAGGTACTTTGGATTAGGCAGAAGGGAGTGAAGAGAAGGGTAGAGGTATGGGGGTAGGAAGGATAGTAGAATGAATTGGATATTATTAGCCTATGTGACTATACAACCAGTGTGATTCTACATTATGTACAACCAGAAGAATGATAAGTTATACTCCATTTATGTATAATGTGTGAAAATGCACTGTCATATATAGCTAATTATAGCAAATTAAAAAAGGTGTGTGTGTGTGTAATGGAATTTTATGCAGCCATAAAAATGATAACAGATGAACTTGGAAGACATTATATTAAGTGAAATGAGCTAAACAGAAAGACAAATACTGTACGATCTCACTTCTTAGTGGAATATAAAAAAGTTGAACTCAGAAAAATTACTATTGAAACATAGAGAAGATTGGTGGAGGCCAGGGAGTGTGGGTGGAAGAAATGGTGAAATGTTAGTAATATGGTACAAACTTTCAATTACATGATCATTAAGTTCTGGGGATCTAATGTACAGCATGGTAACTAATTGTTTACTTGACGTTTACTAAAAGCAGATCGTAAGCGTCCTTACCACATATACATAATACACACATGCACACACACACCCCCCTAGTGGGAACTGTGGTGAAAATGTGTTAATTACTTTGTTTGTGTAATCATTATACAATGTATATGTCAAGTCATTGTACACCTTGAATATGAATAATTTTTATTTATCAATAATACCTTAATAAAGCAGAGGAAAAAGTGAATGTAATGGTAACCATCTAAAAATAGATGTGAAATGCACCTAACTATATTACATGTCTTTGTAATACCAAATTATTAGAAACAACAAATATTTAATCATCATTAATTCATTAAACAACATAGCAATATATTAGAATCAGCAAAGTCTCAGTATCCATGATCTAGTGCTACACTTGTGAGTGCTGTATTACATGGCAAGAGAATAAAGATTGCAAATTGGCTGACTTTAAAATAGGGATTACCTGGGTAGGCCTGATAAAATTGCATTGGCTCTTAACAGCAGAAGAGGAAGGCACTAAGTCAGGGCATCAAAGCATGTGAGGAAATTGACAATCGTTTTCCTTACCCAGTTGTTGACTCTTAGAGATGGAGAAAGTAACCCACAAGCCAATGAATACAGGTAACCTCTAAAAGTTGAGAACAGCCCTCTAACCATAACAAAAATTTGCCAACAACCTGAACAAGAAAGGAGATAGATTGTCCCAAAGCTTTCAGAAAGGAACATCATCATCCCAACAGTTTGGCAGGTGAGATTCAGCTCAAATGGGTGATATCTGACCTATGACAACTGTAAGTAGATAAACTTGTGTTGTAAGCCATTAAGTCTGTGGTAATATGGCAGTAGAAAGTTATAAATCAAATGAAATACTATGTGACCAATTTAAAATACATTGTTAGGAAAATGGTTACAGACTAATAAATATAGCATGAATTCATTCTTGTAAGGGTAAGATGGCCCTATTAAAAATATATGTAAGGGGCTGGGGCTATAGCTCAGGGGTAGAGCGCTTGCCTCGCATGTGTGAGTCACTGGGTTCGATCCTCAGCACCACATAAAAATAAATAAATAAAATAAAGATATTGTGTCCATCTACAACTAAAAAAAATTTTAAAAAAATATGTAACATAGAAGCAAATTATAAATTCCACATTTCATTTAGCCCTGCTGTGAAATTGTAACATTCTAGAACCTGCAGGCAAGAATAAGAAACCTTAAAAAAGGTGGTGGGGGGGGATTTACCCAAGCACTCGGAGAAGAAAATATTTAGCTAGTCATTACATATTCTATCTAGAAAGATCAAGAAACTATTACTAAATCTTTACACAGCATTTACCATACTGATTAGGTTAAATGTGTGTTTATTTTGTATGGCAAAATTAATTTTGTGTCTCACTTTAATTGGAAGATTTGATATATATGTTCTAAGAACTGTTTGTAAACCTGAGAATCTAAAAATATCTATTACAGAAACTACATTTATGTTTACATAAATTGGTAAACTGTCAGGATCTATATTTTATAAAATTTAGGAATTTAGCTAAAGAATTTCACATTATAAAAATTAGTTACACAAATAAATAAAATAACAAACAGAACAATTTAAGGATTTTGAATAAATTAAAAAAAATGATTTCATGATTTCTTCAGGATGACAAAATTGTGGATGACTTGCATTTTGTTTATTGTTCGTCTATATTTTCCTAAAAAGGAGGAGAAAAAGACCTTATTAGAGTTCATATTCAGTGAATAATCACTCTAAATAATATTACAACAATAAGCATTGCCATAATTACGGCCTCTCAAATCTACAAATATTAAAATACCAAAAAGCCAATAAACTCCAAATAGGATGAACTGAAAGAGATTCATTCAGTTAAGTTACATTCATATCAATTTAGATTGCAAATAATTTAATGTTAAATATAATACTCAATATATGTTATAAACACACACACACCCACACACAATGCCCAAATGGCTCATTAAAAAGTCAACTAAACACAAAAGAAGGCAGTGATGGAGGGAATGAGGGACAAAAAACATAGGAAACAGCAAAATGACAGAAGTCCTTATTAGTAATACTTTTTAAATTTTATTTTTTATTCCTTTTAGTTTACTATTAGAGTTCATTTTGACATAATTATAAAAGCACGGAGTATAATTTACTCTGATTCAATCCCCAGTTCTTCCCTTTTCCCTCCTCTCATCCCTCCTCATTCCCTTCCCTCTACTTTACTGATTTTTTTTTTTTGCTATTTACATATAGTTTTTTTTTAATTAGTGCTTTGTGGATATACATACATATGAGATTCACTGTGGTACATTCAGATACGTACTTTGGAAAGTTAGAACAGATTCATTCCTCTGTTCTTCCCTTTTCCTATTCTTCTTTCTTCTCAAACCTCTTCCTCTACTCCACTGATCTCTCTTCTGTTTTGCTTATCAGTAATAATTAAAATGTCAATGGATTAAACTTACCAATCAAAAGGCGAAGATTGCCAGAATGACTAAAAAAGAAACAAAAACATAATTTATAACAGACCGTGCTATCTACAAGAGAAGCACTTTAAATCCAAAGACATAAATAGCTGAGAGTTCAAGGACAGAAAAATATTCCATACAAATAGTAACCAAAAGAGAGCAGGGTGACTATATTGATATTGGACAAATTCGACTTTAAGTAAAAAACTGTTATGAGACAAAGTATGCCATTGTGTATTGAACGATTCATCAAGAAGATATAACAATTGCAAATATGTACACCAAACAATACAGTCCCAGAATATGTGAAGCAACCACTGACAGAATTGAAAGGATAAAAGAAAGTTCTATGATAATGGTTGGAGAATTCAATACCCCACTTTCAATAATGAATAGAATATATATATATATATATATATATTTTTTTTTAATGAATAGAATATATATATATATATATATATATATATATATATATTTTTTTTTTTTTTTTTTGGTACCAGGGATCGAACTCAGGGGTACTCGACCACTGAGCCACCCCCCCAGCCCCATTTTGTATTTTATTTAGAGATAGGGTCTCACTGAGGTGTTTGGCACCTCGCCATTGGTAAGGATGGCTTTGAAATTGTGATTCTCCTGTCTCAGCCTCCCAAAGTGCTAGGACTACAGGTGTGCACCACTGCACCTGGCTAATGAATAGAACATTTAAACAGAAGATCAATGAGGAAATGGAGACAGAAAGCAACACTGTATACAAAACAGTTAATAAATATGTAGAAGACTCCACTCAATAATAGCAGAATATAGATTGTTATGGTTTTAATACATGTCCCCCCAAAAGCTCATGTGTTATTGCAGGAATGTTCAGAGCTGAAATGATTGAGAGCTATAAACCCATCAGAGGATTAATCCATTTGATGGATTTACAATTTGAATGAACTACTACTGGGTGGTAACTATAGGCAGGTTGGGCATGGCCAAAGTAAGTAGATCACCGGGGTTGTGCCCTTGGGGTTTATATTTTGTCTCTGGCTCCTCTCCGCCTCCTTCCTCTCTCTTTCTCTCTGGCTGCCATAACCTGAGCAGCTTTCCTCTGTCATACCCTTCTGTCACAATGTGCCACCTTATCTTGTGCTCAGAGCAGTAAAACTGGTTGACTATGGACTGAATCTCTGAAACTGTGAGGTCCAAATAAACTTTTCATCCTCTAAGTTGTTCTGTCAGGTATTTTAGTCACAGTGATGAAAAGCTGACTAGTACACTTTCTTCTCAAGTACACATGGAACATTATCTAAGATAACGTGAGATCAATGGAACATTATCTAAGATAACATAACGTGAGATCACAATGCAAAACTCCATAATGTAAAGAATGAAATCAGGCAAAGCATATTCTCTAACCACAACAGAATGAAGCTAGAAATCAACAACAGAAGGAAACCTGTAGAATTCACAAATATCTGGAGATTGAACAGCATACTTCTAAACAACCAATGGGTCAAAGAAGTGTAGGAGCACTCTCCATACCTTCAACCCCTCCCTTCCATCCTTCCCCATTCTATGGTGATGAAACGGATGCCCAGCAGAGCGTGCCTCGTTGGTTGTAACCTTGGGGCCGTGATTGGTCTGAGGACCCTATATAAGCCTCTTTACTTCCTGGATTAAACGAGTTCTGTGCCTCACTCTGGCAGAGCAGTCTTGCCTACCTCTCGAGTCTGGGTGGAGTGACTCTGGACCGTCACCCCTCACCTCATCCCGTGAGACCCCACTTCGTCTTCCTCAGAGACCCCCTTTTCGTCTCTCAGGACTCCAACTCGTCGAGGAGACCCACGAGGCATGACTTCAAACAATAAAGAAGAAATCAAAGGAAATTAGAAAGTACTTAAAGACTAATGAAAATTTAAAAAATAACATTCTAAAACTTATGGAATGCAGCAAAAGTAGTGCTCAGAGGGAATTTATAGGTATACACACCTGTATCAAATAGGAACTATCTCAAACCAATTGGAAAGAATAAATGAAACCCAAATCTAGCAGAAGGAGAGGAATAATAAAAATTGGAGCAAAGATAAAGAATTGAAAAACAATAGAGACTCAACAAAACCCAAGTTTGTTCTTTGAAAAGGTTAACAAAACCAATAGCTAGACTGAAAGAAAAGAAGAGAAAAAACACACAATGGGACATTATACCTAAAGTTACAGAAATAAAAAAAAAATTTTAAAGTATACTATGAACATTTTTATGATAAAAAAATAGAAAACTTAGATGAAATGGACAAAATTTCTTAGGAACACAGCTATTACATTAGATGATTCAAAAATAAATAAAACACACCTATAAGAGATTGAATCAGTAATTAAAATCTCCCAAAGAAAAGTACAGGACCAGAATGGCTTCACTTATGAATTCTTTCAAATATTTATAGAAGTGATCCTAATACTTCTCAAACTATTCCAAAAAAATAGAATGGGAGGAACACTGTAACTACTTCTTAAAGGCCAGCATTATCCTGATGCAAAAACTCTAAAAGCTGGGCGAGGTGGCACATGCCTGTAAACTCAGTGGCTTGAAAGGCTGAAGCAGGAGGATCATGAATTAGAAGCCAGCCTCAGCAATTTACCAAGGCCCTAAGCAACTCAGTGACACCTGTCTCTAAGAAAATATATATAGAAGGCTGGGGATGTGGCTCAGAGGTTAAGCACCCCTGGGTTCAATCTCTGGTACCAAAACCAAAACCAAAAAAAAAAAAAAATAACAACAACAAAAACTCTAAAAAACATCAATATAAGAAAAGAAAACTACAACTCAATACATTTTGAATATAGATGTGAAGTTTCTTAACACTTAAACTCTTAGGACACATAGAATAAAGTGAAGGGATTGAATAATATATTCCATGCAAATGGAATCCAAAATAAAACATGAATAGCCATGTTTTTATTAGAAAAATTCGACCTTAAATCAAAAGCAGTAAAAAGCAATGAGGAATGTAATTATATAATGATAAAGGGGTCATTTCAACCAAAAGAAATAACAGTTACAAACATACATGCATCCAAATATTAATAGTACAAAAGGGGGAGAGAGAAACCAATATAAAAACAGTAGATGACTTTAACACTACATTTTTAAAAAAAATATTTTGTTTAGTTGTAGATGGACATGATATCTTTATTTATTTATTTTTTATATGGTGCTAAGGATCGAACCCAGTGCCTCACGCATGCGAGGCAAGTGCTCTACCACTGAGCCACAACCCCAGCCCAACACTACATTTTTAATCAATGGATTAGTCATCCAGAAAGAAAATCAAAAAAGAATAGCGTAATTAAATTGTACCCTAGACCAAACAGACCTAACAAACATCTATTGAATATTCCATCCAACAACCGGAGAATATCACAGGATATAGTGTGCATTGTATATATCAAAACATCACATTGTGCACCTTAAATATAATCTTTTTTGTCAATGATATCTCACAAAAGAAAAATAAGACTATATTATGATATCCTTTATTTTACAAGTCCATCTTTCATAGACATGAAGATGAGATCTATTCAATAGAAAAAAATTAGACTGATTTGATTTACATTTGAGAGTGAGCCAAAGATGACCTCTTTAATCATTAATGCTTTTATAAAATGGAGAACTTATGAGGCAATATAGATAAAAGATTTGTAAAAGAAATGACATGCTGATATCTACATAGAAAAACTATTAAGATCAGAAGAGAGTTCAAAAGATTGACAGTTAAATCTCTACTAATAATATCAAACAAATTGCACAGCCAGCAATAACTCACTAGGAAAAAATACCACATAGTGAGACAGGGTGAAGATCAGATACTCAGTATAGGTAATGAATGATCCGGTTTGAAAGGATAAGGTCTGGTTATCAAAGAAAGGACAATGGGTTGCTAACGACTAACCTCTGTGCTACTGCTCCTTCCTGCCCTAAGACATACACATGGAGAAGAAAGAGAAGACACTAATTAAAAGGGGGGTCTGGGATCTATAAGTGAGATAAGACCATCCCTACTGATGGACATCCAACTCTGGGGTCCCTTCTTTGCAGAGAAGTCTGTGTCTGTTCCTTTAAACAAAAGTTTTAAAACAAAAGTTTCTTTCTATGCTTGCCTCAATGTTTCTTGGGAGTTTGATTTTCTACACTGGGGAATAAGGACCTGATCCTGATCTGCAATGGACCAGTGTCAGCTGAGGGCTCACCCAGTATAGTCACGGAGGTAAGCTCCTCCACACCTTACGTATTTCTGGGGTGCGTCTTTCTGTCTCTTTCTCTTTTTTCCTGGATGACAGTTTTGGGCACCCATCAGCCATTTAAACATGGTCAGTGCAGGCTGCCAATCTTAACTCTCATGAAAACTCTCGTGAAAAGTTTCATGATTTTTTGTGGTTCCTAATTACCTGTCCTGCAGGTCAGGCATGTTGGGCTTTGCAAAGGTTGTTTCCTACTTTCCTCTTCTGGCTTGCAGCATGTCTGACACTAGTAGATAGTGGCCCCTGATCCTGGCCTGCCTTTGGGTGTAAGGATTTGGGAAAAATTAGGGAACAATTGTGAGGTCCTGTCTGAAGCTAGTGGAAAAATTAGGGAACAATTGTGAGGTCCTGTCTGAAGCTGATCTTAGTGGATCTCAGATCCTTTTCTGATTCCATCTCCCAATAACCTTCTGTGGTGGCCAATTAAGCAGTGCTGAGTGAATACCCCAGTAACAGATGCACCTCTATATGACCCAATACACTCTCTCAGGCTTGCTCCTCATGAGCACTATCCTTCTCTCACCAATCAGACTAGAAATTGAGAGAGGGGCATTTTACATGGAATGGTTCATAAGGAAAGTTCTGGGTCCCCTTTGTTCTCACATTGAGCCTCTTGTTTTTTCTGTGCTCCTGTGTACTCTATTAGCTTCTTTGGCTGTGGAAGGGAGACTCATATACACCTATACCTTCCTATTTTTCAGAGATTGTGGAAGACATATTTTAACCTACCACCCTCTAGGTGATGGAGCCTCCCAATTACAATCTCCATCTTGACATTCACAAGATCTCTGGACCCATACCCTTTCAATTCATCTTTTCCTTAGATACCTCCAGAAACAGGACATGAAACATTCATCAACCACTAGATGTCCTCCTTGCCCTTGGGAGATTCCTTTGGCCCAGAGTGATTCAAGCATAATCTCTTTATTCCAGCCTTTACCCTTGGCGAGTCTGGCTCTCCAGTCTCTTCAAAGTCTGTATGAGTGAGTGACAATGTTTTAACAGACCAGACTACATAATCATATAGATGCAAAGAACAGAGGAATGCATCCTACCATAGGTCATTTCTTTATCATGAGTCATCACACCTGGAAGTTTTCATAGTGGCCAGGGGAAACCCAGTAAGGGTTACTGAGTCTGAATTCTCTGAGTCTTTGGCATGTGGCCAAGAAAGACCCTCAAATTCTCACTGGTAATGCAGCAATAAATCCAGCAGAACATAAAAGTGAGAAATGGGTTTGCTGGCCATCAAAACCTCATAAGGGAGATGTCCCTAGCAGAGTGGGCAGTTTTCTCTGGTGCGAGCAACTGAATTCTGTTTTCTCTTACGTAGATGGGAGTAACAGTTATGGCAAGTTCACCACTAGCCTGCCCATAAGGTGATACCCCTCTACCCCAAATCATATTGAAAAATTGGGAGAAATTTGACTCACCATTTTTTGAGAAAAAGCATCTCATTTTCTTCTGATGCTAGGCCTGGCCTCAATATAAACTCTCTGATAGAGAATCTTGACTGCCAAAGGGAAGTACAAACTTTAATATTATTTTATAGCCTAGTATGTTTTGCAAAAGGGAAGGAAAATGGTCTGAAGTTCCCTATGTTCACACTTTCTTTGCTTTTGGGGAAAACCCCAAATTATGCCAACAATGCTGATTAGACTCAGGTGTAATCATTGCCATGACAGGAGAAGGCCTTAAGGAATCATTTATGGAGGGAAAGAATCTAGAAAGAAATAGAAAGAAACTAGAAACTAGAAAGATGCCAGGAATTTCCACCTTCTACTACTACCCACCAGCAGGCCCTCTGCCAGGAGGAAAATTCACACAAATTAAAGTATGTACCCTTTTCTCCCTCCAAGACTTAAGACAGATAGAGATAGATTTAGGGAGGTTTTCAGAGCATCTGAATATATTGAAGTGTTTCAGAAATTATGCCAGGTGTTTGATCTCACCTGGAAAGATATTATACTGTTGTTTAAAAAGACCTTAACCTTCAACGAGAAGGAGACTGTCCTAAAATCAGTTGAACATTTTGGGAGTGACTTACATCTCAGTCATGTCCCAGCAGTACAAACTGGAAGCAAACCTAATTATCCATCTGGAGCACAAGTGATTCCTGGAACTGATCCTGAATAGAATCCAAATGATGAACAGGATGACTAGAAAATTAGATATTTCCAGATATTAATCCTTGAGGGTCTCAGAAGATTCACATATAAACCTATTAATTATTCCAAGCCATCTGAGATACAACAAGGCTCTCAGGAAGATCCCATCATCTTTTTAGAGAAACTCAGGGAGGCATTGAGAAAACACACCACCACGGGTCCTGAGTCCGCAGAGACCCACATAATTTTAAAAGATAAATTTACCACTCAGTTGGCCTCAGACATTTGAAGGAAGTTACAAAAATTGGCATATGGCCCTGATCAGTCCTTACATGACGTCTTCCAGCTTGCAGCTTCCATCTTTTATAACAGAGATAAGGAGAACGGAAGGAAAGTGAACAGACAGAAAGAAAGCTGAAACACTGGTTATGGCCCCGCAAGGAGTAAACTTACCAGGCAAGAAAGGAAAAAAATGGAGTGGACCTCAAGCCAGAAAAATGACTTGCTTCTGTTATGGAAATGAGAAACATTACCAACAGAAATGCCAATGGGCCAAATGGCCATTTCGGGGCCCTGTCCTATATGTAGAGGCCATCACTAGAGGAATGAATGTCCTTAGACATTCTTTCAGAGTGGCTAGATTTCCCCACATAGGTCTGACAGGGCCTGGGGTTGACTCTAATGGCTCCTGTAACCTATGAAGCCCAGGTATGCTTCTCTGAGGGAGCCAAGAGGTCAGTTTCCTCTTGGACAATGGTGCTAGCTTTTCAGTACTCATCTTTAACCCTGAACCCCTTTCCTCTAATACTATGATGGTGCAATGGGTGTCTGGAAGATCTATTCAGGATCTTTACTCCCCACTGAGCTGTGAGTGGGATAGAATGAATGATGTTTTCTCATGCATTTTTGATAGTTGGAGTGCCCTACCTCTTTATTGGGGAGGGATTTCCTTTCAAAGCTTCAGGCTTCCATCATGATGAATCTAGGACCCCTGAGACCACTATGTCTACCTCTATCACACCTCCTTGGAATGTGATATAATTCCTGAAGTTTGGGTCACTGACAGCAAGATTGAGTGAGCAAAAATTACAGTCATAGTTAAAATAATCTTAAAGGATCCCTTTGTTTTTCTACATCAGAGACAATACTTCCTGCACCCTGAGGCAAAAAGGGGCTTATTGGAGATCATTTAAAACCTCAAATGAGCCGGGCGTGGTGGCTCAAGCCTGTAATCCCAGCACTTAGGGAGGCTGAGACAGGAGAATCGCGAGTTCAAAGCCAGCCTCAGCAATGGCGAGGCACTAAGCAACTCAGTGAGACCCTGTCTCTACATAAAACACAAAATAGGGCTGGGGATGTGGCTCTGTGGTCGAGTACCCCTGAGTTCAATCCCCAGTACTAAAAAAAAAAAAAAAAAAAAACCTCAAATGGCAGGAACTTCTAGTGCCCTGCAACAGCTCATGTAATACATTATAGGAGTTTAGAGGCCAAACAGGGAATGGCACCTAGTCCAAGACTTTAGAATAATTAATGAAGCAGTCATTCCCCTCCATCCTGTGGTTCCTAATCCATATACTCTGTTATCTGAGATCTCAACTCTTACTGTTTGGTTTACTGTATTAGATTTAAATGATGCATTTTTCTGTATACCCCTAGACATTCAATCACAATACTGTTTGCCTTTAAGGAACTTGATAGTGGATCTCAATTAACCTGGGCACTGTTGCCCCAGGGGTTTAGAGATAGTCCCCACCTGTTTGGACAAGCCCTAGCCAAGGACCTAACAGATTCAAAGAAAAGTCATCTGTGGTTGTTCTTCAATATGTAGATGACATCCTCCTGTATGCCACAACCCAGGTAGAATGCCAGGAAGCCTTTACAGAACTCCTAAATTTCCTAGCTGATAACAGATATAAGATCTCAAAAAGGAAACTCAATTATGTCCACAACAGGTTTAATGTTTAGGATTTTATCTGTCTTAGGGAATCAAGCTAGAAGAAGAGAGGATAACCCCCATAAGGTGATACCCTCTACTCCAAACCATAAGGCAAATCAGAGTCATCCTAGGAATAACTGGATACTACAGGTTTTGAGTCCCTGAGTATGGGGAGTTAGCCAAGCCTCCTAAAACCTCATTAAAGAAACTTTACACCAATTAGCAACTACCCTAATATGGGAACTAGAGCATGCTAAAGCCTTTAAAGCATTAGAAGGGGCCTTACTTCAGCTTGCCTACAGAGCAAGAATTTAACCTGTTTGTCACTGAAAGAGGAGTAATAGTCATGAGAGATGTCACACAAAAAGAATGAGCCAGTAGCCTATCTCCGCAAGGAGCTTGACATGGTGTCTCATGGATGATTCCATGGCTTTCAAGTGGTGGCTGCAGTTGCTTTACTAGCTCCTGATTTACTAGCAATCAAAATTTACTAGCAATTTACTAGCAATCAAAATCACACTGGGAAGAGATCTCATTGTACCTCTCATGATCTCTCAAGGATTTTAAATACTAAAGGTAGATTATGGCTTTCAGATAGCTATCTTCTAAAATACTAAGCTCTACTTCTAGAAGGACCAGTGGCTCAAATAAGGACTTGCTCTAACTTAAACCCAGCCACTTTCCTTTCAGAATCATTAAAGAGAAATCCTGAACTGACTAACAACAAGTCTTAACTATAGACTCCTCAGCCTGAGGAGACCTTCAAAGCCTCCCCCTGCCTAATCTAGACCTCACTATGTACACAGATGGGAATTCTTTCATGGTGCAGGGAGAGTGTAAAGCTGGATATGCCATGGTGACTTTACATAACACCTTAGAGGCACAATCCTTACCCCCAGGAAGAAGTACACAGCTTGCAGAATTGATAGCCCTAACAAGAGCACTCAAGCTGGGAAAACAGCAGAGAGTCAATATTTACACTGACTCTAAATATGTCTACCTAATTCTGCGAGCACATGCAGCAATTTGAAGAGAGAGGATTGCAAACAGCCGGGGGGACTTCCATAAAGAACTACGAACAGATCCTAAATCTGGGAGAAGAGGTGGCAGTAATCCACTGCCAATTACATCAAAAAGGAATAGATGAGGTATCAGAAGGTAATAAATGAGCAGGATAGCAGGCCAGAGAGGCTACTAAGGTAATGTTATGCCAAAAATGACCTTGGCCCCACTGCTATGGATAGGACTTTCCCCAGAGATAAAAGCTTAATACACCCAAAAAGAAACACAACAGGCTAGAAAAGGGGAGGCATTCTTTTGCCTTCCAAGTGGGTTCAGTTGGAAGATAATAAACTTTACTTTCCTCCTAACTCTCAAAGATTTTACACACCCTACACCAATATTTCCATTTGGAGGGAAAAATATGCCCCAAATGATCCAGCAAATAGTCAAAGTCTGTGAGATATGCCAGAGAAATAACCCACTTAACTCCACCAAAATGCTTCCAGGACTACAAAGGACAGGACAATTCCCTGGGGAGGACTGGCAACTTGATTTTATCCCCATGCCTCAAAGTGGTGGGTTCCAATACCTGTTAATTATAGTAGATATCTTTACTGGATGGACTGAGGCTTACCCCTCTGGAACTGTACAGGCAAGAGAGGTGGAAAGTCCTTGTTACAGGAAATAGTTCCCCAATTTGGACTGTCTTGCAGCTTCTACAGTGACAACAGAGCAGCTTCTGTTACATGGGGAGTATCCAAAGTCCTTAGCACAAGATATCATCTCCATTGTGCACGAAGATCTCAATCCTCGAGAAAGGTAGAGAAGGCTAGTGATATCTTAAAGAGACATCTGATAAAACTCATTCAAGAAACACACTACTTTGGCCCAAAGTGGTTCCTTTGGCCTTACTCAGAATTAGAAACACCTCAGGAATACTAAGGTTTAGTCCATTTGAGGTCTTATATGGAAAGCTATTTCCTAGAAATAATATTCTCAAGGATCAGGAAACCGCAGATATGGTGACTCACAAATCTGGCTAAATTTCAAGTTGAAATCTATAGATATCCCATATCTGAGCCACTCACTTCTCCACCTTTGTATGAGCCTGGGGATCTAATTATGGTCAAGACCATACCTTCAAATTCCCCAAATTTCCTATATGGAAGGCACCCTTCCCTGTGATTTTATCTACCCCCACTGTAGTAAAAGTGCTTGGAAAAGAGAACTGGATCCACCACTCAGGTAAAACTTTGGCATCCTGGATCGACTCCCAGAGAAATTTCTCCTCCTCAAGAAACTGAGGAATGACACTTTTGTACTCCATTAAAAAACTGAAATGTCTCTTCTGTAGAGAAAATGGTGATATGTAAACTTTTCTTTATCTTTTTATTATTTTAAACAAGTCCACTGAAGTTAACTCTTTTCTAGATTGGATTCAGTAGTATGCCACTAGATTACAGAAAGATAATTGCTAGATATGCAGACCATTGCCCCTTTCCAGCACTTCTGGACTGCCTTGGTGGGTATCTCCCTTACAAGAGAATAACTGAATAAAATTATAATCTTTAATGTTAGAACAGAAGAAAGGTACACTCTTTATAAACTACCACTCATGCAGATGTTAAATTATGGCCTATAAATAAGACTGTCTCAGTAAGGTCATGGGAAGAATTTTACTGTAGAGTAAGCCAATCCTTAAAATTGTTCAGCTGTTAAACTACATGTAAGCCCAGATAATCCTCTCTTTCCATTATCAATGTCAGAATGTTAAAGATATAAGGATAAGATTTGGGACAAATAGATGGCTTACACCCACCATCAGGCATCTAAAGAAAAACCCAATCTACTGGGAACAATATAACCACATATATGACAGATGGCCTAATGCCTCTCAGGAGTTAGGATGGATCCCAGAGTATTATGCCAGCACATCATGATTTTATAAGCCAATAATTGGTTTGAGATTGATGGTATTTTAGATCAGAAATCAGATGGCCAGCACCCAATGGGACCCAATGGATATGTGAGACTAATACAGCTTCCCCTAGGCTGGATGGGAAAATGTACAACTGGGTATCCCTGGATGAAAGGGAAATGGACACAAAATATAGGGCAACCAGCAAGTCTCCCCAATCTCAAACATAGATGGGAACGATGTTTTTAATTGGTATGATCATTTAGCTTCATTGTTTTTCCCACAAATTGGCCTAGAGGATGTAATATGGCACATGGAGGCTCTAACCAATTATACTTAAAATGCTCTCCATGAGGCTGAGGAAGATATTTTTCTTCTTTACACAAAGCACAAATGAGAAAGGCTGATTTTACAAAATCTGATGGACGTGGATGTCCTCACTGCAGCCCAACGTAGCGCTCGTGCCATTATCTAAACTGAGTGTGTTGTGTTTACATTCATGACAACTCTGACAATGTGAAAATCCTTAAAGATTTACATTTCTAAATAAATGCCATGTCCTCACTTGCCTTGTCATGGGAACAACTTTTTAGCTCTTGGTTCTCTGGCACCTTCTGGTGGAAAACATCGCTGGTCTCTATCATCATCATCATTATCATATTGATTGCTATATATGGATGTTGTGGCATTTATTGTTGTATTAATCTCATTCCAGTAGTTCTTGCTTTTCTCATAGGGTGCTCACCTCCCAGATGACTTTGCATTCTGTTTTTACTAAACCAACCTTTTACCATGAATCCCTTGACTGACCTAAAACATTCCTAAAGGGAAACCTGAACTGCTTGCCCCGTGTTGCCTGCTCTCGGCCTGAAGCAGCTGTAGTGGTCATCACCCACTTCCGTTTATAGCAGTAAGTACTTCCTTAATCAGAGAGAGAAGTGAAACAGGGGGTGAAGGTCAGTATAGGTAATGAATTATCAGGGATGAAAAGATGAGGATTGGCTATCAAAGAAAGAACAATGGGTTGCTAAAGGTTAACCTCCATGCTCCTGCTTCTTCCTGCCCTCAGACATGTACATGGAGAAGAAAGAGAAGACAATAATTACATGGGGAATTCTGGGATCTATAAGAAAGACAAGACCACCCTCATTCCATTGACGTCCAGCTCTGGGGCCCCTTCTCTTCAGAGAAATCTATCTGTGTCCTTTTCCTAAATAAAACTTGCTTTCGACACTTGCCTCAGCAGTTCTTGTGTGTTTAATCATCAACAATATGAAACAAGGACGAGTTCCTGATCTCCAACAGACTGGTATCAATAGCAACAAAAATTAAGTAGCTAGATTTGAACCTAACAAGGAGTACAGATGACCTTAACAGAGGTATTTTTAAAAATTTATAAGACTGAAATGAAGAATCAAATGTATGAAAATATATCAACGTTCATAGATGCAATGACTAGCATGGTAAAGATGTCACTCCAAATTAATCTAGGAATTTAATGCAATTCATCTAAGAATTTTATATGGAAGAATAATGAATAACTAAATTAGGCCAAATTTTTAAAAAGAAGCAAAGTGGAAACATCTTGCTAGATTTGAGGCATAACACAAATTGTACTTTAAAATGTTGAGCAGAACAACATGCACAAGTTATCAATTCCAGGGTAGGACATTTCTGTGCCTTGCATCTTGGTATTATGTTGGAGTTGCCAAGGAGAACACAAAGCAGTTTGGATGAAAAAAATCCTTTACTCACATAGAAAAGGGACAGAGTGGAATTGGCTTCAGTAGTGTACAATGTCCCCCAGGACCAGCAGATCTCTGCCAGCAACCAATGCAGAGCAATTTGCCGAAGAGCACCCCACTTGTGCTTCATAGGAATGACTCTGCCCCTCCTTTGTGGAGTCTGAAATTATGAAAGCTAGGACTATGCTTGAGGGCTCATGACATACATACTTAAACCAAACAAAGTAGTATTCATTGAGTCTTAAAAGGTGAAAGATATATTTTGCACACAGTCTTATGTCTGGTTGAGGCTTTATGAGCTCTTTGTCTCTTTAAAAAGGAAACATTTCAGGCTCAATGCTCAATATTATGTGTGGTTGTGGTGGGTGGGTGGGGGTGGTTTGAAAGACCACTTTCCCCAAAACAATCACAAAAAAATAATAATAACCTGATACTAGTATAAGAACTAAGAGACTTAAGGAGCAAATCAAACACTTTCAAACCAGCTTCAACTCTGTGAGAATTTAGTATATAACCGATGTAGCCATGTGAATGTGGAAAAGAATGGTTCATTTAGTAGATGAAGCTGGAAAAGAAATGGCTCATGGTATGGAGAAAAATAAATTGGATCCCTATAGTATATCACATAAAACATCCCTATGGATTAAAGATGTAAATGTAAAATACAAAGTATAAAGTTAATAGTAAATAATGTAAATGATATCTTTGGGCCTTTTATGGAGGACTCCCAAATCCAAAATGATGAATAGAAAAATTGATGTGCTTCACCGTATCAAAGATAAAGATTTGTTTAAATAGATAAGACAGAAAAGGTTAGCAAGTAGGAGAGAATATATGTATCCTACAAAGCCAAATAGGAACAAGTATCTAGACTATAAAATGAACTCCTGAAAATTGATTCAAAAAAGAAAACAAGCCAAATCCTTCTTTAGTAGAAGGAAATTCCTAAGTAGCTAAAAATGGATAAAAACATATGAAGGGAAATTCTTGCTTAAATATAATGATCACAATTAGAAAGATAAAATTTGAAATAACAAGTTATACTTTATTTATTGTGAGGTGGCCAGCACCTTGCCAGGGTAATTTTTTCTACTCAGAAGGGGATAGGCCACCTGAGAAAATAGAGTCTGAAGTAATTAGTGAAGAAATAAGAGACAAAATCAGAAAAATGGTTGTAAGGGAGCACCTGATAGATTCTTCTAGTCCTGGTAGAAGCTGGAACAGAACAGCCAGAAAAAGGCTCTGGTCATTTATTTAAGGGGGGATAAGGTTTCAGTGGGTGGAGTCTTTCATGGTGTCTTCCAGTCAACAGGTTGATTGGCATCTTGACAAGCCACACTTATCTCTGGGAGGCTATGTGGCTAGGTGCCTACAGCAGGTCACCCCACCTCCCATGCTGTGTGGAACCTGACAGAGCTAAATAGGAGCTCACATGTATCTGGGCAGTCTCATCAGCAGGATTACCACTGGGAGTTCCCAGATACCAGGTTTTCCTATTCAATGGTTACTATGCCTATCTGATCCACACACATTTCATGGGTGGCTTCTGACATTTATTTGCATCCAATTAGGAAACATTAGAAAGCCAAATAATATAAAGTGTTAATGAGTAGTTGATTGACAAGAGTCTTCATTCACTGCCATATAAGTTAAAACTAATAAAGTTAAGTGGGATTATTAGTAGACTAACACAAAAAGAAAAATGGGAGAATGATATTGATGAATATGATAATAAAAATTAAATAGGAGAGAAGTTTCAAATAAATTAATATGCCATGTATTAATAGTATGATTAATTCAATTAAGAATTCCTGCAGTTAAACAGATACAAGGTCAAGGGTGTATACATTCAGAATTCATTTGAGAAAAAGTCCTTTAATATTGAATTTTATCTTTTTATATAAGGTAGAAAGATAACAAGTGTTGACAAGGAAGGGAAAAGGAAAATTTGTATGGAAACACATATTTCAACTGATCTACATGTCTTCATATATGGTTGGTTGGAATATACATTAGTGCAGTTATTCTGGAAAATGGTATGAAATTTCCTCAAAAAAATGAAATTAGGACTGGAGATGTATCTCAGTGGTAGAGCACCTGACTAACGTGTGAGGCCTTGGGTTTGATCCTCAGCACTGCAAAAATCAAACCAAAAAAAGAAAAAAAGTAAACCATTAAAACTACCATATGATCCAGCAATCTCACTTCTGGGTATTTATGTTATAGTTTGAATCTGGAATGCACCCTAAGGTCTCGTGTTCAGAAGTGGTGTTTTGGGGAAGCAATTAGATCATGAGGGCTCTGACCTCATGAGTGAATTAATCTTCTGATAGTGGAATGAATTACTGGGAAGTGGGACCTAGTTAAACATGTAGGTCACATGAGGCATACCCTGGAAGGGTTTATCTTCTGTCCACTCCCCACACCTTCTGCTTCCCAGATGGCATGAGCTGAGCAGACTTACTCCACCATCTTGTTCTGCCATGATGTTCTACTTCATCTTGTCCTCCCTCTGCAGAATGGAGCCAGATAATTTCAATCCCTGAAACCGTGAGCCAAAATCATTCTTAGCTCCTTTAAGTCATTTTCATCAGGTATTTTTGTCACAGTGACAAAAAGCTAATGCAATATCTGCAGGAATTAAAATAATTATATCAAAAAACATTCTCACTTCTATTTTCACTTTAGCCTTCTTCACAATAGTAAAGATAAGAAACCAAGTGTGAATCAATAGATGAATGGAAAAAGAAAAAATGTGGCATATACACACATTGGAATACTATTGTATATAATGAATACTATTCAGCCTTAAAAAAGAAAAAATATGTCATTTGAAACAACATGGATGAAACTGGAGGAGGGTATTATGCTAAATGAAGTAAGTCAGGCAAAGAAACAAAAATACCTTATGATCTCACTTACATGTGGATTTTAAGATAGTTGAAATCATAGAATTAGAGAGTTGAATAGTAGTTACCAGAGGCTGGGGGATGGTGGGGAGAATAGCATAAATAAGGAATTGTTTGTCAAAGGGTACACAATTTCAGCTGGTCAGGAGAAATAAGTTTTGAGATTTATTGCACACCATGACTATAGCTAATAATAATGTATATCTGCAAATAGCTAACAGAGTAAATTTC
Organism: Geosciurus inauris; assembly: GCA_004024805.1. Lineage (NCBI taxonomy): Eukaryota > Metazoa > Chordata > Mammalia > Rodentia > Sciuridae > Geosciurus > Geosciurus inauris. The sequence continues at coordinate 480,021 of PVHX01000061.1, forward strand.
AAATGTCCCACCACAAAAAATAATGATACATTTGTGAGGTGATGCATATATTGATTAGTATAATAATTCCACATTTTATACACATACAAAGACATCATATTGTATTCTATAAATAAAATTATGTTCTATCAATTAAAAATAATAATTAAATGGAGAAAATTAGCTGTTTTAGAGAAGAGTCTGAGAGAATCTCAAGAAAAATGTATGCATACAGTATGTATATACATGGTAAATTTGTCTACACAGATGTAAAAGGGAGATAGAGTGACAAAGAATTGGAGACTATCAGCACTAAAGTGGATCATTACTGCATCAGAATATTTCTCATATATCATGAGCAGCAATGGCTTAGAAGCACATACAACTACAGAATACTTATTTAAAAGCATATAGTTGTTGAAAATTAAAAAAAAAATCTGTATACCTGTAATCCCAGCACTTTGGGAGGCTGAGACTGGACAATTGAGAGTTCAAAGCCAGCCTCAAAAATGGCAAGGTGCTAGTCGATTGATAATCTAGTCCTTTTTATTTCCAAAATCAGTTTTATTTTCTGAAAACTTCTTACAATGTTATGGTTTAGATACGAGACGTCTCCCAAAGGCACATGTGAGACAACACAAGAAAGTTCAGAGGTGAAACTATTATATTATGAGAGGTGTAACCTAATCAATGGATTAATCCATAATATGAGTTAACTGGACAGTAACTATAGGCAAGTGGGGTATACTTAGAGAAAGTAGGTATCTGGGGGCGTGCCTTTGGAGTTTACATTTTGTCAATGTTGATGAGAGTTCCCCCTCTGTCCTTCCTGGTTGCCATGTCCTGAGCTGCTTTCTTCTGCCATGCCTTTCTGCCATGATGTTTCACCTCA